>CAEFZP010002359.1:0-92414 GCA_903064625.1 Mallotus villosus | reverse complement strand
TCTGTATACTTGGCTAAGAATCAGAATCAGAATCAGAATTGGTTTTTATTCGCCATGAAGTTTGCACAACAAGGAATTTACTTTGGCAGGAAAGAGCCCACCATGGCAGCCATTTTTAGGCGCCAATTTTAGGAAGTTACAGCGTAACATGAGGAGAGAGGAGGAGAGAAAAAGGCAGCCCTCAGACAATGCTCCCAAAAAGTACAGTGTGAGAACAGGCAAAAACCTCAGCACATAAGACAACAAACATTACATCAGAACACATGACATTCATTGGGGTTGGGGTAGGGTGGACAAGCAGCATCTGGACCTGCAGCCATGTAGGCGCGGAGCAGACCCACCAGTCACCCTGAGGAAACAAGCGGGCGAAGGCGTTGGATGGGGGTGGGAGGGTGGTGCTATCTGTAGTAGGTGAAAAGTCAATTAATGTCAGTGAGTGAGTAGGTCTGAGGTTGGCGCCCTCGCCTAGGCCATAATCAGTCCGATTCACCCTTAGCGGATAGTGTTGCCATGGAGAAATCCTTGGTCATGACCCGAGCAGAGACCAAACCACAGATGTGTGTGGGAGGGGGGGAAGGTAAGGAGACAAGATAGACTGCTGCAGCGCTCTCCAGGGGAATTTGTTTTCCAGCCACGGCCTTGGCCAAGGCCCGTGCTGGTTACGGTGCCGAAAGTAGATAAGATTTGATGGATGTTTTGACGAGTATCCGCGGCTCAATAGCTGCCATGTTCACCGCCCTTCAGGAAGATCTCCAGTTTTTCCTGTCTCCGCTCCAGGTCCGAAACCCTCACGATCAGAGTTCCAACCGCTCTGCCCACCGATTCAATCATCTCGGGCAGCTTGGCGATTTTTGTTGCTGCAACCGATTTCATAATTTTACGATATACCAAGTAACCGCCCACTCCAATCAGCAGATAACCTGTAATCACGGTTCCGAATATGAATACGTCTTCCACGTCCTCCACGGAAAGTGGAGCCAGGCACACGACACGCCACCTGTCCCACGCGTCCATCGTGTATCCAGCTGCAAACGTCCCGTCAGGACAAGAGGGTTCCCCTGAACCCGTGCTTCTCTTCGAGAAAATTGTGTCAATTGCGTTTAGAGACCAGTTCACTAATTCCATTGCTTCTAGTTTCGTAGGGTGCTGCAGAATGACGACTATCTTGAAAAACAGACAGAGACAAGACAACACAGCAAGCAGGGAAGGTCAGGGTAGGGGAGGAGAGAAAAAATGCGACCGCCTTCGTCGAGAGCTGAAGAGGAGGGAAGAGGAGCTGATCTCGCTTGGACAGATCTTGAGTCGTATCCATTATCACAGAAAAAAATGGTGCTTGATTCATTTCAGCCGTAATGTCCTGTTGAACTCACTGTGACAAAATATATATCAGCTAATACTGGATGGTGGGACTGAGGTATTTAACTGACCCCTCGGGCCGTTTGATTAGTTCTTGAAGCACAGGGTCATAGCTTGCCAGCAGCTCGATAATGGCAAGGAAATTCCCACAGTTTTGCTGTCCCAATATGTCCCTATGCCCACGGAACGCTAGGTTACGAGTAGCCAGTGTAAGTGTCACATTGACTATGCGTTCCAGCACTTTTCTCCAAAAGAGCGCCGTGTTACGTACGTCCCTCTCTGTCTGAACGTCAATGGTGCCAAGGAGTTTCCACTGCTCATACACCACACATGCTCCAACATGTAACTGAGAGGATTCATGGACTTCAATTTTTCTTGACAAATGCCTCCAATGGCTGATTCTCTTCACCCATGCATTATTGTATAACGGCGAACTGCGGTCTCCAAATAGCCAGCATGGCTCACAGTATGCACAATCCAATTTTGGAGAGTAGCAAAGCCAGCTGCGTGGCAGTTTGATTCCAGCTGTCTTGGTATAATAAAACCCCTCAGAAAAACAGCGATGCTCTTGGTTTCTTCGGAAAGGACCACTAGGTTTACAAGACCCGGTCGTTATAATGAAACGTTTTACCTTAACATCTGAAACGTCTTCCTCAAAATGCCCCCTATCTGTGGTGTAACGCTTCGGTGGCTGTCGCTCATCGCCCTGCTCTGAATCACTGACTGGCGTCACCTCAACCTGGTCCTCGCCTCTGTCATCTTCAATACACATTACTTGGGTCGGGCCACTTGGGGTGCTGACTACACCTGAGCTGCCTGGTTCTGACTCTGACTCTGTCTCTGACTGGTTAGGCCTGCAACCAAGAATATGGATTTGTTTTACATTGGAATAAATGGGAAAACACTTCGTTACATTTGGCTCCCCTCCCCCTCATAGGAATAGCCTCCCTAGCACCCTGCTAGGCCATTGGCTAGCTTAACATAATAATTTGCTATCCACCTAGTAGTGACCACTATTTACACAACTTGTATCCTAGTTATCCTGCCCGACCATAATGTATGTAGGCTATAGCTTGGCTTGAAATGTATATCTATCACAATAGCCGTAGGTTACCTGTCGGAGGCCCCCAGCTGACCTGCTGCACTGCTGCTAGCAGGGGGGACGTCCGTGGCGGGGTCGTCTGTGGCGGACTTCGTGCCGGGCTGGCGACTAGATAGTCTAGATAAAAAAGTATCTAATTTCTGGAGCTTTGCCGCCTTACCATCTTGTTGTTTTTTTTCTTGTCTTTTCCTGCTCCCACTCTTATGTTTAAAAGGCATTGCTAGCCTACACGTTCAGTAGTGCTGACTCTGAGCCTGCCCTGTGCTCAATGAACTGCGAATTGGTGTAACTATATTTTATCGTCACATGATCAAATAGAGACTTGACATTGGACAACAACGTACATATTACCCAGCAGTCATCATTGCTAATCACAAAAATACCAAAGAAAATAAGAACTTATTAATTTCATTGAATAGTTTTTTGATAGTTTCTATAATATACACCGCGTTCCACATTATTATGCAAATTACACTTTGCTCAGATTTTCCTAAATAGTAATGCACAGCCAGTCAGTATAATTTTCAAGTCATCAACTGTTAGAGTATAATTCAAATTTTATTGAACAAACCTCTTAATAATAACAGTATTTTTTTTCAAAAATAAAAAACTCAAAATGCAGTGTTCAAAATTATTATGCAGAGTTTCAGAGTTTCAAGATGTATAGGTTGTAAATAACTAACAATTGTCATTTGTTGAATTTGCAGCATTAAGAGGTCATATTTACTGAAATCAAAAAAAGTTTTAATCAAAAACATCTTAACAGGTCAAGTTACAGTCGTATGCAAAAGTTTGGGCACCCCTGATAATCTCCATTACTTTCATCTATAAAATGTTGGGCGTTTGGATGAGGAACGTCTTTGTCATATATATACACATACGTCATGGACAGTGATATTTTAGCCGTGAAATAAGGTTTATTTGATAAACAGAAAATATGCCATACGCATCATAAGAGAATTAGACACTTGCATAAATTTGGGCACCCCAACAGAAAAATCACATTCATATTTAGTAGAGCCTCCTTTTGCAAAAATAACAGCTTCTAGACGCTTTTTATATCCTCTGATGAGTGTCTGGATTCTGGATTGAGGTAATTTGGACCATTCTTCCTTACAATACATCTCCAGTTCAGTATGGTTTGATGGGTGCCTAGCGTGGACAGCCCGCTTCAAGTCACCCCATAGATTTTCAATTATATTGAAGTCTGGGGACTGGGATGGCCATTCCAAAACATTGTAGTTGTTCCTCTGCATAAATGCCTTAGTGGATTTGGAGCAATGTTTCGGGTCGTTGTCCTGCTGGAACACCCAACTGCGCCGTAACTTCAGCTTTGTTACAGATTCTTGAACATTATTGTCCAGAATTTGCTGGTACTGAGTTGAATCCATACGACCTTCAACTTTAACTAGATTCCCAGTTCCTGCACTAGCCACACAGCCCCACAGCATGACGGACCCCCCACCAAATTTTACTGTGGGCAGCAAGTGTTTTTCTAGGAATGCTGTGTTCTTTTGCCTCCATGCGTAATGCCTCTTGTTGTGACCGAATAACTCCATCTTTGTCTCATCAGTCCACAGCACTTTGTTCCAAAATGAGCCTGGCTTGTTCAAATGTAGTTTGGCAAACCTCAAGCAAGCCTTTTTGTGGCGCGTGTGCAGAAAAGGCTTCTTCCGCATCACTCTCCCATACAGCTGTTCTCTGTGCAATGTGCGCTGAATGGTCGAGCAATGCACAGTGACACCATCTGCAGCAAGATGACCTTGCAGCTCTTTGGAGGTGGTCTGAGGGTTGTCCTTGACCATTCTGACCATTCTTCGCCTTTGCCTCTTTGTTATTTTTCCTGGCCTGCCACTTCTGGCCTTAACAAGAACTGTGCCTGTTGCCTTCCATTTCCTAATGACATTCCTCACAGTGGAAACTGATAGCTGAAACCTCCGGGATAACTTTTTGTAGCCTTCCCCTAAACCATACTGCTGAACAATCTTTGTTTTTAGATCATTTGATAGCTGTTTTGATGCCCCCATTTTGCCACTGTTCAGAGGAGAATCAAAGAGAAGCAAAACTTGCAATTGGCTAACTTAAATACCCTTTCTAATGATTGAATGCACCTTTTTATGTAATTGAAGGCTTAACGAGTTAATCAGACTAACTATGTGTTGCAGTTAATCAGCATTTAGTAGGCAGAGGTATTCAAATCAAATAAATGATAAGGGTGCCCAAACTTTTGCACAGCCTTTTTTTCACATTTGATTTAATTTCACACAACTAAATACTGCTACACCAAATATCTTTGTCTGGAAAACACCCCAGCACTCAGTGTTAACTAGAAAAGTAATATTACAATATTATATTGATCTTTTTTGGTGAAGACAGGAAATTATCATGCAGCCTCAGAGGGGTGCCTAAACTTTTGCATACGACTGTACATGTTAACATAGGACCCCTTCTTTGATATCACCTTCACAATTCTTGCATCCATTGAACTTGTGAGTTTTTTTGATAGTTTCAGATTTAATGTCTTTGCAGGATGCCATAATAGCCTCCCAGAGCACCTGCTTGGATGTGAACTGCCTTCCACCCACATAGATATTTTGCTTGACGATGCTCCAAAGGTTCTCAATAGGGTTAAGGTCAGGGGAAGATGGGGGCCACACCATGAGTTTCTCTCCTTTTATGCCCATAGCAGCCAATGCCCCAGAGGTATTCTTTGCAGCATGAGATGGTGCATTGTCATGCATGAATACGATTTTGCTTCGGAAGGCACGGTTCTTCTTTTTGTACCACGGAAGAAAGTGGTCAGTCAGAAACTCTACGTACTTTGCCGAGGTCATTTTCACACCGCCAGGGACCCTGAAGGGGCCGACCAGCTCTCTCCCCATGATTCCGGCCCAAAACATGACTCCGCCACCTCCTTGTTGACGTCTGAGCCTTGTTGGGAGATGGTGGCCATTCACCAACCATCCTCTACTCCATCCATCAGGACCATCAAGGGTTGCACGGCACTCATCCGTAAACAGCACAGTTTGGAAGTTAGTCTTCATGTAGTCCTGAGACCACTGCAACCTTTTTTTCTTGTGAGCTTGGTTTAGGGGTGGCCGGATAACAGGTTTACGGACACTTGCAAACCTCTTGAGCATCCTACATCTTGAAGTTCGCGGGACTCCAGAGGCACCAGCGGCTTCAAACACCTGTTTGCTGCTATTCAATGGCATTTTAGTGGCTGCTCTCTTAACCCTACGCATTTGTTTGGCAGAAATCTTCCTTATTTTGCCTTTGTCTGAACAAACCCGCTTGTGCTGTGAATCAGTGACAAATTTCTTCACCGTCCGATGATCACGAGCAATTCTTCTGGAAATATCCAATGTTGTGATACCTTGACCAAGGTATTGCACTATTTGCTGCTTTTCAGCAAATAGTGCTTTTTTTTCTTCCCCATTTTGCCTGAAACATGTAGCTTGCTTAATAATGTGGAACATCCTTCTTAAGTAGATTTCCTTTGATTAGGCTCACCTGGCAAACTAATTATCACAGTCTGAGATTCATTTCAATCATCCAAATAGCCCTGCCCCTGAGACACAATACCAATACCTCAATATAATGTGGAACGCGGTGTATGTAGGATAAGCATATGATTTTGGTATAAATTGCTACTTTTCCCCCCAAAATTATAACAACCATGACTGAGATAAGTTTGCCTTTTAGGTGTATAAATAACATTGACACTGACATTAATTTATTGACAACGCGTAGTTGAACTTATCGGAGATAGAGTACAGCGTTGAAACGAGGGAGGGCCCGTCGAGCGACGGTACTTGTAGGGGGGGGGGCCCGCGACGAGTGACGCGTGTACATTTTTGGGCCGGCTACGGGCCCCTGCACCCCACGGGCCCCGGTGCAGCTGCACCGGCTGCACCCCCTATAGCTACGCCCCTGAGCCTACATCCAAACATTCTGTCTTAAAGATCCATTGGTTATATGTCGGGAATCGTTATTTTCTTCATTCGGTAGAGCTAGAATAGTGCTAACGTAGTTACCGGCTTTATCGACAGCCCAACCACTTTCATTAGAGAAATGTCAAGTTTGACGCTGCACAAGACATTAGGTGCGTTGGACATGGAATGCGGCTGCATGAAACGACCGGCGAGAGTAGCCGCTTGCAGTCGGGGAGGAGTTGAAAACGGCTCTGTGAAGTTCGACATTCCAGCTTCTCGTGGTTTGCTGCGTTGATGTCAGTCATGGCCGATCAAGCGCTGTTTGCTTACGTTACTTTATTTATAATTGAACTTTGTCTTTCCGTTAGTAGAAGAGGTGGCCCAAAACCCTTTCTTCAACAAATGTTTTATTCAACCAAATTGTTTGGTCCGGATTTGAGCATTGGCGAAACTGAAGGTGTCAGAATAATTACAAAACAAGCGTCAAAGGTGTTGTGTGTGAGTCTGGCCAATCATGAAATAGCTGTGTCGTCATTTGAACCCGTGCAGTTGCTCTTGAGAAAATGCGCTCGGCTACACAGCCGGCAGTTCTCGAATCGATCTCACAGTACTTTGATGGCTACATCACAGTGACCTAGCCTCGGCGCCGTCTCAAGTCGGACAAAAAGTCTAACCAGAATTCACTGTTTCAAGTCAGCCGCCTGCAGCCGGCTGCAGCGCTGCATGAAGCGAGGTCATGTCGAACGCACCTAATAGAAAATGAAAGGCAGGGAATACCATCACTTTGGTCTGGCTAAGGGTTTGGTGTCACGGCTGAAATCTTTGATCCTCCCAGCTAACTTGAATACAATTAAGTTGCAGTTTAATATAGATGGACTACCACTATTCAGAAGTAGTAGACTTCAGTTCTGGCCAATTCTTGCCATTTTAAATGTTGATTATACAAAATCTCCATTCCTTGTTGGCCTCTACTGTGGCCTGAGCAAGCCAAAAAGTGTATTTGAGTTCTTGGGCCCATTCATTGAAGACCTTAGTGACATTTTGAAGAATGGCATTATTTACAATGGCCAGCAGATAATGGCAAAAGTTTGCTCATTTGTTTGTGATGCCCCTGCACGAGCCTTTGTTAAAAACATTAAGGGTCATAATGGTTACTCCGGTTGTGAAAAATGTGTACAAGTGGGTGAATGGAACAACAAAATGACCTTTCCTGACCTTGACGCGAAACTACGCACTGATGCTGATTTTAGCTCTATGGTTGATGATGAGCACCACTAAAATCTGAAACTGTCTCCTTTAGCTGGTATCGTAAACATGGTCACAATGTTTCCATTAGACTACGTGCATTTATGTTGTCTTGGAGTAACAAGGAAACTCCTGTACTTTTGGATTAGGGGCAAAGCACCTGCAACTAGGTTGCCCAGTCATGTCATAGGGGAAAGTCAGTGAAATTAAAAGGACTGGGACCCTACACACCAATAGAGTTTAGCCGCAAACCCAGAGAGCTGTCAGAAATTGACAGATGGAAAGCAACAGAACTCCGGTATTTCATGTTGTATGCAGGCCCAGTAGTACTCAGGAATAGCATCCCTTTTGAGTTGTATGACAACTTCATGTTGTTTTCTGTAGTAATGCATCTACTTTTATCTCCTGGTACATCAGACAAAATGGTAGACTGTGCCCATGAGTTGCTGGTAGCATTTGTTTCTCACTTTGGACAGATGTATTGTAGGCAGGACATTATTTACAATATCCACCAGCTAACACACCTGGCAGAGGAATATCAGACAGATAAACATCTCCTGTGCAAGCCTCACTTGCCTTTACAACAAGTGGTAAAAAGGCTTTCAGAAATACCTGATGTAGAGGCATCACAGCTAAAGAAAGCACACAAATTCATGCATCTGCATTGCGATGGTCCATTGGTGCCTCACATTGGCCATGGAGAGCAGTATAGAAAGGTGATTACTGAGAAGTACACCCTGTCTTTACAGAAAGGGGATAACTGTGTACAAATTCTGGATGACATTGTAATTGTTCGCAATATTGTTAACCTGGATTGTGACACTTTAGTGATTTATCAAAAGTTTTTACACAAGGAGTCTTTTTTCCAGTATCCCCTACCATCATCGAGCATTGGCTGTTTCAGAGTATGGGATTTGAGCAATGGTCTTGGTGTGGCCAAACTACAACATATTCATTTAAAATATTTCCTTTGCCCTGACAAAACAACATTTATCGCCATGCCCTTCACGCATAGTCAATAGTACATTTTAAAATGTACTCAGTTCACGTTCTGTCAGAATTAATAATCATTACCTTTTTACAAATTGTTCTTTATTTGCTTTTGCTTTGTTCATGCAATAGTATTCTTATTCTTTTACTCTTAATGTTTTTTTAGATTGTAGCTATAAAAAAATGAAGCATTGGTGCGTTGTACAGTTCAGTAGTAGTGGCACGGAAATTGTGCCCCATACCTGGGTGAAAGGGGAGACCGTTTTATGGCCCCCATACACTCCCAAGGAGTCAAGCCAAGGTCCGGAGGAGGGATGAGCCTACTGAGGGATGGCACACTTATGAAAAAGTCAGGCTCCTCATAAGCCGTGGTGAGTGTTTCTAATAAGAATAAGATGTGTAATACATTTCATTTGAACGTATCAACCTTTTCATCTCAAATGTCTCTACCTGACTGAAAGTCTGTATTTGTAGACACTTTTGAGGAAGCACAGAGGAGCATGCAGAGATATTTGCAGGAACTCTGCGACACCACAGACATTCAGTCGGAGGAAGAAACCCAAGTAAATATGAAAAGAAAAACAAGGTAATACGGCAAATTCTACAGTTATGAGCTGCTATTTCAGCAATTTATGTTGCTGGTTTGGTGTGTCAAAGTGTTTCTACATTACAGTTTGTGCAGATACTGTAAGGGGATTTAATTTAATAAATTCTCTGCGATTCAAAAGTTTTGAACATTACTGTAACTTAAAAAAAACAATGCATTGCATTCTCTTTATGGTATGTTCACTTTTAGACCAAATCCAATCTACAACCATTCCGAGTATAACTCTGACCTACTCCCCTCAAAAAATATGCCCCGGCTCCTAAAGTTTTGTTTCCAGGTATGATATGCTACTTTGTGATGTGTGTGTGTAACAAAATAAGCTTTTGTGGATATTTAAATTAAGCATACTAACTTGAAACCCCCCTTAATTTTTCAAAAACCTTTTTTACACCTAACAGCTTCCACCACTCTGCATTCTCCCCCCCATCCCTCAACCAGCTCCCAACCTGTTCATGCCCCCGTTCATGCCCCAACCAGCTACCAGTGGACTCCACAGCTCCAGTTCTACACCTGGGGGGTATTCCATCAACGTCGATTAAGGAAAAGCGAGACTTATTTCGCCAAGTCTCACTTACTTTAGCGAGAGTTCCGTTCCATTAAGGTGGCTTATTTTAGTTCAAGCTACGTAACCAAGGTTACTTATACTTCGGAACTAGCCTGCTCCGTGTCAGGCTAAATGTCAAGCTAAACTAAAATGTGTTGCAAAGAATTTCAAACAAGCGGAAACAGAATCTGAAAAGACAGTTCCGTCGAGTAAATTCCTGCGCGCAAAACACTTAGTCCGTGTTCAATTTCGGAAACGTAAATTAAGACTTTTTGAAATGCATACATGAACGATTTACGTGTTTAGGCTACTTCATCGCCAACAAATATATAAATTTAAATAAACAAGTTAGATGCCACTTTAACTGTTTTCAAAAGCCATTGGTTAAGTGACATCAAATAAGGCCTTAGAAACTAAGCAGAGCGTCTAGACAAGTTACATTCGCTTATGGCGTATCCGTTCTTTGTATCTTAATAAATGCGTGCGGCAAAGTTATTTTTAAGTAATCTATTAATTGTGTTCAAGATGTGAAGACAAAAACATTATAAGCCCACATCAAGTTAGATTAACCGCCTTCTTCAGTGTTTTGCATTTTATCCTACAATTTTCTATTGCTGCCACGTTCTTTTTTGGGTTAGCCTATAGGCCTATTCTCAATCTCCGGTTAAGAATATCGGCCATAGGCCAGCCTACTGTCAGAACGGTTTCAAACAGCTCATCAAATTACGCTAATTATCAGTAAATCACTGAATGCATATAGCCTATGTTAATTTGGTGTGTCTACAATTTACGCTTTTTAACGGTCGTAATGGTTTGACAAGTTGTCTCCCGTGTCATGTTAATTGCGGCAACCCTTTTTGGGGACAACTCCAAAAAAACTCAAAACATCTATTTACGCTGCTGAAACAACACCACTCTGCTGGTTTACGCTTTGCTTTTTGCGACATAACTCCTCTTTTCGACGATCGCTTTATCTGGGCTGCACAGTCTAAGCTTATTGAGGTCTCGCTTGAGTTAGCGTTGCCTTTTAGTGGAACGGAACGTTAGTGGAACGGCTTGAGGTTTAAGTCTGAGTTGACGTTTACCCAAGTGAGACTTATTCGGTTTAGCCAGACTTGCGTTAGCGACGTTGATGGAATACCCCCCAGGGGGGTATTCCATCAACGTCGATTAAGGAAAAGCGAGACTTATTTCGCCAAGTCTCACTTACTTTAGCGAGAGTTCCGTTCCATTAAGGTGGCTTATTTTAGTTCAAGCTACGTAACCAAGGTAACTTATACTTCGGAACTATCAGACTAAAAGTCAAGCTAAACTAATATGTGTTGCAAAGAATTTCAAACAAGCGGAAACAGAATCTGAAAAGACAGTTCCGTCGAGTAAATTCTTGCGCGCAAGAACTTTAGTCCGTGAATTTAGGTTAATTTTAGTCCGTGTTCGGAAACGTAGCCTAAATTAAGACTTTTTGAAGTGCATAGCCTACATGAACGATTTACGTGTTTAATTCATTTCCCAAAAATATATACATTTAAATAAACAAGTTAAGAAATAATGTCACTTTAACAGTTTTCAAAAGCCATTGGTTAAGTGACATAAAATAAGGCCTTTAGAAACTAAACAGAGCGTCTAGACAAGTTACAATCGCTTATGGCGTATCCGTTCTTTGACAACCCTTTTATTTGTTATCTTAATAAATGCGTGCGGCAAAGTTATTTTGAAGTAGGCCTAGGCTAGGCCTAATTGATTAGGCCTAATTGTGTTCAAGATGTGAAGACAAAAACATTATTAGCCCACATCAAGTTCAATTAACCATGGCCTTCTTCAGTGTTTTGAATTTGATCCTACAATTTTCAATTGCTGCCACGTTCTTTTTGGGGTTATATTCTCAATCTCGTGTTGAGAATATCGGCCATAGGCCAGCCTACTGTCAGAACGGTTTCAAACAGCTCATCAAATTACGCTAATTATCAGTGAATCACTGAATGCATATATGTTAATTTGGTATGTGTACAATTTACGCTTTTTAACGGTCGTAATGGTTTGACAAGTTTTCTCCCATGTCATGTTAATTGCGGCAACCCTTTTTTGGGATAACTCCAAAAAAACTCAAAAGAACAATTTACGCTGCTGAAACAACACCACTCTGCTGGTTTACGCTTTGCTTTTTGCGACATAACTCCTCTTTTCGACGATCGCCTTATCTGGGCTGCACAGTCTAAGCTTATTGAGGTCTAGCTTGAGTTAGCGTTGCCTGTTAGTGGAACGGAACGTTAGTGGAACGGTTTGAGGGTTAAGTCTGAGTTGACGTTTACCCAAGTGAGACTTATTCGTTTTAGCGAGACTTGCGTTAGCGACGTTGATGGAATACCCCCCAGTGCTTCACCCTTCCCAAACATTTACCACAACAAGACATATGCTAGTCTACAACCTCAGCGTCCTGAAAGTGTGCCATTCCCCTCTCCTCAGCCCAATCCCTTTCATGGATTGTTTCCAGAAGGTATGTTTAAAAAAGGCAGTTTCAGCACATTGTAATTTAAAAAACCAACATCCTGTGTTTTGGCTTTATTATTTGTTTTGTCACAGATACCACAGAGTCCGCAAGGCAACTATTGAAAGGCAAGTGCAAAACTGTTATGCTTTGACATTATCACAGGATTTCAAAGGAATGTTCTAGTGTGTATTTACAGCGCATTGCACATAAAATGTTTATGTCATTGCTTTCCATCATCTCTCAGTTACACAACCTAGTAGTTGATCATTAGATGGTACTGTACTATACTATACCCCAGAAAATAAGACTCAGTCAACAATTGTGATTAAATAAATAAAGGCTATATTCTTGCTTATTTGAGGCTTTGCCAGTAGATTTGCCTCTGCGCACTTTGGAGGACCTGGAACATGCAGAGGCAACACTCCAGCTTCAGGAGGCCAAGAAAACAATGGTAACAATAGAGCAGGGGTGTCAAACTCATTTTAGTTAAGGGGCCACATACTGCCCACTTTGATCTCAAGTGGGCCAGACCAGTAAAATCATAGCATAATAACACATACATAACGACAATATTTATTGATGTTTAAATCATTGGTGAAGGTTTTAGAGATGATAAACCCTATTTTAAGGTCTTTCTACAGTAAACTAGAAACATAAAGACCAAAAACTCAGACATCAGCCCACTGTTTATCTGCCTGGGCTCTCCTCTACTGATTCCCTTGCAGCAGTGCTTGCTTGCAAAGCGCGCAGCAAGCACTGCTGCCTGTGGCAATGAGCGCTTCTGCCTCCAAAGCAAACATCGCATTTACGCTGTTTTTGAAGCAATTACTGGATCGATTCAAAAAATTACAAACGTATTGTTAATAGACATTTGGATTCGGAATACCTGTTACTTTTATAGAAATGAAATGTATGTATTTCTGTCATTTCAAACTTTGCCAAGACATCCGACGGGCTGAGCTGGACGCCCTGGCCCGCGGGCCGTATGTTTGACACCCCTGCTATAGAGGATACTATTTCTTGTGAAAAAGTCATAATTCTTATTATTTTTTACTTTCTCAGATTGTTTAAACTGCAATCAGTGTTACATCTGAGTCATCTCATGCTAGGGTGCACAAAATATTCCACTGACTTCAATAGATCTCATGCCAAAACTGCTAATGTTTTGCACAGAGCAACATATTATTAGCATGTATCATCTTTTAAAATGGCTAGAAAAACCGGCCACACACTAATCGTATCAACATACACATACACACGCGCGCACACATTTACATCACTTTTAAACAGTTTTACTTTTTATATTTCCAGGTGTCACGCTTCTCTGTAATCGGAGGGACCACACTGGAGGTTCGAGTTCGCCGCATGTTCTCGTATGCTCTCACCAATGAGCTGGCATCTGGCCTCAACTGGGCTGGAAAGAAGTGGAAGTTCAAAGAAATGGTGCTCTGCCGGTGCATGTTTGGTGAGTCAATCTGTTCAAATGTCAATGCAGCGTTTTCAGTTCATTTAGGTCTTGCGGATAGTCTAGATGAAGAAGTGCAAGGTGCAATGTGGAAGATTGAGGGGGATCTATTAGTAGAAATTGAATAGTTCCATAAGAATGAGCACCTTTCCATGTTCAATATTGCTATTACATTACTAGGTTACTAACACTACTACACATTTATATTTTAATATGCTTTGTTATATTAACACTTACCCATTATAATTCCCAGATAAACTGCCATAGTTCATCGTAGTGTCTCCTCTGCAACAAATGACCTCAGACTGATTTGATAGTTTCACAACTGAAAATTATAACTTTATGTGTTTGTTTGTATGTTTCTGTTTTAGATGCCCTGACTAAGCAAATGGGGACAGGAATCTACGAATTTGCATTTGCCCAGGCCGCACAAAAATGGCTTAGCTATGCCCCAGACAGGATGGGTGAACAAACAGAGCAGGAGTGAATGTTTTTATTGTTTGTTTTTAAAATAAATATTTTAACTGATATAAATTGTATTTTTTCATGTACATATTACACAAGCCTAATCAGTAGGATAACCTTCATAACATTTATCCTGGCTGTCACCTGGCTATCACCTATTTTTAAGTAGGCCTAACGTTTTCTGTGGTTTAATATCGATTGAAATACCTTTGAAGTCATGTTGATCTTTAGTTAGGTTATGATTACAACGTTGTTTCAATGGTAATATTGGTGGAAATACCGTTAATATCGCGTTGATTTTGGGTTGTGATTTCAACATTGTTTCAATATTAAATAAGGGTGCAAAATGATGATGAATCAACATCAGAGTCTGATGTTAGTTCAATGAAATTAACGCTGACAGCGGAATGTTGATTCAACATAGTTTTAATGAAAAAATGTATTTAATTCATTGTGGCACTTTTAGTCCTCCATAGCTAGCTAGTTACCACAGAACAAAGTTGTGTAATGTGACGAGAGACTGAATTTGAAAGTACAAAAAACCCACCAGGAGCACCTACAACGTCAGCAACCCTGTGCCAGGCCTCATTCTTGTTATTTATGTATCGTACAGGACTGGATATGCAGCCACACAGGCGATTAGTTTCTCCTCCACCTTGAAACTGAAAACTAGGAATGTTTACCATGGTTGCTACGTTACGAACAAGAAAACACTCTGATTGGCCATCGCTAGCGAAAATCGCTCCTAATTTGCATAAAGTTGAGAAAATCTCAACTCGGATCGCGTCGCTACCCACAATGCACCACGCAAGCGATTCGCCTGGCTCCATTGAAATGAATGGAAAGGATGTTGTCTCATCGCTGCACTGTAAACGCACCGTTAGCTAGCACCTATTCCATTTATGTGGCGTTTGAAACTTTGCTATCGTCAGTTTAATTCGAGATCAGCACGGATATTGTAGTTCTTTAAAATCCCTTTGCCATGGTTAGCGATACTGAACAGAACTACACTATATTCTACCATTGTGATCTTAAATGGTCTGGTTGCAAAAGCTAAATCGTCTCTAGGGACTGTGAAGCACCTGTGTCCCGATCTGGAGTAAACTGGCGATAGCAAAGATGATAGCAAATACCACACAAACGGAATTGGGGCTCGCTAGCTCTGCAAATTCAGCTATTCTGGGAAGCCAGCCAATATAAAACCAAAACATGAATTATATTAAAATGACAAAAGGTTGCAGTTTACGTTGTGTAAATGGTGAACTCATACAGCTGTCATTAAATGCTGTTCCGGACAGTCTTGAGTAATCTGACTGTTTTAAGATACGTCAAATATGTGGATTCGCTCTCCAAGGATCTAAGTGATGCTATGGGAATAGCCCAAGAGAATGCGGCCAAGCAGCAGCACCGCCAGGCGGGAATCTACAACAGAAACGTCAAAGGGGCTGACATTATTACTGGTGACCAGGTCGTGCTCTTGGCTAACAAGACCAAAGTGGCAAAAGGAAAGTTGCTGATCGATGGGAGTCAACGTTTTATACTGTTACTGACATAAATGCAGAGATTAGTGTTGTTCTTGGCAGCCTGTTTTAATTTGAGTTCCCCTTACCCCTTCCCCTTGGTTTTGCGCGTTCGCGTGAGACCTAGTGGTGTCCCAATACTCTTTTTGAGCTAGGGGTAGGGCTAAGACGAAGGGGTATACACCCCTTGAAACCAAGTGAGATCAAGACCTTACTTGAAACCAAGGGGTATGCGAATAATTTGCACAACAGTCCCGCATTTCTCTTACTAGCATGTCTACAGTTTTAAGTAAACTCCATTAGCAGCTAATTTCATTTGAAATCAGTGCATAATACTATTTGCTTTGGAGATATCGATACGTGCTAGATTATGTACACGTAACCAAGTGTCGTCCCAATTCCTAGGGCTATGTAGCCCTTACCCCTCGGTTTCGAGGGCCAAGGGGTAGGGGTAAACCAAGGGGAAGGGGTAAGGGGATGTATTGGGATTGGCCCTTAGTCAACGAAAATGTCTTGTTTAATTTTTTTTAATCAAAACAGAAGTAGTCTAAGCAGCAGTAATCTCGGGAGGCATGTTAATGCCAAAACCATTTGTTTAAATGTATGTATTTGTCTAGAATAAGGTATTCAAAGTCATGTTGTTGATGCCAAATTTAATTTGATTGCTATGTGAATGACAAAACTAGCTACAGTATTTGGCCAACAAGGGATGCTTTGCAGTACACATGCAGTCAGGTAGGAATTAAGAACCCACTTTACACTCTCTCATACTGTTACGTTCCAGGAACACTCCCTGTTTGTACTGCTTGTTTGCACTCTGTCCTGTCCCTGTCTGTTCTCCAGGGGTTCCAGGTCCTGCCCTCCTGTGGTCCAATCAATGACCTCCAATCAGTGGCAGCCAATCGGAGACATTCAATTACACATCTGCTCCTGCACCACCCAGTTTTTCTTTTGCTATTTAAGTTCCTTTGTTCTCCCCTGTTGGGAGAGGGTTTTTTGTTGTTGCCATTTGAGACCTTGACTGGGTGAAGTATGGTTTATGTTCTTTTTCCCTGTGTATGCCCTGTGTTGTGCCGTTTGTTTAAACCCTGGGGGGAAGGGGGATTCCTGTAGGTAAGACGCCCATGGGCTTACATTCTACCCGTAGGAATACTCTGTCTATACACCCTAGGTAAGACCCTGGGCGGACCACCCCCGTATTGTTTTGGTTAGGGCGCCTTATTTGTGTGCCAGATACGTTTGTGCTGGGGGTTGACAGGTTAGGGGTGGGGATGTTACCTATTTGATTTATTTGCTTTGGTCCCGCTCAGCCCCTTTCTCCCAGCCCCTTCGTTTGGTCCTTGTCGTTCACTGTGATTCCTATTCTTTATATTTGTATTTGTGAGGAGAAAATAAACTCCCTTTATTTTCCGTTACCCCGGTTGTTCTGTGTCCCCTTCCTCATTTCCCACGCTCCTCAAACCTGGTTCCGCGGTTAGTAGTTGCAGCGGCCCGTTACGTTTCCCTGCCCTCCAGGGATTCGTAACATAAATGGGGCTCGTCCGGGATCTATTTCCCAAACCACCGTTGCAACATACACCGTGTTCCAGAGTTGGGGGTTGTGGCCGTGAGCCAAGGGCACAGCTCTGTTTAGTGCAGTAGGATTCTTGGGAATAGTGTTTGTAGTAGTGTGTTAGGGCTGTGTAGCTATGGCAACCCTCTAGTGCAGGGTTTTTTGGAAACCCCTTCAGTGGAAGTGCTGGATGTCTGTCGTAAGGTCGACCTATATGACATAGCAGCCCATTTTCAGGTTCCAGTTCCCAAACAGGCCACCAAAGCCGACCTGCGGCGTTTGGTCTGGGAGGGACGGGGAGAACGGCAGGTGCTGTCGTCAGAAGGTAACGGCAAGGCACCACTCACTGAGTCTGGTCTAAGTGAAAGCAAAGAGGAGCTACAGGTGTTTGCCGCGTTTTGATCCGCTGTCCCCTGATGCGGTGGGCTCTAGTTTAACCGCTAGATTAAAGGTCCGTTTAGCGCGTCTCGAGTTGGAGAACCGTGACTCCCACACCCGACAGCTAGGACAGGAGCTGGAGATACGCCGCTTGGAAATTGAAGCGGAAAAGGAGGTAAAAATCCGGCAGCTTGAGTTGGACGCAAGTAGGCTCGTCCCGACTCTTGCTCAGCAACAACCAGGATTAGGGGTGTCGTCCACCGCTGTCTACCCTCCGCGTACGTTTGACGTGAGTAAAAATATTGCCCTGGTTCCTCCTTTTAGAGAAACCAAAGTTGATTCATATTTCGGAGCATTCGAGCACGTTGCGGCGGCTCTTCAGTGGCCTAGGGAGGTTTGGCCGCTCCTGCTTCAATGTAGACTGTCTGGGAAAGCCCAAGAGGTTATGTCGGCTCTCTCGCTGGCTGACAGTTTAGATAATGACATCGTAAAGGCTAAGGTACTTCGTGCTTACGAGCTTGTTCCTGAAGCTTACAGGCAGAAATTCAGAAACCACAGAAAAGCGCAATCTTACGTTTGTGGAGTTCGCTAGGGAGAAGGAGTCTCTTTTGGATCGCTGGTGTACGGCCAGTAAAGCTACCAACTGTGCTACTCTTAGGGAGTTACTTCTGTTGGAGAAGTTCAAGAATAGCTTACCTGAGCGTCTGGTGGTGTACTTGAATGAACATAAAAATGCGGATGTGCTTAAACAACCCCTCTCTACCAGATGAACTAAATGACTTTTATGCACGTTTTGAGGCAAACAACAACACCCAGGTACAGATGCTCCCGCCATCATCCAGCGACCACATGCTTCAGCTGTCTGCAGCTGAGGTGAAGCGGGCCTTTGCCAGCGTCAACCCACGCAAAGCTGCTGGGCCAGACAACATCACGGGGCGTGTTCTGAAGGACTGTGCAGAGCAACTGAAGGATGTATTTGCAGACATCTTCAACACCTCGCTCGCCCAGGCCATAATACCCACCTGCCTCAAAAGTGCCACCATCATCCCAGTCCCGAAAAAGCCGAATCCAGCCTGCCTAAATGACTTCCGCCCTGTGGCCCTAACACCCATAGTAATGAAGTGCTTTGAGCGGCTGGTCATGCAGCACATTAAGAGCTGTCTCCCTGCAAACCTGGATCCCTTACAGTTTGCTTACAGAACCAACCGCTCCACAGAGGATGCTATCTCCACCACACTCCACCTCACGTTGTCACACCTAGAAAAGAAAAACACCTACGCCAGAATCCTCTTCATCGATTTCAGCTCAGCGTTTAACACCATCATTCCACAACAGTTGGTGGAAAAGCTGAGACTGCTGGAGGTGGATATTGGCACCTGCAACTGGGTCCTGGACTTCCTGACGCGGCGGCAGCAGACTGTCAGGGTGGGCAACAAAACATCACGGAAAATAGCAGTAAGCACAGGCTCACCCCAAGGCTGTGTTTTAAGCCCCCTGCTATTCAGCCTGCTCACCCATGACTGCACTGCCAGATACAGCACCAACCACGTCATCAAGTTCGCAGACGACACAACAGTGGTGGGTCTCGTCAGTGATAACGATGAGTCTGCATACCGGATGGAGGTGGAGCAGCTCACAACATGGTGCAGGTCCCACAACCTCGTTCTCAACGTGGAGAAAACCAAGGAGATGGTGATCGACTTCAGGAGGGCTGGCAAACAACACCACACACCGCTGAGCGTGGCTGGGGCAGCTGTGGAGAGGGTCAGCAGCGTCAAGTTCCTTGGAGTCCACCTGGCCGACGACCTGACTTCCAACACCAACACCACAGCAGTCATCAAAAAAGCCCAGCAGCGGCTCCACTCCCTCCGGAGACTCAGGAAAGCTGGTCTCCCCCCTCCTCATCTCACCACCTTCTACAGGGGCACCATAGAGAGCATCCTCACCTACAGCTTCACTTCCTGGTTCGGGAGCAGCAAGGCCTATGAACAGCAGCAGCTAAACAGGATAGTGAAGACGGCCAGCAGGATCATTGGTGTCCCTCTCCCTCTGCTGATGGTGGTCTACCAGCAACGCTGCACTCGCAGAGCCATCACCATCATTAAGGACATTCACCATCCCTCACACAGCCTGTTCTCCCTCCTGCCATCAGGGAGGAGATACAGGAGCATTCCCTGCAGATCCAGCAGGATGCTGAGCAGCTTTTTTCCACAGGCTGTAAGGCTCCTGAATGGACTGTGCCCCCTCCCCCTCACACACACACACAAACACCCCCCCACCACCATTAACTTGGGTACTACAGACTGACAGGAAACTGTCAAGGACACTCCTGAACATTCTTTCAGCACTTTATTCAGACTGATGTCTGTTTTTATTGATATGTCTGTGTTTGCTTGTTGTTTTATGAGAGTCTGATAATTTTTAATTATTTATTTTTTTAAACACTGTATGATGAACTAGCGAGAAACGGCATTTCGTTTCATTTGAAATGACAATAAAAGAAATCTCTCTAGAATCTCTCTAAAAGGTGACGTCCCTGTCACATGCTGCCGTGTTAGCAGATGAGTTTGTGCTGACCCACAAGACCGTTTTTGGCAAGCCTCAGTTTGAGGGCAAGCCTGTATCCCCTCCTACCTCTCGTCCTGTTAGCTCCCAGGGTCCGCATCAGTCCAATCGGGAGTGTTATAAATGTCACAAGATGGGGCATATCGTTGCAGATTGCTCTGTCCTTAGGCGTAAACAGCAACCAAGCCAGTTCCAAAGACCCCCAAAAGGGGTTGGGTTGATAAAGAAAGCCACTCGTTCTGTATACACAGTCCCTAGTGTTGACTCGGATCCTATCAGGTCTGACCCTGTTTACGATCCTTTTGTGTTTACGGGGCTAGTTTCCTTGTCAGGCAACCAAGCTGATCAGCAACCAGTTCAAGTCCTGAGGGATACTGGTGCTGCGCAGTCGGTGATCCTCACCGATGCTCTTCCCTGTTCTGACAAGTCGTACAGTGGTTCTCATGTGATGTTACAGGGTATTGAGATGGGGATGGTACCGGTGCCCTTACACTGGGTACATTTAGAGTCGGCCTTGGTAACAGGTTTTTTCAGAGTGGGTGTTCAACCCGCTCTCCCAGTAACTGGGGTTACGTTCATTTTGGGGAACGAAATAGCCGGGGGTAAAGTGTTGCCTGTTTTAGAAGTGTTACGGTGCGTTCACACTGCACCGTACTTGGCGGCGCGGGGCGTTGGCTTCCAATGCATTTTCAATTAAACCAGGCGTTGACGCCCGCGTAGGGCATTGTGGGAAGGTGAGCGAAGCGGCGCGGAGCGTCGAAAGTTGGATTTTCTCAACTTTATCGGGTCCTGAGAAAAAATTTTGGGGCCCGGTTTGAAGTCAAGTGTAGCCAGTTTCTGTCGCACTTGTCATGTCTGCCAATTGATGGGAAAACCAAACCAGAGGATAACGCCGGCTCCGTTACACTCCATACCAGCCATGGGGGAGCCTTTTGAGCGTGTGATTGTTGACTGTGTTGGTCCGCTGCCGAAGGTGCAGTCTGGCAACCAGTTTTTGTTGACAATCATGTGCTGTGCTACCAGGTATCCTGAGGCTATCCCTCTTCGTCTACATGATAATATGATATGCGTGTTTGCCTTGAATTGGCCATAAAATGTTGAGCAACCCCAGCCCCCGTTCCCCATTGAAATGAACGAATGACTCGAAAAAAGATTTGTTCCTTTTAATGAACGAGATTCAAAGAACCGAGTCCTTAAAAGGATCCGAACTTCCCATCACTACTGGCCAGCTTGCAAATACTGAGGAAAGCCTACCGAAGTTGAGTTACAGGGCTCTCAAGTTTTGAAGACAGGCAAGAGTGACATCCGGGTCTCGTTGGACGGGTCTCGGGAATGGGGATGTTTCATTAATAATATTATTATTAGTATTTTTGTTGTTATTAATAATTGCTCTGGCTTGCAGAAGGAAATATTTGACACATGGCACTGACAATTCAACCAAATACGTAAAGTATTTATTCAATTTCCGCATGTGTGTGTGTGAGAGAGAGAGAATGAGTGGTGAAACAGTTCGGCTCACGCCCAGTCATTGTCAGGGTCATGATTGAGGACAATGTCCGGTCCAGAGACAAGCTGTTTTGTGTTGAGGTTTTGTTCAAACAGACCATCAAAAATACCCTCTTGACATCAGCATTAGAATGTGGGGTACTAAAACCGAGGCTGCGATCTTCCACCTGCACCCTCTCCTGCTCTAATGGGCCTACCCTTTCCGCCACCTTCTCTGGGCCATCGTCAGGCCCGGAGTGGCCATCAGGAGAATCGGGAGAGTTCCCGGTGGGCCGCTTCACTTTTGGGCCGGTGGGCCGCTTCATTTTTGGGCTGGTCGAGGATATTTTGTTGTTGACATTTGTTACGTTAGTCTATCTTCTCTTAAAGTAGGCTACACACGTTCCGTATTCTCACACCGCAGCCTTTGCATGGGTTGTACCATGTGAGGGAGTTCTCCCCTCACAAATAAAGTTGGTTGGGTCCTAGCCCGTCTTTTCCAAAAAGTTCTCAGATAGGCTACCGATAGCTGGGCCAGGCGGCCCTACCGTAACGATACGCGTCAAGGAGGATGCACTCTAAGAACAGGGGGGTATTCCAGGTAGCCGGTTTTGTGAAAACTCTGAGTTGTTTAACCCTGAAAACAGGCAAACTCTGAGGTTTCCGTTCCAGAAAGAGAGGTAACGAAACCTTTTGGTAAGTTGCCATGGTAACTTACGCTGTGAAACTAACCTGCTCGCTAGGTGGTTAGTTCCATGCCAAACTCTGAGTTTTACCTATCCCCTCCCACTTTCTGAGTTTGATAGCGTTGGAAGACATGGGATATCGTTTCCTGGTTCAGCCGAGCGATCTCGAACAAAATTTAATTCGCTTAGTTATACGCCAGGAGACGATTTTAAGACTGCGATTTGATGTGCTTTAATTCCCTGATGAATGCCTAAGTTAACGTTACCGTTTCCCGTCACGATCTGTAATTTATTTGAGCAACATTCTCAGCCCTTGGGTCTTCATCGCTAGTGTTATACGCCGTGGACGTGCACACAGAATTGACCAAAAGCTTTTTGGCACTGAAATAAAGAAAAATCATTGAAATTGTAGGATTTGGTCTTCTTCATTGCCTACAAATAGAAATCTAACAATGAGTAGGCCTAGCCTTGGTTTGAAGGAAGATGGGAAACTGAACAGTAGGCCTATTAACATTAACCAAATAATGCCAATAGCCTACCAATTGCAGTTATTTGACTCTTTGGGTTAAATCAAAGCAAGAATGGTCAAATTAAAGTGAAATAATATAATCATGTAATCATATTGCAAATGAATGAAATCAATGAAAGTTAACTAGGCCAACTCTACCATGACTATAGGCCTATTGTAAACCAGAGATACAAAACCAGAGCTGAGGAGAAGGTCTCAGGAGATCAATCATCCACAGAAAAATGCTTCACAATTCCTTTTAATACCCAAGAACAACTACAATCACACCACAATCTTGACCCTTTCTTATCAACATCACTATGCTACAGTAAGTTACACAATGAGATGTGAGAGCCATCAAGTTGAGACTCCATCCAGTAACTCCATAGTTTACCATATGAGAGGTGGGGGCAGGTTGATAGCCTTACAAGGTCAGCCTCTATTCTTCTGCCCTAAGTACACCATCTCTTGGTCAAAATAGAAATTCAGCAAATTCAATAATTAATATTCATAGCCTATATTGTTCCTACAATTAACATCACTTTTGACCATGCATTCTCCCGTAACTGGAGTTCCAGTAAATCGTTTTCGAGATTAGTCTTTATTCGTCTACCCTAAGTAGGCCTACACCATCTCTTGGTCAGTTTTTGGCACTTTCTTCATGAGGTACAGTTTGTACAACTCATTTATTTGTAACTATATAGGAATACATGAGATTACATTAGCTACATTTCACAGTTCCACATGCAAAATACACCTGCCATTAAATGAACATCTCACTGTAGCATCCATGCTCTGTTCAACAGGATTAGAATGTGCAAATCGTTTTTATACGATGTAAATAATAGTAAGCTACATGGGGAGAGAACTACCAGCTACCACATAATTCTCTGCATCCATTTCTACGGCAGCAGTCAATGTCTTTTCGTCATCATCATCTTTTGATGAAAAGCATTCTGTTGGGGGAAACTGCTTGAAATAGGCACCAATTGATATTGAATTAGTATGTCGAATATGATTAAAACCAAGGTTCGTGACGTCGAGGCTACAATCACAAGCGTATAGCCTAAGCAAACTATGCATTACCTGCGTAGTATGTTTTTATATTTAATAAAACATTGAACCTGCTATTTTATTAAGGCCACCACTTTTTCTCCTGTAACATTAACGGACAGTTGGGTTAAATGTTCAATGTATGGACTGGCTATTATATTCAAATGTATGCTCGGCAGTCTCCCACGCCACTTGCATACGCTGCTACAGCCATGTTGCTTTTTTCCGGAAAATGTACTCGACCATAAACACGAAATGAAACTTGAATCTGAAGTTTGGTGACGTAGGACAACGTTTTTTGTCGCCGGGTGGCATGGTGGATCCTAGTATCGGAGCTCCATTGATGTTGGCTTTCAATAGTTCTCATGCCCGCGCTTAACTCTGAGTTGACGTACTCCGAGTTGAGTTAACTAATTGTAGGGAAAATTGAAGATGCAACATATTTATCCTGTATAAGAATGATTCTGTGTTACAATATTCCTTGTGTGTGGGGAGAGGCCTAGCCCCAAATCTGAACTCTGGGTAACACTAGGCTTACATAAACAAAGGGGACCTGGGCTTGACCATTATCTTTCTGGAGAGGCCATAAAAGAAGTGGTGAAAGCTTACAGGGGTCAAAGAGCACACATGCACACACACTCAAACACGCACGCACACACGCGCGCCAGGTCTATGCAGAGGAGCCAATGAAGAAGAGCCATGGAACATTTAAATACTTTGTATTAGCCAATTACAGTCCTCAGCGCTGGTGTTTAAAATGACTAGCAACAACTGTTGCTAGTCAGACAAATTTCGAGCACAATGGCGTGTGATGTTTTTGTCTCCTTGTGGCCGCAAGCAATAAAGCATTCTTAACTTGTTCACCGACTGACTGTGCAATGCTTGATAGATTAATATCTCTAACACTAATTCATATCAGCTTTTCTGGAACCGAATTCTCAGAGTTTCCAATGTTAGAGTAACTCAACTCAGAGTTCAGGGTTAATCTCCGAGTTTGTTAAACCCGCTACCTGGAATACCCCCCTGATGTGTTAAAAACAACTCAATTTGTGTTGTTTTTTTAACACAGTTGTATGTCTGGAGAGGGACTACACAGTTTGTGTTACTTCTAACACATCACTTTTGTTGAACTATGTAACACAGATATTGTGTAGGTTTTTGTGACACACTTTTGTGTTATGCTTACACAAAATCAACACACCTGTGTGTTTATGTAAACTTTCATTAATATAATTCTAATGAATGACCAAAGAGCCATGACTACGAATTCAGCATACATTTATTACTTTAGATAAGGTACACTGCATGTCATCACAAAAATCCATAAACAAGTTAGTATTTTGGAATGATGTGCGTTTCAAATTCATAGTGAAACAACAATAAATCAAGCAGTACAACATATTTTAAGTTAATCATTTCATATTTCTTCTCTATTATATAAGTATGGAAGTGCTCTTCAACATTTTTGACTGATAAGATTTGAAGACACATTAGCACCTCTTCACGTTCACAAATAGGCACTATATGCACTGCATGTGTCATCACAAAAATCCTTAAACAAGTGGAATACAAACTTGTCATGACACAACAATAAATCAAGCGGTACAACATCTTAAGCATCTTTTAAGTTCATCATTTCATATTCATCTTTCTTCTCTATTACATAAGTATGGAGGTGCTCTTCAAAATATTTCACTGTTAAGATTTGAAGAAACATTAGCACCTCTTCACGTTCACAAATGGGAACTATATGCCCTATTTCACCAAAGAGACGCTCATCATCTAATTCAGATGTTCGATAAAAGTGACCAACACAATTGGCCACATGAACTGAGCTACAAATATTTATGTCATGTCAAGTGCTTTCATGTTCTCAATAATACACAGTGTCCACATATTCATTGAAGTCAGAGCAGAACTTAAGAATTCTGATCATTTCTGCTTGGCAAGGCAATGATGATATACTGGCATCAATGATTGCCTTGGCAGTCCTGACAGTGTTCGTCTTTTTGCAGATTTCTTGCCCATCCAAGAACACAGTGAGGGATTTTGGAGAATCCATCATTTTACTGTACATTTACATTACATTTACATTTATTTATTTATTTAGCAGATGCTTTTATCCAAAGCAACTTCCAAGAGAGAGCTTTACAAAAGTGCATAGGTCACTGATCATAACAACGAGATATCCCCAACATTGCAGGTAGTCAAACATGAAGCATACATAGTGAAAAAAACAAAAATAAGTGCCAAAGGGAAGAATCATAAGAGCATGAAGTTAAACAAGTTAAAATTAAACAATGTTACGTGCCTTATCTAGGGGGAAAGGCAGTAACTCTGCTCAGTGAGCCTACACACCGAGACCACACTAAGGTTAGCAAACAAAAGAGTTTATTTCGCACCAAAACAACAGCCGCACACGGCACAGTGGAACTATGAGCGGTGCCAAAGAAAAGTAATCAACAAAAGTCCTAACCTACCTAACCACAAAATACTTCCCTATTCTAAAAACATACATGGGTGGCACTCGCCCCTTTCCTAGTGGGTAAAACAGAGGTTAGCTACGTGATGGTGTGTATACCCATGGGCAGCTTACCTGTTCCATTGTACGCGGCTGAACAAATAATAAATAATAATAATGTAGGGGGGTAAAATATGGTCGAAAGAACCAAAACGATTTCCCCTATGGTTTAAAGGAAGATGGGAAACTGAAGTGTATTAGCATGAACCAAATAATGCCAATACAAATATAAATGATAGTTATTTGACTTAATGGGTTAAATCAGAGCAAGAATGGTCAAAGTACGGTCAAAAGGAATACGCATTTAATAACATCGCAAATGAATGAAATCAATTACAAGGCAAACATGTTACAAATGAAGGCTTTAAATCTTACCTACTCTACCGTGATCATTGTAAAATCAGAGAGAAAGCAAGAGTGAGCAAAGAGTAGGACAGACAAGGCAGAACTGAGGAGAAGGTCTCAGGAGATGAAGAATCCAAAGAACAATGCATTACAATTCCCTTTATACACAAGAACAACCAATCAGACGACATCTTGAATGGGGTGTGAGGGCCATCAAGTTGAGACCGTCCAGCAACTCCAAACTTTAGCATATGAGAGGTGGGGGCAGGTTTGACACCCAGCCTTACAATCCTTCCTCTTGGACACAAAAGCACAGGCAGAAGCTGCAGTGTTCAATGTGTGATAACCTGCACCCATAAGGACAAAAGAACTTGATTGCAGACAGGTCAGCATTGAGATTCTAATGGCCATGGCTGTTTGCTCAGAGGATCACTTTTGGATCATGGCTATTGCTCAGAGGACCTTTGTATTGGCATGTAGACGTGCCCTTGGTTAGCATATTCCTGCTACTTAAGTTCTTGTCCTGTTACAGCAGAACACAATTGGAGCACAGCACTTGGTTAACAATGAAAATTGTAAAGTTTGGAGTGGCGTTTGGAGTGGTCTGGGGTCTGAGAGAGTTGGATTGGATACAAATGGAAATTAGTGAGACAGTGTCCTAAAACTCAAATGGAAGAAATAGGTGAACAACAGTCCTCCCTTTTGATAGATGAGAAGTACACAATCATCTAACATAGATGTGCAATTAAAACAAAACAGTGTCCTTGGGTCCAAAAGAAAGAAAAAAATTAAACAGTAATACAATACAAGTTATACCATCTACATTTACAGGTCCGGAACCATTGTGAGTTTAACTAAAAACCTAGAACATTTACCACCACTTAAACACACAAAGGTACATCCTCCCTCATCCACACAAACCAAAATGTAACCCATGGATGGACAAACCATATGCACTGTGCATATAGTACAAGAACAGGAGCAGCAACAACTTAACTGTCCACAACAAATCTTTGAACTACAACAAAGACTAAACACAGGTAATACAGTAGGAATGTAGCAATATCACAATTTGGACCTGAATTAAGTAAATGGAAAAGGTAGAATTGGAAGTCTCAAGTCACAGGTATTGTTGCCCGATGTATCCCCAGCATTTTTTGCTGCATGTAAAATAGAGGAGGCCTGCCCTTCCCCAGATCCCAACATTTTGACTCAGTGTGACCACTTCGTAGACAAGCACGACAAAATCTAACTTTGTTGTTAGCATAAAACAAGCGTGTGGGCGGAATAGGCATACTTTTGCCAAGATCCCAACATCGCATTTCGGTGTGTCCTTGTCTTTTACAGAAGTTACAATGTGTAGTAGGCCTAGTGGGCTGCTGGGGCTTGGGATTTACCTTTGTCGCCATTTTTATGACAGAAATGCGTGGCGGATCAGGGGCACGATGGTTCTTTGTAGAACGCGGTTTGGGAATTAGCTCACCAATTCCACTGTCAGTATCTGAAAACTCAGTAGAACTGCTTTTGTTAGCGGTGGGTTGCCGTGAGGCACAAAAAGGTGTCGCTGCTTTGAGGACAGAGTTGAGAAGACATTTGCCAATTAGATGTACAGTAATCTTCAATATTTGTTTCTTTTCTGCTTTCTTTTTATGGACTCCCACTGTTCGCCAATGTTCAATTATTTCAGCTAGCGTAAAATCAGTTTTAAGACCGTTCTTGTCTTTCTTGCTCAAGTCAGATAACGTTCGGTTAACGCTAACTGTTTCCCATAGGTTAAGTAAATTGTTAACTTCAGTTGCCCATTCCATTTTTGTTCATTTAATGCAGGAGCTAATATCAGAAACTAGTAATAGGTTTCTACCAACAGAACCAGGCGGAATACAATTAATGTAAGCTACATTTTTAAATGCTTACTCACCGCACCATGGTTTGCAACGCCGGTTTACCAAACTGTAACTGAATTGCTCGAAACATATCACGTAGTCGAGGGTCACCAAAACTGTAGGGGGGATAAAATATGGTCGAAAGAACCAAAACGAATTCCCCTATGGTTTAAAGGAAGATGGGAAACTGAAGTGTATTAGCATGAACCAAATAATGCCAATACAAATATAAAGTATAGTTATTTGACTCTATGGGTTAAATCAGAGCAAGAATGGTCAAAGTACGGTCAAAAGGAATGCGCATTTAATAACATTGCAAATGAATAAAATCAATTACAAGGCAAACATGTTACAAATGAAGGCTTTAAATCTTACCTACTCTACCGTGATCATTGTAAAATCAGAGAGAAAGCAAGAGTGAGCAAAGAGTAGGACAGACAAGGCAGAACTGAGGAGAAGGTCTCAGGAGATGAAGAAATCCAAAGAACAATGCATTACAATTCCCTTTATACACAAGAACAACCAATCAGACGACATCTTGAATGGGGTGTGAGGGCCATCAAGTTGAGACCGTCCAGCAACTCCAAACTTTAGCATATGAGAGGTGGGGGCAGGTTTGACACCCAGCCTTACAATAACGAAAAGCACGGTACCGAGTACCGGCGATAACTGTTTAACAAACAGTACAAACAGGTGCCAAAACAATGTATAACACTGAACACTTAACACAAGTCTCGTTCGTATCGGCAACTAACACACAGAACGCCGACAAGGAAAACACACAGGACTAGAGACTTCCGAACAGAACACAGAACCGGCTTTAAATGTGGACGGACAGACAGGTGATAGGTGGAGTGTGGTGCGTAGGCGGTGGGGGAGCGGCGACGGCAGCCAATCCTCGCCGGAGATGGAGGGGCGGTGGTGCACCGGTGACGGGGAGAATGGAGGCGGCAGCCAATCACCGACGGGGATGAAAGCGAGGGGAAACTGCAAACAAGCACGTAACACAACACACACATACACAACCAGGGCGAGGGACGTAACAAACAACATGAACCTCAAAAGTGCACGAGTGTACCTGTGGAAGAGCAACCAACAGTAAACTACCTCACAGCGAACTCAATTTTAAATCAGTTACAGCTAACCAACAAGAGCAGCAGGTCTCTAAGTAAGAGTCCTTGTGATCCTGGAGGAAACTAACATCATGTCCAGCAGATCTTTCCTAGGTACCGTTGTATTCCCGGAACAAGTGTGTCTTGAGCCTTTTCTTGAAGGTAGGGAGACAGTCAGTGTCTCTGATGGAGGTGGGGAGTTGATTCCACTACTGGGGGGCCAGACAGGGGAAGAGCTTGTGTTGGGACCGGGCGGTCTTGAGCGGTGGGACCACCAGACGGTTGTCAGAGGAAGACCGAAGGTGGCGGGTGCGGGTGTAGGGTTGGAGGAGAGACTTGATGTAGTCGGGTGCAGTCCCATTACTGTAATGAAAGAAAAAATATGAATATGGTTTCACACAAACATTATTCATGTTCTTACGCATTAATTTAACTAGCAGTTTTTTTTTACAAGAGTAAAGAGTAAAACCATGGGATGCCATCGAACCTTGGCTACTGTAGGGTGTTGATCACCTCAGAGAATACACTAAAATAAGAAAATAAGTAAATCAAATTCAAGACTGAAGCTATGTACCTTTGTGTTTCACGTCCTAACGTCGTAAACTGCTAGCTAATGATATGCCAGTTGAAATATGCATTTTCAAACTAACTAGCTAGCGTTAACCCTAGGTAGCTTTACATACAGTACATTTGGCTAAAACGGCACGAAGCTCGCCACATAAAAGGCAACTTGCTAACGTTAGTCTAGCTAGCTAGTCAGGAACATGTGATTGCTGTTTTAGCGCCATTGGCTAACTATACACATGTTGTTTTTACACCCCTTGCTATTATCGGGAAAATAAACGGGAAATTCGGAAAGTTGTTTTCACATATGTTCTCTTGATGCTTAGCAAAAGTACTGTAGCTAGCTAGCTAGCTAACCGTTTGTGTTGGCATATTTAGGCTACGTCAACGTTCATGAGTTCGCTAGCTAACATAAAACGAACATTGTTTTCTGTTAGCTACACCTAGCACAATCCCGCAGTAAAACCCATACGTAATATTATTTTCTTTTAACAAAATATATAAATATTATAACCTTTACTTTACTGAATTTACCTCAATGAAGAGAACACCAAACTGTCTGCAGCCGTTTGTCTCAAGTTCATTTCAAACTGAGGCGAGGGAGCGCGTGACGGATCTAGTGAATTGATTGGCCAATTTATTTACACAATGTTATGTTGAACATCTGTGTACCCAAAAACCCCAGAGACGCTGAGATTTAACACAATATTTGTTAAAATCATCATTACACAAAAATTGTGTTGATTTCTAACACATTCGTTTCAAGAGTGTGGATGGGAGCAGGGCCGGAGTGATGGCATCACTTGACAAGGTTTTACCAATTGAAAAACAGCTGTTTGTTTGACATAAAGCAAAAAAAACTATTTTGCGCTCAAATAATGGCCACAAAATATGCAGTTAAGCCCCGAATGTTTACAACGCTCTGGCCTGATTAACACTAGGATCGTTAAGCAGTCTCAAAATTCAAAAAATTACGATCCCTTTCTGTAATTATGATACCCCCCCGAAAGGTTCACTGCACCCCAGTCAAAGCAGGCTGCATCCAGCCCTGTTTGGTAAACAAAAAAAAGTGGGACGGTCGTAGGTCTGAAACTCCCGGGCTGAAAAGTGGCCCCACTCCGGCCCAGGCCATCGTCCTCTAACCTGTCTAACCTTCTTAGGGGGCTTTCCCCTCAGGGCGAATGAGAGGATGCTTAATTGCTTTTTACCTGACATCTTTGAAAGACAGATACAATGATTAATGCATCCCCATGATATAATTATAAAATATGACATGATTTTAAAAGTGACCTATAACATCGACTATGCAATACACTTATATTTATTTAGTGCTAATAACATTATTAAGCCTGTTTGGAGAGAGATGTTTATAATGTGACAATATGTCAGTCTTCGTGTGATAACGAAAATATGACTAGGCCTAGACTACTTGTTCTAGGCTGCGTTACCTGAAAGCGTCGTAAGCCTAAGTTGATCGTAGAATCCATCATAGGACAAATCTTTGTTTTATGGGCTGTTCGGGCATGTTTGGGAAATGCACTTAAGAAATATTGATGCTTTAGTTTTTTTGCTCGATCGTTGTTACGATCCATCGTTATCGGGAAACGCAGCCCTGAGCAGTTGTTGTCAGTGAACAGGCTGTAAAACTGTTGGCTAAGTTACAAACACTCTGATGAAAAACCTGATGTTATTATCTGGGAAACATTTTGTAACAGCAATCGAGTTCTCATTGTTCATGTCAAACAATTTGTGAATTTGTTGTAACATTAAAACAGGAGATCATGACTTGCTCAAAGTGATGCTTGAGCTCCAGTGGTTTCTTCTGTGGGTGAATGAAACTTTCGGAAGACGTTGTAGCAGAATCACGTGAACAATTCCAGGATATGCTTTTTTTGGTAACACTTTAGAATAATGGTCCGTTGTAAACGAGTAACTATGCAGGAAGTAATAGGTAGTACTACATTAATATGGAGGACTAAAAGTCCCACAATGAATTAAATAAATACACCGTTAAATAAATAAATACACCATTCAATAATTACTTAAATGTGTCATGAATTAATTAAAATAAGGATTAAATACGTAAATGTGTTATTAAATGTGTCATGAATTAATTAAAATACCAATTCATTTTATGTGAAATACATATCAAAAGCAATACATTTACATTTACGGTTTTCTTACGTTTTTTACGTTTTTCTCCTGACTATGTTTCATTCTAATACATAACCCGTGTTATCATGTAAATCTACAATTCAGATGCATGTTAGTCCAGATCTATTTTTCAGCAAGATAGCTAGAGCTAACTGGAGCTGAGTTGAATCACGATAGTTTGTTTGCTAAGCTGTAGTGTTAACGTTACCCACCTACGCCGATCCTCTTTGCTTCGACAACAGAAATGGAAACTAACGTAATCATTTCAAATGATATCTAGTCAATCTGTTGAAAACAGTGTTGTGTAGACACAATAGATTTATTTGTACGTTTTTATTTCAAGTCTCCACCTTCTCGTTTCAGTGAGTGCTGTTGGCTGTCTTTGCTCCACAGCTTCACGCGTTGTAAACCAACCAATCAGCGGCTCATCTATATGTAACCCAAATGTCCCGCTGCCTCTCTATAAACCCTGTGACTCTGCGTTGTGTTTAATTGGTGTGATGGGTAGTGAAGGACCACAGGACAAAGAAGTTCTTGATTGTGGACGCGACTGGCAATTTATTCCCCAACAGTGGCAATCTTCATAAGCCGTCCTTGTCTCAGGCCTTGTATTCAGGACAAAATAAACATTGAAACAAGAGTTAGAAAACACTCTTTTCAGCTGCTCAAATAAAATACTCTTGCTATGTAAAAATAAACCATAACCTACATAATTAAATGAATATTATCTTTAGTAAAAAATATATTCTTGTGGAAATAAAGACACAACATACTAAATTAGCATTCAACATCCATACAGCACTGTTTTACAGTGTAACTCAATGATCGCCATGCTAGCCAACATTACTCAACAAAATACTCATATAAAACGCCATGCCACACATCCCAAATAACACTTAACAGGTAGTTAAACATCTTATGTAACCTATGGACCAAACAAACCGACCGGATGGGTGGTTTAAACATATATATTAACAAGATTGTGCAAGACATGTGAACACCGCTCACCTTGTATTCAGGACAAAATAAACATTGAAACAAGATGGCGCTCGCGCACAGAACAATCCTAAACTACGGTGGCTCACACGGGGCATACCATACAAATTGTGCTAAGACAGCGCCACACAGTGGCCTTTTTAGGTAACAACCTTACATCTACCCCTTCTTTACTTGATGGCGTCCCAGCCATCAGGATTAGCAAAACAGAACATATCACTATGCATAGAAACAAGACAATAAACTAATGTGATGACTATGTGTCTTGCATAGAGAATGTATGTGCACCAAGGGCCCTCTCTAGATATGGCTTTGTTGTTTTACGTAAGCCTTGCTGCTCTTCTCGTTTTGGCCCTTTGCCACAACTCCCATCCCCTTTCTCTCCTTCTCCGGTCCTTTTCTGACATCAAGACATGTGTCTCGTAAGATAACTTTTTCGGGGGACGTCGGTTCCTCTGTGGGTTCCTCCTAGCACTGGGCTTGTCAGGCGATTTGACATCGCTAGTACTTGTATTTTCCTCCTCTCCTTGATCCATTTGTCCGTCATCCAAATCCTCTTCCTCCACATTGCCTTCCTCCATGTGTGGGTGTTCACCCTGCCCGTCTGTTGTCCCAGGTAGAACTGTCTCCACAACATCCTCTGTATCGTCCATTTCCTCGTCCTCTGTTGTATCCGACTCAACCTCTTCTCCTGCCACTTCACCAGCCTGCTCCACTGGAAGGAAGATACACTGTGTAAGTAGGTTGCGGTGTACCACTCTCTCCCTTTCACCATCTTCTGATCGCAACACATACACAGGAATGCTGGGCTGTTTCTTCACCACAATGTATGGACGTGACTCCCATTTGTCTCCAAGTTTCTGCCGGCCCTCCACATGACACACTTTGATGAGAACTCTATCCCCTGGTTTGAAGTCTTGACCCTTAGTTTTCTTGTCATAGTGCTTTTTCTGTTGTGCCTTAGCATGCCGAGAAGTCTGATTAGCCTGGGCATAGGCCTGTGACAGACTGTCATGCAGAGTTTGCACATACTCACTGTACTCGCATGGCTCATTGGGGGTAGAAAGCCCGAAGACCAGGTCAACTGGGAGCCTGGGATGTCTACCGAACATCAGGTAGTATGGTGTGTACCCAGTGGAATCGTGCTGTGTGCAGTTATAGGCATGTGTCATTGCGTCGACATGCTCGTGCCAGCTGGGCTTTAAGTGAGGCTCCAACGTCCCCAGCATGTTCATGAGGGTGCGATTGAACCTTTCAGTGGTCCCATTGCCCTGGGGGTGGTAAGGGGTTGTATGGGTTTTAGTGATGCCAGTACACTTGCACAGCTCCTTAACAATAGCACTTTCAAAGTTGCGCCCTTGGTCTGCATGAAGCTTTTGAGGGAAACCAAACCGGCAGAAGAAGTTTCTCCACAGAACTTTGGCCACTGTGCAGGCCTTTTGGTCTTTTGTCGGGTAGGCCTGTGCGTAGCGGGAAAAGTGGTCTGTAACCACGAGCACATTCTCAATGCCACCCTTTGACTTCTCCAGGCACAAAAAGTCCACACATACAAGTTCCATGGGGGTACTGCTGTGGATACTGACCAGGGGAGCCCTGAGGCCTGCAGTTGGGGTCTTCCTGAGACAGCACCTCTCACACTGCTCACACCAAGCCTTGATGTCCTGGAACATTCTTGGCCAGTAGAATCTCTCTCTTATCATCTGCAACGTCCTCTCAAATCCTAGATGCCCTGAGTCATCGTGGAGAGCAGTCTTAACTGTTGCGCGCAGCTTCTCTGGCAATACCAACTGCTCCACTACTCCCCTTTGGCCGTCTTGGATGCGGCGATACATGATACCGTCCCTTATCACCACTCTCCTCCACTCTTTTAAGAGAAGGCACACTTGCCCACCACCACTTATTCTCTCGCTGCGATTTGGTTTTTGGTTTAAAGTCTTAAAGTGCAAGACTGGGCCAATGACAGGGTCCTCTTTCTGTCCCACACGGATCTCCTGTTTTGTCATGGCAGGCAGCGATTCTGTCCCCACATCCTTATAGGGCTCATTAGACATGGGCGGTTGAGGGTTTGGTGGTTTAGGCTCCACTGTAGCAGTGTTCTTACTGGGGGAGCTGCCTGATTCTTGGGTGGGCTGTGCCTCCATGGGCTCCTTCTCTCTGGTCGGTACTCGCTGAGGACAGGTTTGTAGGACCTGCGTGACCTCCTGGTTGGACATACGGGAGAGGGCGTCAGCATTTGCGTTACTCCGTCCGATACTGAATGTCAAAGTCGAACGCAGAAAGTCGAGACACCCACCGCTGGCCTGTTGCATCCAGCTTCGCCGATGACATCACATATTTGAGTGGGTTGTTGTCTGTTTGGACAGAGAATGGACGGCCATATAGATGGTCATAAAACTTGTCTGTAATAGCCCACTTCAGAGCAAGAAACTCCAGTTTGTGCGCAGGATACCTTGACTCAGCTGGGCTCAAGCCTCTGCTCGCATAGGCTATGACCCTCTCGGTTCCACCCTGGAATTGAGCCAAGACCGCACCAAGCCCCTCTCCCGACGCATCAGTCTGAAGCACAAAAGGCTGGCTGTAATCTGGATAGGCCAGCACTGGAGCAGTTGTCAACTTTTGTCTTAGGGACTGAAAGGCCTCTTCACACTCGGTAGTCCACAAAAAGGGTGGTTCAGGACCCAAACTCTTCTTTCCTCTTATTTTCTTTCTGGGGTCACCAGATGTGAGGCGGTATAAAGGAGCAGCTATACTTGAGTAGCCTTCAACATACCGTCTGTAATATCCAGCGAACCCCAAGAACTGCAGTACTTCTTTCCGGTTTGTGGGCCTCTCCCAGTCCTTAACCCTGCTGATCTTCTCTGGGTCTGTCTTGATCCCCTCTGCAGAGACCAAATGACCCAAGTACTGCACCTCTTTTCTCACAAGATGGCATTTGGAGGGCTTCAACTTCAAGCCATGTTCCTGAAGCCTGTCGAAGACTAGCTGCAACCTCTCCAGGTGTTCGTCAAAGGTTTTGGAGAAAATGATGAGGTCATCGAGATAGATCAGGAGGTGGGTGAAGTTCAAATCCCCGAAGCAGCAGGTCATAAGCCTCTGGAAGGTGGACGGAGCATTCTGCAGCCCGAAGGGCATTCTGTTGGCCTCGAACAACCCCATGGGGGTGCTGAATGCTGTCTTGTGCTTGTCTTGCTCCACCACCTCCACCTGCCAGTAACCAGATGTGAGGTCAAGCGTGGAGAAGTACTTTGCTTGGCCCAGGGCTTCCAGAGCCTCCTCAATTCTGGGCAAGGGGAATGCATCTCTCGTGCTGTAGGAGTTTAGCTTCCTGTAGTCAACGCACAACCTTAGTGACCCATCTTTCTTTGTGACAATCACCACTGGGGAAGCATATGGACTCTTACTAGGCCTGATGACTCCTGTTGCCTCCATCTCCGTCAACAGCTTCCTCACGTCTTGCCACTGCGAAGGCGGAATCTTGCGGTATGGGAGTCGAAAGGGCTTAGGGTCAACCAGGGGTATGTCGTGTTGCACTGTTTTTGTGTGGCCATAGTCCAGGGGATGCTGGGAGAAAACACCTACATTCCTCTCCACCAGATCATTAAGGAGGGAGCGCTGGTGCTCATTTTCGACTGCTGCACCACTTAAGTCTACCTTACAACTTGCCACTACATGGTCCAGACTCTGGCATGCCTTCTTACCACCATAACTGGGACAGCCACTCTCCTTGTCGTTTGGAAATTCCACAATATGGTCCACCAGGAATGCATTGGCCAGGTGTGTGAATGGCTTGATCACAATAGCATGCTGGGACAGGTTCATCACTCTGACAGGGGCACAGCCTCTCTTTACATCAGCACACACTTTGGCAACCAGGAGGTTCTGGGGAAGCTGCAAGGAGGGGTTGCTTTCAATCAGGGCAGTATAAGTCTTTTGATATGGGCCAGCTCTTATCTCACACCTTAAGTCTCTTTCTTTTCCTGCAGGAATCCGTATCTTACGGCCAGTATACACAGCAGGGCCCACCATGTCATCTGTTGCACCACAGTCAGTGTTGTCAATCTCCAGTAGAGCGGTGTACCACTCGGGGTGGTTTTCCTTAGCCCTATGAAGAAACTGCTGGCCGTAGGCTGCTTTGAGGTGACTCCTGGAGGCACGGATGACATTTGTTCCCACAAGCAAAGGGACAGAGGAGCGAAACTCAGTATCGGGGACAACAAAGGCAGGCACAGTTTTGAACTCTTTCCCCAGTGCTTTCAAATTAATGTGCAGGACACCATAGTAGGGGACACTCTGTCCTGCTGCACCCTCTATAAGTACTTTAGAAGACTGCAGCTTTTGGTTCTTAAGGGTGGGGTGGTTGCACCAATATCCGTGAGTAATACTGGTTATCTGAGAGCCAGAGTCAATGAGAGCTTTGCACTTCATCCCATTGACCTCCACCTCCCCCTCATTCCTCGGACCCACTAATAGGGTGTTCTCACCGCCAGTTCCATTCATCTGCTGTGGGGGGTCTTGCTCCTTGCCCATGGTTGCCCCGGCGACCACAGGCTCTAGGCGTTTAAATGCTGAGCTGAGTTGGATGTGTTTTCCTCTGCAGGGGTCATAGGCTGTGGTTGGCGAGTCCAGGATGGATTTGGATTAGGGAGCACCGCTCTGCAGACACGGGCTGTGTGACCTTGCTTTCCACACCGGTAGCATTCAAAACTTGAGTTCTGGTTTGTAGTGCCAGTAGGTGGCTGGACTCTTAACGGGGGAACAGTGGGTGGGGCAGCAATTTTTGATTCCAGGCGAGACAGTTTGGCCATCTGCTCTTCTTGGTTGAGAGCCAATTTCTTGACCATCTCTGTCAACTCTGACCACTCCGCATTATGCTTTGTCTTTTCTGTCCTCAGATTTGTGCCACCCTCTGGTGTAACATGCACTTGTGCATATGTTTTCTTTGCCTTTTGTTGTGACTGGAACTTATTTGTCTCTTTTGCTAGGTTTCTGAGCTCATCTTGTAGCTCTCGGAAACTGAAAAGCCTGGGCTTCATTGGTGCAATCCTCGCATAGACCACCTCATCATTGAGCCCTCTTAAAAACTGTCGGGAGAGTTTACTATCGCGGTCAGGGAAAGGTTTTCCCCCTCTTTGACTTTCTTCCACAGCCCGCAGCTTTGCCTCCAATGCAATAGCATAAGAGCAGGGGGACTCTCCTGTCCTCTGGCTACGCTCGTAGAAATCAGCTAGTGGATCTATGGAGCCGTGTGTGTCCCCATACTCCGCCTTAAGTTCCTCAAATGCTGTCTCAGGGGTTTGGTCATTGGGATGTAGATTCAGAACCAGCTTTCTGGCCTCACCACTCAAGTGTCGCACAACAGTAGAGAATCGAAGGTGCATGGGGAGCTCCACTGCCTCCAGGAGATACTGCATGTCACGGACCCAGTCCTCTACGAGAATCTTGCTGTCTGCATGGCCAGTGAAGGCTTGGACATTTTTCACTTGGTGAGTTTGCATGAAGCCACCATAGGCAGCCAGTGGAAGGCTCGGGTTGGTGAGAGCTCTGCTAGGAGGTCTTTGTAGTGGCTCAGAAAGACTGGGGTTCATATGTGGGGTGTAGGACGGATGTATGGGTGTGGGTTGTGGAAAGACATTTGGATACATGCTGGCTTGAGGGTATGATGCAGGCGTTGGTAGATATGCAGGGGCAGGCGCATGGGTAGGGGCTATGTGGTCAAAAGCTGCATAAGTTACATCCAGTGGAGTTGGCCTGGCTGTGTTGGGGCTCCATGCACCGGTGGCAGGTTGGAACAAGGGGGCTCTTTCACTCCGGGCCAGGTCCTGTGGAAATTGAACAGTAGCTTGTGGCGTATGCATTTGGGGGTTTGGTCCATAATCTGACTTTGGAAGGGTCTGCCCAGCAGCATGGGGGTTACTCGGAATGTTAACTGTTTGAGGTGTTTGAAAACTTGACACAGGTACTTGGGGTGTAGGGGTGGGGAATGCATAACTGGTGTAGGCCAGCGAGTTAGGCTGAACGGTTTGGGTTGGATAAGGGGGGTTAAGTGGGAGATAAGTGGGCTGCTGTACAGTTTGCATTTCTGGGAAGGCGGGGAGTGAAAAGCTTTGAGTTGGCTGAATGGTTGTGGGTTCATGCAAGCTGGCTTGGGGCCGGGGGGCGGAGACCACCGTTGACTGGACCGCTGGCTGAGGCACTAGAGAGGTTACACTTGACAGGCTGTAATCAAACCTGTTTGTTTGGTAACTTGGTCTCGCAGCAGGGCTGTTGTCAAGGCGAAATGGGGGGTACCTGCATTGATGCTCCAGAGCCTGGTGGTGTGTACATATGAGCGGGAGTACTACAGTGGTCAGTATAAGGTGTTAGAATTGGGGGTTGTGGGGTAGACTGCGAGCCTGAATCTGTGGAGTTCCAGCTGGCCTGATGGTCTGGAGTGTGAGACTGCAGTGGAACATTTGCAAACCTGATTGATCGGTTGGTAGTCTTTGGCCTCACTGATTGGTGATGGTTTGCTCGGTTCCCGTCAGCTGTTGCACCCTGACTCAAATGGGGGGTTGGAGGGCCATAGTCGTGGCTTGTTTCAGGCACAGTGGGAGTTTGGACACCTAATGCCATAACAGAGGGGCCCTCTGGCTTTGATAGGGAATCTACCCTAACACTCAACATTTTTTTTTGTGCAACACAATTATCAACCCGTAACACACTTCAAGTCAATTCAATCAAAAACACAGCTCTATCACAGTAATAATGAAATAAATCACCAACAATTGCTCAACATCAGTCACAGAGAATTTTCACACAATCAAAATTTACGTGGTTTGGATACCATGAAAAAAAAAGTCCTCAAATCACAGCAAACCAAGGTTCGTAACAGCCTTTAAAGCAGGGGTTTTCAAAGTGTAAGACAGTGAGCCTCCCTTGAGAGAACATCAAGTCACCGGGGCCTCCCCCATTTTAACGGGGTCATAGAATGATTTTTTGGGCATATTTCACACTGTTCCTTAAGGTCTCCCAATAGGGTATCTAACATTGGTTGGGCTGAAAATGTTCCGGGTGCTGTTCTATGCGCCCTAATGCACCCTGTGAAATAGCCCTGGAATAAAACAAGAGGGTTTCTTCTTTCTATGGTATGTTCATGAATATATAGATAAGCTGCGCGCTGATTGGTTGGTTTACAACGTTGAAGCTGCGGAGCGAAGCGCAACATGGCCAACAGTAAGCCTACTTACCAGGGGTGAAAGTAGTTTTGTTTTCTTGGTGGTACTATGATGCAGGTTTAATGCGCGCGCCAAGCGCGCACCGAAAATTTCACTTAGCCTAATTATTTATTTATTTGTATATTTACTGTATTATAGTCTACTTATCAAGCATTCACTAGGACTTCTTATCACTCTAGTATCACTCTTTAACCCACCTGTATCTGTTTTTGCCTGTCTAAATGTCACACGTGATATTTAACCTCTTCTGGGTCCAAGCGCTCCGCTCGTCCAGATCTAATAACAATGGCGGAACCTGTTAATTTATTTACGATCACGTCCTACTTTAGTGATGCACCCTTGCTCACACAGTTTGTCATTGCATTTTATTTTTAACCAGTCGTTGTCTTGGGGCCCCAATCCAGCTCGGCGCCCCAAGCAATTGCTTGTTTTGCTTGCCTTGTCGCGACGGGCCTGTGCGTGTGTCGGAATTTCTTACCGGTACGGCGTACCGGCCAGTACCGGCTTACTTTCACCACTGCTACTTACTGAAACATCGAAGGTGGAGACTTGAAATAAAAACGTACAAATAAACCTATTGTGTCTGCACAACACTGTTTTCAACAGATTGACAAGACATCATTTGAAATGATAACGTTAGCGTAAGGGGTCCCATTATCGTCCACCGAAAATAGTTATGCCAACTTCTCCTTTTTTCGGTAAAATGTTAGCTCCATTTCCTGTTTCCTATCTGTGATCCAGGGGGCGGGACGGATTTGGACATCCCAATCTGCCGGTATCAGGATCACTCTGATCCAATCCGGCAAAGTTTTGAAATACCGGGATAGATAATAATTAAAAAATATATATTTGCCGCCACCCCTGAAACGCTTTGCCGCGCCTCCCCTGAAACTCTCTGGCGCCCCCCAGGGGAGGCGCGCCTCACACTTTGAAAACCTCTGCTTTAAAGGATATATTGTGGAAGGTTTGTATCCTGCCAACACAGCTTTGCAGGTGATAGTAGCTTGGTCCAACAGTGTCCACAGTGGCAAAGTGGGGGGGGTGTTGCCGTCAGTCACTTTCTTTGTAGGCTTGGAGCACCACAATCCGGGTCACGGCACCAAAGATGTAACCCAAATGTCCCGCTGCCTCTCTATAAACCCTGTGACTCTGCGTTGTGTTTAATTGGTGTGATGGGTAGTGAAGGACCACAGGACAAAGAAGTTCTTGATTGTGGACGCGACTGGCAATTTATTCCCCAACAGTGGCAATCTTCATAAGCCGTCCTTGTCTCAGGCCTTGTATTCAGGACAAAATAAACATTGAAACAAGAGTTAGAAAACACTCTTTTCAGCTGCTCAAATAAAATACTCTTGCTATGTAAAAATAAACCATAACCTACATAATTAAATGAATATTATCTTTAGTAAAAAATATATTCTTGTGGAAATAAAGACACAACATACTAAATTAGCATTCAACATCCATACAGCACTGTTTTACAGTGTAACTCAATGATCGCCATGCTAGCCAACATTACTCAACAAAATACTCATATAAAACGCCATGCCACACATCCCAAATAACACTTAACAGGTAGTTAAACATCTTATGTAACCTATGGACCAAACAAACCGACCGGATGGGTGGTTTAAACATATATATTAACAAGATTGTGCAAGACATGTGAACACCGCTCACCTTGTATTCAGGACAAAATAAACATTGAAACAAGATGGCGCTCGCGCACAGAACAATCCTAAACTACGGTGGCTCACACGGGGCATACCATACAAATTGTGCTAAGACAGCGCCACACAGTGGCCTTTTTAGGTAACAACCTTACATCTATATTCATGAGCATACCATAAAAGGAGAAAACCCATCGTTTTTTCCCCAGGAAAAAAGGAGGCATAGAACAACACCCGGGGCCATTTTCAGCCCAACCAATGTTATATACCCTATTCGGAGACCTTAAGGAACAGTGTGAAATACCCCAAAACCCAATCAATCGCCCCTTTAATAAATACCTGATGATAAATTAAGTATTTCTATTCTTCAATGAGTAAACCATGCTACACCTGTATGTTTGTTATGGTGTGTTTGAACACTATCTTTTTTTTTGCATACCAGGAATGCTAATGCACCAGTGCTCCACTGTAAACTAAAATGTGCCACACAAAGCTAGGCATAGCTCTGTGACAAAGGAATTTGCATTTGTAACAGATAACAAGCTGCTGGTAAGCCATCAAATATGTGTTGAGTCTGAAACTCTTGAATTTTGTTCGTTTTTGGGTAGGTACACGGCTAAAAAGTGAAACCATTCTCCTTAGAGAGCCCGGGATAGCTTTACCAGTGTCCACCAGTTTAGTTAGTATGCAGCATCGCATATATCCTACACCTCCCCTCTCCCGTCTAGTGGATTCACCTCCTGCTGCAGTCAGATAAATAATTGATTGGTTGCACGGCACTTCAATGGTAAACACGCAATAGGTTATGGATACAGACATTGAATCTTCCTATCAATTCATTCAACACTGTGCCTTATTTTATCGAGCTGTAGCCTATAGTTTGGGGAGAATAAGTTTTTGGAATAAACATATTTTAAGTTGCAGCAGGGAGGGACAGCATAGACAGGGTGATGATGACGCTGCAGGTGGAGTTGACCTCCAGCAGGAAGGAGAAGAGGTTGTCCTCGGTTACCGTGCCCTTGGTCTGGGAATTCCCCCACAAATAAAGTCTAATGGAAATTGTTCATATTACTGTAATAGTGCATTTCTGAGAAAGTTGGAACCTTTTGTACTATTAGAGTGTCTAGTTAGCTGTTGAGAAAGTTGGAACCTTGTGTGCTGTAACTTTGTGTGCTGATAAGAAGAACAAAGGCCGGTTGTGTGCAGGTGGCTGTAGCGCTAACTTGGTGCAGCCTATAAATGGCCTTTTCTTGTGAGAGTTCATCAGATGCTGACAGACTAACCTCTCTCTCTCTCTAACCTATGTAGCTACTCTGTGTGCGTCTGGTCCCTCCTGCAGAAAGCTTTATTTAGTAAATGCTTTTACCAAACATATTTCAACGGCTTTAGGTGTATTAATTCTCTGATTTCCACCACAACAGCCATAAAGCTGACACATTACCAGCAAGGAGGAGAGGTTCCAACTTGAGGAAGCTTTTGAGAAAGGTAAGCATTTTCTATACGTTTAACCTTTGAGTGGTGTTCTGAGCTGTGGGTCTGATTTTCAATGTTTACAAAAAGAAAAATGATAAACTTTCGAATTTGAGTTTCAGTGACCTTGGATCTTTTTCTATGAAGAATGTATACAAATTAAATTTAGGGTTCAAATCATGGGGGGAATTGGGGGGGGTTTGACCCCACTAATTAAGACTTGGACCCCCCCAAAAGAAGTACAAACAACAGATCGGAGGGTCGATATATTTATATATCGTTTTTACCTGTAATCTTGTTGGATAGTTGAAACTGTCTTAAAATGATTGTGAAATGCGACATTTATTATTGTTGCTTGCTTTTTCCGCAGATGCACTATTTAGGTTCATGTTGTATAGTTGTAACTTGTTCAACGACATGATCTTATGGTTCTTCCCTTTGGGACTTATTTGTTTTTTACAATGTATGCTTCATGTTTTGGCTACCCGCAATGTTTGAGGCTATCTCGTTGTTATGATCAGTGACCTATGCACTTAAGTAAATGTTACGGTCGCCGTTCGTCTAGGGTAAACAATAAGGCTAAAACACAGCTGGCGCTAACAGCGGCGGGCCCCGACAGGTGATAAATGTAAGGAGAGGAGGGCTCCAGCCAAGTATAGGCTACTCCCTCCCCAGTCTCCGGGACAGCCCACGCAGCCGTCTGGTTCGGCGGACAGCTCGGTTGGTCATCGTTTATTTTGTTGGTGGATCCTAATGATGAAGGCGCGGTGGCACACCAGGAGAGTGTGGGTGGTATAAAGTCGGGAACAACAGCCTCAGGGGACAACCGGTCGACAGCAAGGTTGAGTTAACTATGACCACTTCGGAGGTTCCCCCTTGCGTCCGCCATCCGGGAGTTTAAAAATAACAAACCCCTTAATCACCGGGTCCCCAATCAAGACCGTATCACTCCCCCTTCCAATCACCACCATGTGCAAGGCCCCCGCGCCACTAAAGTGTTATAATAAAAGTGACCAGAGAGAAAAGCATACAAACCTCCTCTTTCACCCTGCCACTAGGCGTGCGCATAACAGTAAACCTCTCTCTTGGAAGTCGCTTTGGATAAAAGTCAGGAATTTTGAAGGGCAGTTCCTCTGGCCTGAAAAAAAGGGTAAGGGGCTGGTTGTCTGGTAGGCAAGCTAGCCGTCCAATATTTAGGCTAAACGTGGCAAACTGAGCCTGGATTTATGAAGATTTTATCAAACTTGATGATGATTGTTTGGTTGTTCTACATTTCTACAACTTAAAACTCACCTTTTCTGACAAGGTGAAAGCAGTTTTTTCATCGACACAGACGAAAACAACCGTGACCGTCTCTTAAGGACTCAATGTGCTTCTGCGTCTCCGTTTACGGATGGGCGGGCTCACGGATACGCACGGATACGCACAGATAGACTTTGTTTATAGTTCTCCATAGGCTGTGGGTGCTGAAAACAATTCACCGCCAGAAGAGTAGGTGGCGCTGCATAGCTATGGGTTATCGAAAACTCAGAGCAAATTTACAAATGAGCCATTTCATCAATAAAATAAGGGACTATTTCGGTCCTCTTCTACATATTAAAATAGTGCTGCTGCCAACGAATAATGCACCTAATAATATGGTGCCTGCACTGCAATGCCATGGCGGGCTGGACCAAAAGATTTTTCGGGCTGCATATGGCCCGCAGGTCGGACATTCCCCACCCCTGAAAATGCAGGCTCAGGTGGCGGTCGCGTGTAGCCTGGGTGGGTGCCATCCGAACTTGGCCCCGCCAACAACATTTTTGGTCGGGGAGTTCGGTCTGGGGTTGCTCGGTTGGGGCAAAACTAACTAAAACCCCTAGGTTGTGGAATGCCTTGCCGTGCAGTTTACTGGGTTGGGGGGACGGCATGTGTAAACTCCGCCCAGGAGGGGTTGGGGGGTGGAACGTTGCCCGGGGCACCAAATGAGCTAGGACCGCCACTGGGGCACAGGCCCGTCACTCCGGTCACTCATCAGCCCGTCGTGAGTCCTTCATCGATGGTTCGACGTGTCACTCTGGTCATGGAACCCTTGCAGATAGTCCCATTGGTTACTTGTGAACATCAGGTGGAATCGCGCAGAGAAGGTGACCGCGGCAACAGATGGACGGAGAAAAGAAAGCTAAACCGCTGACTCCATACTACATTCCTCTCTCCCTCCTTGTCTTCTCTCCCGTTTCTCTCCCCGCACCAATCCCCCTTCTACCCCCTTCTACCACTAATTAGTCTGATTGGCAACAGGTGTTGACACACTCTTTCTCTCCCCTTCCACCCCATGACATGACCTGCATAGGCTCAGTACTAAGCAGTGCCCTCAGTGGAGGTTTTACAAATAGTTTTGAGAATTTCAATTGCGATTTGATAAATGTAGGTGCTGAAGCAACTGAGAAAAGCTGCAGCTGCCTAAAAGGCAAAAGCATCACGAGCACCGTCTGCACTGTCTATAATTCCAGGAATCTCTGTTTCTCTGTCACAGATATCTTCATTGTTGACTGCAACATGGGCACTGTGCAGTAGTAAATATATAATTCCATAACCCTGGTCTTCCATTTTTATTCTAGGTTGTACTCACTGTACTCAGTACAGACATGGAGAGAGGGGTGGTGTTTATTCTGCTGTCAGGTTTGTACTTTCAGTTGAACATTCGATTGCTTCATGACTATGTTTGAAGCAGCAGACTTTTTAAATCTCAAGATTTGTCAATGTCACATCATTATACGTTCGTATTATTTAGATATTTATTATTTATTAATCATAAGGACCAAAATGGATATAGGCATACCAACCAAACACTATTACTGCTACTATTACCCCTAGCAAATAAATGCTAAAATAAAATAAAAAACGTTTCTTCTCAGGATGCACCATGTTTGCACCCGGCCTCTGCAGAGAGTATTACTTTGTCATGACAAGTATGAGCTGGACTGAAGCACAGAGTTACTGTAGGGCAAACTACACAGACCTAGCCACCATAGACAGCCATGAGGACATGACCAGGCTTACAGCCACAGTCAACCCTGGTTTCACTGGCAAAGCATGGATTGGACTGTACGATGACCTGAACAGCTTTATGTGGTCTATAATAGAACCCGGGTTCTATGGTACTGGGGAGACACAGTTTAGGAACTGGAGATCAAACCCAAGAGAACCAAATGATAATAATGGGAATGAGCTATGTGTGGAAATCGTACCAAACGGCAAGTGGAATGACGAGCCTTGTCAGAGCTCAAACCAATTTGTCTGCTATGACAGTAAGTTATCCATTTAAGTTCAGTACCAGATTGCTTGCTTTATGAAAAATGTTGGTGAAATATATACACAATGTAACAATATGTAGAATAAAAAATTCTAATTATTTATTAATAATAATAGAACATCAGAGGTTTTACTTTTTACTTGATTTGCTTTAACATTTTGATGATTGTCTTCAGGAAGAGAAAACGCCAGTCAGACCTATGTGTTGGTTGTGCAACAAAAGGAATTTACTGAAGCCCAGAGTTACTGCAGACAGTTTTACACAGACCTAGTCAGTGTGAGGAATGAGACAGAGAACCAGCAGGTTCTAAAGGTTCTAGCTGGTAATACCGGATGGATCGGACTGTACAGATCCAAGGTCTGGTCAGATGGAAGCAACTCATCTTTTCTTTACTGGAGGCCAGGACAGCCTGCTTTACCTGGAGTAAGCTGCACCACAGTTGATTTCAGTGTGTCAGGCCAATGGACTGATGAGAACTGTTTACTGCCCCGATCGTTCTTCTGCTACAGTGGTAAGTTGACATGTTTTATTGGTTTAACCGTCAAGAAGGTAGGTCAGTCATAGACTGTCGATTATCTACTTTCTGCAGCACTGACAACAACAAATATAGCCCGTACAACTGAACTGACAACCACTCCACAAACCGAAATGGAACGCACAACTTCTGTTGGGACCACTAGTGGTGGGTAACATCAAGGAATGATTATTACCTCTAAATTATTTTAAAACATGCATATTTTTTAAGTAAAGTCATTCATACTTTTGTCTTTCAAAAAGTACTGTCTACTTCTGGTACACAAACAATACCCTCCACTACCCAACAACAAAAAACACCCTTTCCTATAACAAACACAATACTTGACCCAAAAACAAGCAAAGGTCCTGGTGAGTACAAAATCGCTGAATGTTAAAACTCTTGCCTTATTCTTGAAATCATATTATCTACTTTCATAGAAAATATGCATACGGAGTGAATATTTTCTCATATTGTGTATCCACAGAATATGTAGTTGGACTGACAATGAGATTATCCTCTCAGACTACACTAACAGAAGCCTATATCAAAGACGTTGTCTTACAGCAGGTCAGTGTCTCTGTCACTGTTATACCAGACTTTGGTCTGATTATCTGTTTGATAATCAAACAGCATACAGTACAGCTAACAGCTTGCTCCTACTCAGGGTAACTCAATGAAATGGTTTACACTCATTCCTCATTAATAAATGACTTTGAACTACAAATTCCTATCTTTGCAGTGGCCTTACAATTAACTAGTGGTCAGTAGCTCTTCTAAGACAACCCAATAGCAATCTCAGCAGAGACAAGTGAGGGTGAAAAGGCCCTGCTATCTCCATGGTGATGGTATCTGTTTGTCTTTTAGATCCAGGATGAGCTGATCAGACGAGGGCTCCCGGGGGTTATCGTTTTACGTCTCAGGAGCGTTCAAGAGATTAAACCCTGACACAGAGGCTGAAGGCTGAGAACTCTATAAAAATACTATTTTGACTGTTCAAAAATCATTTTTTATGTTTTCATGTAAATTTACATATTGTTTGTCTTAATCAGTTACTTGGAATATTACTAGGCTTATCTGTAGTCAAAGTAGGCCAATGTAAAAATGGCATTTGTTTTTTGTAGTGCAGTTCAGGGAAATGTGCTCACCTTTTTATCCAAATGTGACTGGATTAAATATTCAGTGAAGGTTACACGATCATTTAGGTGTATCAGCATGGCAGGTTGTTGTTTGATCATTTTGGTCAAATATTGTGTGTGTATTAATCAGTTAAATATTGACAGGCTGTGATTATACATTTGTGTTATTGGTGAGATCTAAGAACAATTAAAGGTTGAGAATCATGAATGGCTCAAGTACGTTTTGTTAATCATGAAATTAATTTCGTTGATTTATCACAGTTAATTCACAGTAGACTATAATTCCCACCATCATCATCATCGTTTCACAAAATCCAATATTGTGAAGAGGCCTACAGGAAGTAGTCGTACAAACAACTGGTACTGGCCCTCCCCTCTTACCCATATTTTTGTTCTTTTTTATTTGGTAAGTCAATGGTTTCCTCAAAATGAATCTCACTGCATAACCAAACTTAAAACACAGACAAAAAAATTAAAGAGTTGAGCGCTTTATTCCACTCGCTAGATTCTGACAACTGGTTAGGTAAAAGTTATTAGAGTCGTTACAGTGCTCCACAGTGCCCCCTGGTCACAGTTTTCGATCTCGGTACAAAACCTAGCCTAGACTAATCCCAGGGCGTCAAATACCAGCGCACACACAAGGCCCAACTGTAGGCCTATGAGACGTATGCATACATTTAGCTTAGCCTGCGCACCAAACGAATGCAAGATCGCGGCAGCAATTCAGCTTATGCAGGGCCGTACGCAGGGCCCAAAAAATACTGAGGTCATGAGTCAGAACTTTTGGCGGGTTCGGGGGCATGCTCCCCCAGAATTTTTTTTAATTACATTATTTAAATCTGGCCATTTTCAGTCTTGCGGAGCAAAAACATAAGTAATAGGGACTTTAAGCAGCGACGGCTGAAGGGACGGCTACGGCGTTCGAGTGACAGTTTGCGCACACAAAATTCTATCTCGACATTTCCTGCCGTTGTAGCCCAACTGTCTACTACTGAAGAGCGACTGATTTGACGTACTCAGTAATACGTTAGATTTCAAGCAGGTAATTATAAGTTTTTATCGTATTTTACACTGTCATTTCGTTTTTATTTGATTCTACCGTTAGCAGCTTCATGGATTATTAGTATATTTGTTAAAGGTACCCGCTAATTTGACCGATTTTCATGTTTGTTAATAGACATGTCATCCGTTACCAGCACCCAAGAAGATGCTAGACCACAGTAAGTAACGTTAACGTTAGTTATCCTGGCTAATATTGTAGCTAACAAATAGGCTATTCTCAACAGTTTTGATTAGAATTATTTAACAAGACGGGTATATTAACTATAGCCTATTTTATATCCAAAACGATGTAGTTGGTCATATGTTGAAGCTTGGCTAACTAGTTGCCCAAATGTATCTATTGCCCCCATGGAGTGGACAGAGAGGCACGACATCATTCTCTCTAGAGAAATTCTAGTTTCGGAGCCCTTCACTTTCAAGAAGGGGAGTGTTGACAAAGGCAAGGCCTGGTCTACAATAGCAGACAATCTTAATTGTTCCCTGGACCTTATGTTTAAGGTTACTCAAAGGTCTGTGAGGGAGAGGTTTGCCCTCTGCCAGGACAAATATAAGAGAAAGATTAGCAAACATGAGAGGAGTTCTGGAACATCAATGGTAATGACAGAATTAGACATTAATTGAGGAGATAATGGAGAAGGAGAAGGCAGAGGATGAAACAAGAGGATTGAATGACCACAGAGGCAAGATAGATGCAGACAGGGCCAAAGCAGAGGAGGCTAGGAAGAGGGCCATGGAGAGGATAGGCCAAACTAAAAGGAGGCTGAGTGAGGATGGAGAGGAGTTCCGCAGGCATAGGAGAAGTGGAAATGACACCATTGCTTTTTTGAGGGAGAGAAGTGCATTTGATAGGGAGCTGAGAGAGAAAGAGCTAGAATTTAAAAAAGCAAGAAATGGAGGAGCAAGCTAGGAGGGCACAACAGTCGCAGCAGCAGATGGTAGACATGATGCAGATGATGCAGCAACAACAGGCCCAAATGCAGGCTACCCAGGCCATGCTCTTGCAGCAGCAGCAAGGGTAAGCATTATCTAAATTAACTAAATGATCGAAGAGGTAATGTCTAAAGCACTAGATATGTTGTGTCTGTCAGCTGTGCTTCTAATGAAAGCAATGCTATTAAACTTTATGTAAATTCTACTTGTGAAAACTTTGGCTGGTGTCTTACAAATCTTGTTTTTGTTTTCTCTTGCAGTGAAACTGGACTGGAGATTAAATAAATGCTGCTAGATTAAATAAATAATAATATAAACAAATAATTTTGAGATGGCCGGTGTTTAATAATAAAACAAAGTATAATACACACATGATTGATCCTGGTCAAGATGGCGCCAGTGTGCACGGCCAGCCGTATGTTGCTCCTACAATGGTTGGCGTTTTTATTGTTTTTAATCATTGGCACTAAACAAACTGAGTCTCTGCTGGTGTATGATCGCCAGTCTCTCTTGTTAGTTAGGCAGAATATTGCGCATTTAGGTGCGTTTTATCAGAATGGACAAAAAACTTGTCCTCCGTTCCTGGCGGGGATTCCGCCTCACCTGTGCCGGGCCTCGGCCCTACCTCCTCGGCGGAAGCGCCTCCGTCGCCGCGGTGGTCGGCTGGTGAAGCTGAAGCTCTGGCTGTCTCGTTCTTCGTCCTTCTCCTGGTCAGGATATGGATTATCATTCGGTTTCACAGTGCCCAGACGCTTCCTCGACCCCGCTGACGCCGGCCTCATACCTGTCGCCGGTTCTTTTGAGGGACTCCAGCCCCGCCGACTCTGCCCTCTCCGGGTTTCTCAGCGTGGGGTGGACCACCGGCTCCTGCGGACGTTGCCCCGGGCCCCTCGTTCCACTGGACTACAGTCCCCAGCTACTACCAGGATTGGCCTGGTGAACGCCAGATCCCTGACAAACAAAACTTTCATCCTGAGGGATTTTTTCTGCTCCCGTGCCCTGGATTTCTTCTGTGTGACGGAGACATGGATTGGTCCAGCGCTCTGGCTGAGCTGTTACCTGCTGACTGTTTAAACTGTTTAGACTGTTTTAATTCCCCGCGGACATCGGGTCGGGGAGGAGGGACAGCGGTGGTTTTTAAAAACACTTTTAAATGCAAGCAGTGCACAGTTTTATCCACTCCTCAAAGTTTTGAAGTTTGAAGTTTATTTGAGGTTGGTCGTTCAGACCCGGTGCTGTGCGCTGTCATATACCGACCCCCAAAATATAATAAGGATTTTGTGAATGACTTTTCTGCTCTTTTGACTGAAATTATGCCGAAATATGACTGTGTAATTCTCCTGGGGGACTTTAATATTCATGTGTGTTGTCCTGGTAAGCCCTTGGTGAAGGACTTTTTAAGTCTTATTGACTCTTTTAACTTGGTGCAGTGTGTATCTGGCCCCACACATGAACATGGACACACGTTAGACCTCGTCCTCTCTTACGGTTTAACTGTGTCTAACCTGGAGATTTGTGACGATGCGTTTTCTGATCATATGCCTGTTTTGTTTGAGATTGTCTTATCCTGTGCTGACTCTAAATCTAGCGCCTCTGTTCAGAGCCGGCGTTTTTTTTACCCTTCAACTGCTGGTCAGTGTTCTGTGGCTTTTAACCAGCTCTCAGCCTGCCCTGCCTCTGCTAATACAGAGGAGCTTAGCGCCTGGTTTAACTCCTCCTGTCGAACCATATTAGACTCTGTGGCTCCAGTAAAAAATGTGCGGCCCAAGTCTAAACCTGAGCCCTGGTTTAATGAGGAGTCTCGTACAGCTAGACGGGAGTGCCGCAAAGCCGAGCGGAGGTGGAAGAAGGACAAGCTGCAGGTCTCCTTCCAAATATTAAAAGACTGTTGGTGCTGCTACCAGGACACGGTCAAACAAACCAAACAAAAATACTTGGCAAACCTCATTGAGTTAAATCGCCACAACCCTTGTGTATTATTTAAAACAATCGAAACGGTTCTTAATGCCCCACAGCCTGTCAGCTTGGAGGCATCCCCTGAGACCTGCAATAGTTTCCTGGACTTTTTTATCAATAAAGTTGCTACTGTAAGGGCTCTCATTTCAGCTCCTGCATCGGACCCCTCTGTTCCTGTTCCTTGTTCTGCAACTCTTGAAATGTTTGAACCGGTGTCATTATCGTTTTTAGAAGACCTGATTGGCCACATTAAACCATCAGGCTCACCTTGTGACGTGGTCCCTCCTGTCTTTTTAAAAGCAGTTTTTCCTCGCATAGGACAGTCTATCCTGGCCATTGTCAACAGCAGTCTGTCCTCTGGTGTTGTCCCCCAGTGTTTTAAACATGCTGTGGTCCAGCCCCTACTTAAAAAACCTGGCCTTGACAGCAGTGTGTTGGCAAATTTCAGGCCTATCTCTAAGCTGCCTTTTATTTCCAAAATTTTAGAAAAAGTTGTGTTCACTCAAGTCGTTCTTAGATGAACATAATGTCATGGAGGTTTTCCAGTCAGGTTTCAAAAAACTGCATAGTACCGAGTCAGCTTTGCTAAGAGTGTTCAACGACATCTTCTTGGCAAACGACTCTGGTGAACATGTTATTTTGATCCTATTAGATCTAACGGCAGCTTTTGATACCGTGGACCACAACACTCTAGTGGCTCGGTTATGTGGTACTGCATTAGGCTGGTTCAGGTCATATTTAACCGGCAGATCCATGAGTGTGAGCCTTGGAGACTTCAAATCCAGCTCTGCTCCGCTGCCATATGGGGTTCCACAGGGGTCTATTCTAGGGCCCCTATTTTTCTCCCTGTACTTACTGCCACTGGGATCCATCCTGAGGAAGCATGGATTGTCTTTTAATTTTTATGCTGACGACAGCCAGATTTACGTTCCTTTAAATAAGAAAAATGCCTTCTCCCTCGCACCACTTCTGGCATGCCTTGAGGACATCAAAGCTTGGATGGCCCTCAACTTTTTAAATTTTAATGAGAAAAAAAACGGAAGTGATTGTGTTTGGTCCCAGTGGCCTCTGTAAACCCCCCCCTGTTGACCTCGGCCCTTTGAAATAGTTTTTAAAGCCAACAGTTCAGCTTTTTCCAAATCAGACAGCTGGCAAAAGTCAAACCGCTCCTGGCACATCAGCACTTTGAAACAGTAATCCATGCCTTCATTACATCTCGGCTGGATTACTGTAATGCACTTTATTTTGGAGTCAGCCAGACTTCTCTTGCACGTCTCCAGTTGGTGCAAAATGCGGCCGCACGCCTGCTAACTGGAGTCCGCAAGAGGGAGCACATCACCCCCATCCTGGCCTCCCTTCACTGGCTGCCTGTGCACTTTAGGGTTCATTTTAAGATTATTTTATTTGTTTTTAAATCTTTAAATGGATTGGCCCCCTCTTACCTCTCTGAGCTTCTTCACCCCTATGCCCCTGCACGGTGCCTCCGATCAGCTGATCTGCTGCTTCTGGAGGTACCGAGGTCTAAACGAAAGCTCAGAGGGGACAGAGCACGAGACCTTAATTTTGTTTTAGTGTCCTATGGTGTATTTTATTCATTGTGCTTATTAGTTTTATTTGTTTAAATTGTTTTTTCTGAACTTTAAATTGTTGTTTTGTTTTTAAATTGTTTTACCTGCATTATGTACAGCACTTTGTTTCAGCTGTGGTTGTTTTAAAGGGCTTTATAAATAAAGTTGAGTTGAGTTGATGATTGGACATTGCTCTTTTTTTTATTAAGGTGACATATTTTTTATACTGTCTTGCTACCATAACATTTTGTACTACTATCTTATCATTACATACTATATACATTATATCCTAAGGTAACCTATGCACTCGCTAGAGAGTGAATAACTCATGCAAAATAGTCCTGAATGTGTGGAGGATCCAATTTAAAACATTTGGAGGTTTGATTACCATACAGGCAAGTGAGTGCATTTCGTAACAAAGCAGATACAATGTACAGTTTACCTACGCTACTCAACCCTATTTTTCTCCAAACATCCACTCTACAGACACTCTCACTTCACTCATGCATTTGTTGAATGCCATCATCTGGGGAGTGAGATTGACATTTCTAAATGGGGCCTGGAGGTGGACACGCAGGATCTCCATATAGGCACATTGGATGGCCGGCAGGGGACACTGCATGCTGTTTTAGTACAGGTAGCAAACCGGAGTCTGCTAAAAGCCCAGAATCATGTTTCCTTCCCTCTGCAATACAAAATAGGTATAAATGTATTACATCAAACTCAGCATTAGGAGTAGGCCTAGACCTAAATGTGATTATTTTTTTCTTTAACACGTTGTCACATAAATCCTAATTATGTATAACTCACCTACTGGACCATGTAGATTGGCAATTAAGCCATTTGGGATGGCAACTGCCTGGAATTTTAAGCTGTGTACTCTTTTGTGGCCATTGTACAGCACCCGTTGGTTCATTCTTGGTCTGGCGATAGGTCGTACTGTGCCGTCTATAAAGCCAAAGCAGTTGTCCAGTGGTGCGCCCATCTGTTGTATGCAGTCAGCATATGTTTGCAAAGCGACTGGATTTTAAATAGTCGTTCCACTCTGTAATTTTGCGATGGTGACTATCATATACGAAATCCAGCACGCAATTTGTTGCCATGCACAAGACTGGTACTGGTCGCTGCCCAAATCGCTGCATCATGTCGCTGTAACGGCATGGGTATGTCAGCCTCTTCAGTAGCATACAGAGCGCCTCTGTGCCAGCCACCACACTTCTCTGCTCGCAGACGAACTCGTTGGGTATGCCGAGGGCCTCCACCAGCAGTGGTATGTCCGTTTTTCTCACCCGGAACTCCGCAAGGCATTCATCGTCCTTCATTTCAACCAGATTAAAGGGTGTATATTCATTGTAAGGCAAATCTAAATTGCTGGACCTGTTCTCGTCATAGAGTAATGTAAACTCCTCATCCGTTATTAAATTGTCATCTAACGCAAATAACAAGTGCTCTCGGGCCATTTTAAGAGACATATTTACACTTTCAAATGAACTTTTAGTAGTTTTAGTTTCAAAATAACTTCTATTTAATGTCGGCTCAGGTGGACGAATACAGAAAAATGATTTCAGTTAGCTTCAGAAGTAGCCGTTGACTGTTACAATGTTGCTTAGTGATAGTCGATTACCACTACTACGGCAACCCGTTGGAATGTTTCGCAGACGCCGTAGCAGTCCCTCAACCGTCGCTGCTTAAAGTCCCTAATATGACTTTTGAAACAGCGACCTTCTCAAGTGTCCTGTGCTGTTGCAGGCAATGCATCATCGTTTTGGCTTCCATGTTTCCATCTGTGAAGTTCTTGCTCAATGGTTTCTGGATGAGGTTCCCTCTCCTTTGTCAGCCTTGACAGTCGGTTGGGCACCAAGTAAGATACGAGCAGAGCTGGTTCACTTCTGTCAGCAAACCTTGTCTTCAGCTAATAGAACAAGTTCAACATGTAGTGCTCTTGAGTTGACTGGGAGGGTGTGTTTCCTCTACACTGTTGTCTCACTGTCACCCTCTTCTTCACAGGGACAACTTCAATGGAGTTAGCTAGTTCTTTTGATTGTTCATATATTGAACTGAAGTTCTCCTCATTTCGTAGAGTCACCTCTTTTGCCTCTTGGTGGGCATTCATTAAGTCAATTTTGGGAGACTGGAGTTGCTTTGTCAATGGCTGTAAGTATCCAAGGACTTTGTTTGTCATCACTGAGGTGACAATTGTGTGTCAAATGACTCGATGCTGTGCTGCAACCTGCTGGCTTTTTCAGAACTCTGTGATGTTCCTGACTACTTCTTTCAATGCAGAGTGGACAGCACCAAGATTCTCAACAAATGCACCAACTGTCTTGCCTCTTGACCCCCATCTAGTGTCTGACATTTGTAGGATGCTTCTTGTTTTTTTCCCAGACGTCTCCGTCTGACACCTTACTTCCTTTTGCAGACACAGCTTGGATTTGCAGCATGTTTTTCCTGATCGCCGACGTTGAAAAGAAAATGTTTTGAATAGTGCCCATTGTATTCCTCACCAAAGGGATATCTGAGCACCCATGGACAACTACAAGATTCAGGGCGTGGCTCCTGCAATGTGTGAACAGTGCCTTTGGATAAAGCTCTGTTATTCTCTGTTGGACTCCACTTACATTCCCGCTTATTGTGGCTGCTCCGTCAAAGCCTTGGCCACGAAGAAATGTAGCTTGGAGACCCCACTTCTCCAACTGAGAGAGGATGGCTTCTGTAATGGATGCAGCATCCAGGTGCTTGAGAGGACAGGACCCTAAAAAGTCTTCACACGTTTCCGTTCCATTGGTAGTGGTAATGTAACGTATACAGATAGACAGTTGCTCTATCCCACTCAAATCCATTGTTTCGTCGGCAAGCACTCTGAAGAATTTAGCCTTCTGTATTTTCTTGACTATCTGTTCTCTAAGCTCATCTTCATAGCAAGCTATTCATTCATTTTGAATTCTTGGTGACGCATACTTTTCACGTTTTGATGCCGTCTCAAAGTGATTTTTTAGGTTAGAGTCAAATTCTGATTTCCAAGAAAGGAAATTTCCATCTTCATATTCACCATTCCGATTGCGACGTAATGCAATGTTTCTTTGGTCCAGATTGATTATTATATCGAGAATGGAGAGCAGAGTTTTTTTGTTTACGGCAACCTTCTCTGAGTATGCCTGACGTATAATTGAACTGATATCTTTCTTCTGCCCTCTCACCACAGCAAGAAAGTTTTCGGCCAGTACTAAAGCTTTAAGGTGCCCTGGACTGCTGTCGTGGTTTGGTATAATCCCTCTTTTCTCACCAACAGCATTTTTCCAGTCCATGAAACCATGACTAATGAACGTAGTGATCCCTTCAGTTTATTGAATGTCATGCAAATAGCACAGTATGCTGCATCTTCTGATGGGGAGTACCTCAGCCACGCATATTTATTTTTCCATTGGACATTGTAGCGCAACCGCCTCTCTCCAAAATGTATTTGGGGGTAAGTATACTATGCTTGTGACCATCTATTTTGGAGAAGACAGCATTTTTCTTCATCACTCAGCTGATTGGTCTTTCCTTCAAACCTTCCGGGGTTTTACTCGATTTCCTCGAATCTCTCCTTCTGGCTCTCCCTGTCTCCTCTCCTCTTGTCTTTCTTCTCTTGTAGAACTGATGCTCTCTGTCTCCTCTATTTCCTTAGCAGCACCTGCTCCTTCTCTCTCTTCACCTGTTTCTCTGCTTTCTGTGCCTCCTCTCTGTACCTCCTCTACTATTGTCTTTCTTCCCCTTCTAGCGCCTTCTCTTTCTCCCTTTTCTCTTCCTGCCTCTTCATCTTCAATAACACACTGTTTTGAAGCATCTACAAGTGGTTAGAAATGTGTCACAAGACATTTCCATTTACAGTTTTTTCCAATCGCTATGACGTTTTTTTCCATACCTTTAACACGTTTCCTAAACTCTTAACACAGTTAGCACAACATCCGTCTGTGTTGGCTATACAATTAACACATTTCTTGTTGCTTTGACACAAAATGCATAGAGTAAACACACATTTCAAATGCTTAAACTTCTTTTACACACAAGCTCAACAAAGACCAAAACAATCGATTTTTACTGCCCAATTTACCATTGCTTTCACACTGTATGCCAAAACAGATAACATCATGTTCAAAACCTAACTTATTGGCTAAAGTCAAAGTGAACAACCGTTCATATTGTGAATTGAAACACAAATATATCCTCTGTATTTTACGTATTCCATTGCTACTGAGAAAAAGCTAGTTGAAGTTATGCAAATACTATAAATCACTGTTGATTCCCAACTAGGAAACACTCAGGTGTTGAGGTTAACTATTTCAATCGCATGGCCATATAGTATACAGTAACGAGGACCTCTTTGGGCTAATCTTGTGTGGAAAAAGAACAATATAGAGCAACACAAAGAAGTAAGAATACAGTAATGCTGCACGAGGGAGAGTACAGTAAGACAGGTACCAGGACAAGGGAGAGGAGTGGGGCAAGGCAGAGGAGTTAGAATGTGTGGTGGCCCTCAGAGAAGGGCCAGGGCTAGGGTAATACTGTAAATGGCAGCTATATCCCTGTAAGACCCCTTGTTGTAAAATTACAATGTCACCTTTAGCTCTTTACTGTAATTGCTAATTTCTTTTTTTCGAAAGACCAAATGTATCCAATAGCATTGCAAGACAAGACAATGTGTTTTTTGGAGAGCTAAAGGTGATGTTGACATTTTATGTAAATCGGGTCTTACAGGGATATCGCATTTTTACTGCCGTATTGTCCTGTTGCAAATGAAGCCTTTACTGCAGCAATTATGTTTCGGTCTTCTTTTTTTCAATACAGTAAACGTACATTCTATAAAGCTACTCTGAGATGGGTCATTCATTTTTTGTTCAGAATTTCTGCAGCAGGAAGGTCACGTGACTACAAGGCATGGCACGGTAACTTCCTCTGCAGGTGACAGACCTTTACACCTTTGTTTTTGCTCTAAATATTTGTCAAACATAATTCAAAAAAACGGAAAAGGTGCCTAAGATAAGGACGCGTTGATGTCAGGAGTTGCAGTGGCGTGTTCAGGGAGTGGCCTGGGGTGGCACGTGCCACCCCTGAAATCTGATTGGCCACCCCAGGTGCCACCCCAATATTTTAAAATATGATTGGATATATGCCCAGTCAGACGCGGGCGACGGAACTGAATGTAAACTGCACTCTTGTTTAGAGTTGCAGTTCCTTCTGTGAGGGAATGATAGCATTATACTGCTGATCAATGCTGCTATACCAATCAATATCTAATATGAATATGTAAACACACATGTTTTGTAATGCTAATAACTAAGATACAAATATCGAATGTGATCAATTGATTTAATAAAGTAACAGATAATAAACACTGAAATGTAACTTTGGTGTGTGGACAAGAATTCAGATTCAGATTCAGATTCAGAAGACTTTATTTGCCATGACATGTGAACATGTATGGAATTTGCTTTGGTACAGTGGAGTTTACAATAGGACAGGTGCAAGACAGGACAAGACAGTGCATACCAACATATATAGTGCAAACATGAGTAAATAATAGTGATATAATCTATCAATGACAGCAGACCATTAGGTTACTGAGGGGGGAGGGGGCAGTGCATTAATTAGACGGATGGCCGTGGGGAAGAAGCTGTGCAAATGTCTAGATTTAAGAGTCCTTATTGACCGGAACCTCCTGCCTGAAGGGAGCGGGGCGAAGAGACCGTGGCCTGGGTGTGCAGGGTCAGCCATGATCTTCCTGGCCCTCCCCAGAGCCCTGCTGTTAAACAGGGCCCCAAGGGGGGGGCAAGGGGCAGCCAATCACCTTCTCCGCCGAGCGTATCACCCGCTGCAGCTTGGCCTTGTCCTTGGCCGCTGCAGCGGGGAACCAGGTGATGATGGCAGAGGTGATGATGGACTCGATGATGGCCGTGTAGAAGTTCACCAGCATGGATTTAGGCAGCTTGAATTTCCTGAGCTGCCTCAGGAAAAACAAACGCTTCTGTGCTTTTTTAGTGAGGGCATCGGTGTTGGGCCCCCACTTTAGGTCCCGAGAGAGCGTCACCCCGAGGAATCTGCATGACTCCACTATGGCGACTGGGGTGCCTACCAGTATGATTGGAGGGGGAGGGGGCGGGTTCCTCCTGAAGTCCACTATTAACTCTTTTAAGAGCGTTTAGCTTTAAGTTGTTGTGATCGCACCAAGAAACCACCGAGTCGATCTGGCTCCTGTAGGCAGCTTCATCCCCCCTGGAGATAAGCCCTACCAGTGTGGTGTCATCTGCGAATTTGAGGAGCTTGACCGACTGGTGGCTGGAGGTGCAACAGTTGGTGTAGAGGGAAAACAGAAGGGGAGACAGGACGCAGCCCTGCGGGGAACCGGTGCTGATCGACCTCGGCTCGGAGATGTACTTCCCGAGCTTCACCCGCTGGGTCCTGTTAGATAGGAAATTTGTAATCCAGCTGCAGGTGGAGTCAGGCACCTGCAGCGCAGAGAGCCCACTCTCCAGTATCGGTGGCAAGATGGTGTTGAACGCTGAGCTGAAGTCCAGGAACAGAATTCTGGCGTAGGTCCCTGCAGTGTCCAGATGTTCCAGGACGTAGTGCAGAGCCATGTTGACCGCGTCTTCCACGGACCTGTTGGCCCTATACGCAAACTGCAGGGGGTCTAGGAGAGGGACCGTGATGGACTTCAGGTGGGCAAGGACGAGGCGTTCAAAGACCTTCATGACCACAGAGGTCAGGGCGACGGGTCTGTAGTCGTTCAGGTCTGTGATCTTCGTCTTTTTAGGGACAGGAATGATGATGGAGGCCTTGAAGCAGGCTGGTACCTGGCAGTGCTCCAGGGAGGAGTTGAAGATATCACTGAACACCGGGGACAGTTGGTCAGCACAAAACTTCAGGATGGAGGGTGAGACATTGTCCGGACCGGCTGCTTTCCGGGGGTTCTGCCTTTTAAACAGGCGATTCACCTCCCTCACTGAGACAGAGAGGTGTGGGCGGGCAGAAGGGGTAGGGTACGGGGGTGGAGAGGGGGGGTGAGGGGGGAAGGATGGAGAAAGGGAGGTAGGGGGGGGCAGACTGTTGCTCGAAACGGCAGTAAAACTTATTCAGCTTGTTTGCAAGGGGAATGTTATCCGTGGTCTGAGGGGGTTTTGGTTTGTAGTTTGTGATTTGTTTTAGACCCTTCCAGACAGAGGAGGCGTTGCCATCTGAGAATTGATTTTTCAATTTCTCAGAGAAGAGATGTTTTGCCCTCCTGACAGCTGCCTCAAACTTATACCTGGCGTCTTTAAACCTGCTCTTATCTCCCCTCCGCCAGGCATCCTCCTTCTCCAACCTCAGTCTTTTGAGTTGGGCAGTGAACCAGGGTTTGTCATTATTATAACTGACCCTGGTTCGAGTAGGGACACACGCTTCCTCGCAGTAGCTGACGAATGACGTCACAGTGTCAGTGTACGCATCCAAGTTGTTACCAGCCTCAACCCCCGCCCACTCCACATAGCCCATATCGCAGCCAGCTCGCTCTAGCCATGCGCAGGTTCTCTCCTTAGCCTCGCTATTCCAAATCCTGTACGACTTAACTACAGGTTTAGACGTTTTTAGTCTCTGCTTATAGGATGGAATCAGGTGGACAATGTCGTGGTCAGATTTGCCCAGCGCAGCTCGGGAAACCGCGTGGTATGCGTTCCTGATGGTACAGTAGCAGTGGTCAAGCGTCCTTTCCCCCCGAGTGTGGCATTTGACCTGCTGCCGATATTTAGGGAGAGCCCGGCTCAAATTGGCTTTGTTAAAGTCCCCTAACACTATCACAGCACTATCCGGAAATATACGTTCTGCATCCATGATATGCTCGGCTAGTGCAGAATGCAGATGTCAGGCAAACTGACTTGGGAGGCGAGTTCGTGATGCTCAGGGACTGATGTGAGCACAATGAGCTAGTCAGCTCATGGGAGTAAAAGTGTCAACTTGGGAGATAAGGTGATGCTGGGAACGTAACTCTTCTCTGCTTCAGGACGAGTCAGACCGGACAGTTCTTACCACCTATGGATAATATAACCCCTGTTTCCCTGGAGACCCTGCCCCCCCCCCTTCTCACTGGATGCCCCCTTCCCCTTGGAGACCTTGCCCCATCTGCCCCTTTACATCATCAGACCTAGGAGTGGTCTTACCCTCTCCCCTTCCCCTTGGAGACCTTGCCCCATCTGCCCCTTTACATCATCAGACCTAGGAGTGGTCTTACCCTCTCCCCTTCCCCTTGAAGACCCCACCCCGTATATCATCAGGACCTCGAGATGACCTGCTCTCAACTCTGGAGAACTCAACTTGGATTGCATCAGACCGGTGGGTCTTGTCCACCCCCCTCCCTGAACAACACCAGACCTGTGGGTCTTCTCTGCCCCCTCCCTCTCCTAACATCACCAGGTCCGTGGACTGCCCACCTTGCGCCAGCATGAACGCCCTGGACATTTAATTGGTTAACAATGGCCACTCACCAGACCTCCCTCTCTGGGGAGTACAAGACCTGTCTCCCAAGGGCGGGGAGACAGAACTTGGGATGGGCAGAACTTTCTCTGATTTTCTGTCACGACCACTTTCTCAACAAAGGCCTTTATTTTGTTCTAATCTTATACTCTGTTTTGGTGGGACTACTGCTGTTGCATCATCGACTGATTCATTGTACTAGACTACGGACATCTTGTTGTGTTGTTTTCATTGTGTATCTTGTGATTGCATCATTACTAATTAAACTACAAATAACTTGGTCCGATGCTTAACCGTGTATCATTCTTCCTCTCAACACCCAGTTTGAACTTTATCCTTAACAGGGGCCAACTTATTCTTTCAAGTACCATCTGACAGAACAGAATAGAACCATCAAACAGAATAGAAAATACATTTTCAGTTGATGAACTGGTTGTATTTAAACAAATGTAGAACTGAGGGTAGTTATGTGAGGATGGTAGCATTATTGATGTGCCCGGCAGGAAAATACAAAGAAAAAGATGTGCACAAGTTGTTTACCAATTCAATCGTGTTCCTGATATCCAGGTCGGCACAGTCCTGTGTGGTAACAGTGGCAGTCTCCGGTAAACCACCTAAGATTACATGCACTATCGCAGGACTGAGACCTGATAGTCTAGGGCCATTGTGCAAAAAACTGCGTCCAATCATTCTCCCAGCCATTTGGAAAAGGTCACTCAATAAAGATTTGCGATGTGGAGGGAATAAGGTCTCCTGGTTCTCCCTCAAACAAAATGGACTTGCCAGTGTTTCCTGAAGATGAAACAAAGATCAGGAACACAAGCAGGTATGAAAAGTAGATCAAATGAATGAAAGAGGTATGTTTAGTAGCATGTATTATTTAACGGAACAACTGGCTTTACTTGCATTGTATTTTATTGTGCATGCAAACAAGAATGGCACATCCTGCTGTATGAATACATCTTTATATTCCTTTAAAACAAATCATACATTAGTAGATGGCTATACCCAAATTTAGCTCAAATCCGTATTGAAGTTTTGACATTATAGTGGACAGAAAGTAACGATTCACTCCATCCCCCACAGAAGCATCACCTATAACAACAGAGGGAAATTCACAAAACCTCAATATATCAAATAACAATGTGTAAAAAGTCATACAGACCGATCAGTGACAAAATGTTTTACCATCCAGGGAGCACTCAAAGGGACATGCCCAGTCAGTGTTTGGCCTTTTATAAAAACAAAGCAACGCCTTCTCCCTCTCTTCAAGTTCTTGCCTCAGGTCCATGTGGAGACGTAACGGTTTTTCAGCCTCATGTTCTTTGAGAAGAGACTGTTTAAAAGAATGTGCTGCAGTCTCAGCAGTTTTTGCAAGTCTCCAATCTACAAGAAGCCCCCAAAACATGTATTGTTACTATATTTTTGGGGAGATAATATTTCATTGTCCATGCCACAATCTCCCAACAGATTGTACACTAAATAAACATGAAATCTAGAGTTGAGAAATTGTATTCTATATAGTTCAGATTAATCAGGAAAGATGGTTATGGGGTCACAAACCATTGTTAGATGGCTGATGTTCTGTCAAATCAATAACAGGGTCCTCCAGTTTTTGGCTTCCCTGTTCTGCCGCCTGTGTCTCGCTGTACTGCTAAGAGCCACTAACTTCCTCTTCCAGTACTTCTGTGTCCCTGTCTAAGGGCTGGTTTGATGAATAAATCACATCCACATTCAATCTAAAGTGATAATTCTAGCAGACATGATACGCAAAATGTCAATCTGTAAACCATGAGTACCAAACAATATCACAATACACGTTTCTACCTTGTAAAAGGTTGCTGGTGTCCCTCTGAAGTTGCTCTTTCCGTGACCAAGGGCAGAGTCAATGACCTTGGACATTAATAGTACATAGTGTCAATGCAATTACATTAATTTGTTAATGATATAAACTAGGACATTACATTCAGAATGTTTGAAGACTTTGGCACCAGTGAATAAAGATACCTTGTAACAGGTCGCTGGTTCCCATGAGACATCTCTAGCTCCTCCGCGCCCTTCTCTTACCCTGTCCAAGGGCCGAGTCAATGACCTTGTACAGACACACTACATTAATAATGAACTTTTATCCAAAGCGACTTCCAAGAGAGAGATTTACAAAAGTGCATAGGTCACTGATCATAACAACGAGATATCCCCAACATTGCAGGTAGTCGAACATGAAGCATACAGTGTGGAGAATATTTTTCTAAAATATATCATAAATGGTCAAAGTTGCAGTTTTTTTTTATTCTCAGGGTTTCGTTGCTGAATGTAATGTCAACAGTATTTGTAGTGTCCTGTGAACTTCATCGTCATGACAACCACAACCAGGAAGAGACATATCTGAATAGGAGGTTAGGGGAGTTTGCAGGCTAATATCATTTTACAGTAGGGATTGTATAAAATGACTCATCATTACTCAATAACATTTTATTTATTTTTTGATCAATGGTCTTTTTATTGATTTCTCATCTCATTGCAAACAAGTATATTTATACAGTATACAATTAAAATCCCGCCACCGCCCATCCCACCCCCCACCCCAAACAAAACAAAGAAACAATACAGGGAGAAAAATAAATAAAAAATGACCAAACGTTATCTCTGTTGTGTTCAAAATCTGAAAAGCCACAGTGCTCAGTAAGGTAAACCATCAATCATAGAGGACTAGTCCTCAATTATGTCTGAAGTGCTGACACTGTCAAGAAAAGGGCTCCAAATCTTATAGAATGTATTCACTGATCCTCTGAGACTATATCAAATTTTCTCTAATGAGAGAAAAGACAGTATATCTTTGACCCAGTGGGTGTGTTTGGGTGGGGCAGTTTCTTTCCACTTCATCAAGATGGAACGGCGTGCCAACAGTGAAGCAAGAATTGACTCCCAACTATTATCTGGCAGGCATTGACCTAAGTCCTGCTCCCAAGCTGCCCGGACTGCAGCCAAAGGGGGAGAGTCCAGACCCGACATTAATTTGTACAATCTTGATATAGATCCCCTAGCAAATGGGTCAAGAGAGAGAAAAGCATCCAGAGGGTTCACAGGTGGCAAAGATGGGAAGTTTGGTACTTACTGCACAAAATGCCTGATCTGGAGAAATCTGAAAAAATGTGTTTTTGGCAAGTCAAACTGTCTTGACAACTGCTCAAAAGAAGCAAATGTCCTATCTATAAATAGGTCTTTAAAACAGTGTAGTCCTAGTTCATCCAACTACATGGTACTATTCACTGTAGAGTCAGATGTATACGTAAGGGATAATGCCCGACGAGGTGTCCAATATCATCTGATAATGGACGATGCGGAGGCGTGAACCGTCCGACGCGCAGCGGAGGACGGTTGCTTCCGCGGAGTCCATTATCAGATGATATTGGACACCTCGAAGGGCATTATCCCGCTTATACCATGGTCACTTGCCAACGTTTTTTTTTACAAATATGAATCTATGTTTTAATGCGTTTTGCAATCGAAATTTAACGTTGTTTAACGACGGCCAACTCTGATATTTTATAGTCCGCTCAGCTCATAGAACCCAACACCAGTTTTCCCTTGGCTGAACCATTAGCCCGAAAGCTAACGTTATGCTAGCAAGATTCAAAAGCAATAACATTGTGTACGGTTGACAAACAGTAAATATAATATTAAAGCATGTTTAACGAGAAGATTAGCTAGCTAGCCAGCCATGTCACTGTCCCAAAATCAATATCAAGATTTTCACGAACAAAGTAGCCTTTATCGACCATAGTCTCTTGGCCACTGTGTCGCCAGCCACAGCCTGCAGCGAGTTGAATAGCAAATGGATGTGAGATGATCGCGTCAAAGTTGACATAATCTCCTAACCGTAAATATTATTTGACAAAATGTTTAACATTAAGACTAGCCAACTATCCAGCCATGTAATTGCTCCCAAATCAATATCAAGATTTTCACGAACTAGTGCTAAGTAGCTACTAGACTAGTCTAGGCTACGGCCGCAGCCTGTGACTGTGAGAGTGGAATAGCAAATGGATGTAAGTAAGTAAGTAAGTAAAATGTATTTATAAAAGCACATTTATAACAGTTTTCACTGACCAAAGTGCTGTACATAGTGCATTCGGTATGCCAACATGAAGGTAAAATAACAACAACAACAATAGAAAAAATAAAGATAAAAATACAAAGTACATATAACCCGGACTTCCACACACAAACATATACAGTAGTGTAGAAGTCAGATAGCTAATGGGGAGGGAAAGCCAGGGTGTACAGATGGGTTTTGAGCCTTGATTTAAAGGCAGCAATGGAGGGGGCATCTCGTATGTCAGGTGGCAGTTGGTTCCACAAGCGTGGGGCAGCTACTGCGAAGGCCCGGTCACCTTTTTGCTTTAGTCTGGATCGGGGGATGTGGAGAAGACCCTTATTGGATGATCTTAGGGTCCTAGGGGCTGAGTGGGGATGTACAAGGTCCGCTATATAAGATGGGGCCTGACCATTGAGGGCTTTGAATATCATGAGAACTGTCTTGAAAATGATCCTATATTGTACAGGCAGCCAGTGAAGGGAAGCAAGAACGGGTGTGATGTGTTCCCACTTTTTTGACCCAGTCAACAGTCTTGCTGCTGCATTCTGGACTATTTGGAGGCGTGATATGAGGGGCTGAGGGAGACCAAGGTAGAGGGAGTTACAGTAATCCAGCCGTGATGTAATGAAAGCATGGATAATTATTTCAAGGTTGTGATATGATAGGGAGTGCTTTATTTTAAAGATGGTTCTGAGCTGGTAGAAGCTGTTCTTCACTACAGATGAAATTTGCTTTTTAAAGCATAGCTCGGAATCAAAAATGACGGATGTGAGATGATCGCATTAAAGTTTACATATTCTCCAAACAATATTTATAATTTGACAGTACGTTTAACAACAAGACTAGCCAGCTATCCAGCCAAGTCATTGTTCCCAAATCAAATAAAGAGTTTAACGAATAAAATAATCGGCCATGTGTGTTGGCTACTGTCGTGTTGGCCAGCAGCAGAAGTAGATCGACTAGCGAGGTGAATAGCGAATGGGATGTGAGATGAGCGGTTACGTGACACAGACACAGGCTACATTCAGAAAAGTACAATTTTGCAAATAGGTTAAAAGACATATTGAAGTCACTCGTTGTGGTAATGACATGTTGGCTTGTTAAAGTCTTTCAAAATTGTAAATGGAGGCTTGGAAATGGAGGACTGCGTCCCTGTTGTTATTGTTACTTATTTCAGACACTTTGTACAGGCTCATATGCTATGTAGCCGGCGCAATCATTTAGAACGGTGAAAAGACAGTTTTGCTGAAATGACGTAGTAGGTGTCCAATATCACTAGTAGGTGTCCGTATATCACTTTTTAATGTACACCCCTGCAGCCAATCAGAATCGAGTATTCACCCAGACCATGGTATAAAAAGTGATATACGGACACCTACTAGTGATATTGGACACCTACTACGTCATTTCAGCAAAACTGTCTTTTCACCGTTCTAAATGATTGCGCCGGCTACATGGTATATGAGCCTGTACAAAGTGTCTGAAATAAGTAACAATAACAACAGGGACGCAGTCCTCCATTTACAAGCCTCCATTTACAATTTTGAAAGACTTTAACAAGCCAACATGTCATTACCACAATGAGTGACTTCATATGTCTTTTAAACTATTTGCAAAATTGTACTTTTCTGAATGTAGCCTGTGTCTGTGTCACGTAACCGCTCATCTCACATCCCATTCGCTATTCACCTCGCTAGTCGATCTACTTCTGCTGCGGCCAACACGACAGTAGCCAACACACATGGCAGATTATTTTATTTGTAAAACTCTTTATTTGATTTGGGAACAATGACTTGGCTGGATAGCTGGCTAGTCTTGTTGTTAAACGTACTGTCAAATTATAATTATTGTTTGGAGAATATGTAAACTTTAATGCGATCATCTCACATCCATTTGCTATTCTATTCCACTCTCTACAGTCACAGGCTGCGGCCGTAGCCTAGACTAGTCTAGTAGCTACTTTAGACTAGTCTAGTAGCTACTTAGCACTAGTTCGTGAAAATCTTGATATTGATTTGGGAGCAATTACATGGCTGGATAGCTGGCTAGTCTTAATGTTAAACATATTGTCAAATTATATTTACGGTTAGGAGATTATGTCAACTTTGACGCGATCATCTCACATCCATTTGCTATTCAACTCGCTGCAGGCTGCGGCTGGCGACAGTGGCCAAGACTATGGTCGATAAAGGCTACTTTGTTCGTGAAAATCTTGATACTGATTTTGGGAAAGTGACATGGCTGGCTAGCTAGCTAATCTTCTCGTTAAACATGCTGTAATATTATATTTACTGTTTGTCAACCGTACACAATGTTATTGCCTTTGAATCTTGCTAGCATAACGTTAGCTTTCGGGCTAATAGTTCAGCCAAGGGGAAAGCTGGTGTTGGGTTCTATGAGCTGAGCGGACTATAAAATATCAGAGTTGGCCGACGTTAAACAACGTTAGATTTCGATTGCAAAACGCATTAAAACATAGATTCATATTTGTAAAAAAAAACGTTGGCAAGTGACCATGGTATAAGCGGGATAATGCCCTCCGCTGCGCGTCGGACGGTTCACGCCTCCGCATCGTCCATTATCAGATGATATTGGACACCTCGTCGGGCATTATCCCTTACATATTATGCAGGGCTACCCAGGGTTATGTAAGAATCCTGAGTTGGCTATCAGACTTTCTGGGTCACTAGTAAAAGAACATACCCACATCTTTCAACGTCATAAAAACACTCCCAGCAACAAAAGGTTAGACATTAAGGGGCCAGAATTCTCAGTTTTAACACAATTTAAATTGGAATGCAGGTTGTAGTATCATTGCCAAAAAGAAGAGTAAAGGTCATCAGCAATATGAACATATTAATATTGGGCCAATACTATTTGAATAGGGACTATACACCCCATTAATGCAAACAAAAAATGTACGGCAAATGCAGTAGGCCTAGCTGTTTCTACCATGCTATGCCAACCCATGGCTAAAGACTTGGCTAATATTAGCAATGGCTAGTTTGTGCTAAAGATTGGCTACATTTGCACACAAACTGTTCAAAGGGAAATTAAGTCATTAAGCACTTGGAACTGGAATCACATTGCATATATTAAGCAATTGAACTAAATCCGCATGTAACTAATGTGAAACAAGCATTATAGATACCCTTCCTTAAAGAATAGCTAGCACGAGAGTCACTTTAGGAATCTAGGAGGGAGGCTGACGCGCCAAACACTGCCTAGCCTCCTCCACCGATTTTAGCCATAGACCAATTTCATGTTTGTAAACATTCAGGATGCGCGCGCAGCTAGGTTGCAGAAAACCGGGAAAGGATAGCATTTACAATGGCAAAAGGACCACACGGATCATACAAATAGTTAGATTTAAAAGACCAAAAAGTCAGAGGAGGACAGCCTTAGAGAGAGAAAAAGCGATTCCCCATTGATCTGTCGCATCAGAATTTTGATTTGGGTCACGAAAGTCTTGACATTTGAGTGAGAATGTCGCCCGGTACAAACCGCATAGTGGAGCGGCAGCCATGTCTTCGCGTCATGTCACAAAGTTCATAATTTTACAGTTTTACAGTCAATTCGACATCTAAAAAGTCGAGCAGGGCAGCTTTCAAGAGATATGGGAATTCTGCTTTTAGCCAGCTGGTCCGATTATTTTTGTGATTTGTTAAACTGGCAATTTGAGTGTGAGACTGCGTCCCCATTAGCTCAGTCAGACTCGTCGCTCACTGGCAGTGTGCACAATGTTGTATTTCACTCCAGAAACGTCAGAGAGGACTGCCTAACGTAGATACGAGCCTGCTGAAGATAGGCAGCATATTAGATTTCTTTAACCGAGCCTGTTTCATTACAAATTTTCCTGAGAAAGCGACGTCCGTTAGCCAGGCTAGTTTTGCCCGATCACTTGGTCAGGCTATTTAAAGCTATGGGGGTCAAGTGACTTTTGTGCATTGACAAGTGAAATGTAAATGTACTCGTCCAAAGGACAAGTGCCTCAAAAAGTTAATGTCAAGCCCTGTAATCCAGTGAACAGAGATATATGATGACCTGATCGACACTCCAAGTGTATTATACCCGGGAGAAGTTCGTCTTTTGCAACCCACATGCGCAGTTGAGCCAGCTTGACAGTCGTGTGACGTAGGGTTGAAAGTGGTCTATTGCTTCTCACCAGTAGGCAACACAATGCGGAGACGCGATGGATATAGGAGTGATGGTTTCAGTCCTCGTTTGTAAAGATCAGTCATGACCTGTCGATATTCCGCTCGTTGGTTTACCACATCAGCCGGAAAGTCCTCATAGATACGTATCTGCTGGCCACGATATTCAAGTGTCCCTCGTTTGCGTGCTTCTCGGATAATTAGCTCCTTGACCTGATACTTGTGAAGGCGCATGATCACCGGACGCGGTCTTCCTCCCTTCATGGGCTTGGGCGCCAGACTGCGATGAGGCCTGTCGATTTCCGGAGGTGTTGGCAGCACCTGCTGCCCGAAGACCTCGCAGAGAAAGGGTGGAAAGAATTCCGATGGCCGAGTCCCCTCGACCGACTCCTTCAGGCCCACCACGCGGATGTTCCGTCTCCGGATGCGCCCCTCCAGATCGCAGACCTTGGTGCGGAGATGTTCGTTGCTAACCTGCAAAGTTAAGCACCGTTCTTCCATGTCTGTGACCCGCTGAGCCACGTCCTCCGCTGCTGTTTCAAGTGATGTTATGCGTTCTTCTTGATTTTCCAATGTAGACTGTATTAAGTTCAATTTAGATTCCACTATCTGAAATGAGGATTTAAACTCGGCCGAAAGCCTAGCAGTATGGTGATTCAGCAGGTCAGTTATGCTATCCAGGCTTATCTCGCCTGTTTCCATTTTGGAGCCTTTCCCGGACTTGCTCGCCATCGTATGTTATACAACATATGAAATGGGATATAAAACAACAGAAATATTAACTAGAAGGTAGGTTTTAGTCAAAAAGTGTGAACGGTTTCGTGGGAGGCTACCGTCCTTGCGACTACTCCATAAACCCACCAACCGGAAGTCGGGAAACATTTTAATATTTGCACAAGAATGATGTCCAGCTCTAGTCTACTATCTGCATGCAGACTGCTACAGGAAGTGATATTTAAGTACCCCAAGCACAGCTTAAATGTATACACACTTACTACTAGTGTTTATTAATACACTATAGTTACATTTAATAACCCCAAATCACTGTGAATTAGCCTAACCTTATACAAAAATATGTATAGAAACATTTATTGAAAGCTATCCACAGTGTAGCCACAGTGTAACCACAGTACTTGTTGCATCACTGTGCCACAGAGTAACCTTGCACACTGAAGATCTAGTGACCACATACACTATTTTGAAACAAAGAAATCTCAAACACATGATTTTTGATCAGACGTAATAAAATACAACATAATAAGCAAACCTAAACTGCCACCTCAACATTGTTTACAAACTTCCCTCCCAGTCAGAACCCCTCACATCAGAGTACACACTCTCCTGTGGGGTCTCTCTCTTCCTTCTTCCTCTTTTACCTTTCATCTCGGAGAACTGCAGAGCAGCATAGTTCATGTCTTCACCTTCCTGTGAATAATAATATGTAAGAGACTGAAACATGAGATGTCCTACAAGAGAACAAAAGGAGATCATCTGCTTTTAAAAGCCAAACATAGGCTACTTTAATCACGTCATGGAAGAGCCCATATTGTTACATTAATGAAAATAGTGTTTAGTTCAACTGTACCTGGCCACTTGAATGTTCTGCAGTTGTCTTGTCATGTCCGTGATAGGTAACACTCACTGTTCGATGACAAAGTATCATTCATTAGAATAAACTTCCAGGGCCTCATACCAAAATTGCCGTCGATAGCTTTTACCGTTCCATAAATCTCCAGTTCAAATGTACTATTTTACCCTTAGAATTCTCACACGCTGTCCGTGTCTTTCTGGTACAGATGAGGATAAGGATCAACACAACACACACAGCTAAAGACACCCCCAGGACGATAACTATGAGATCCACTGCTGGTTCTGGAGGGAACAACATAAGAGGGAGGCAGCACTGATGTAGTCAAATGTACAGTTACACCAAACATTCATCCACCGAGACTCATGTTCATTACCTTTAACATCCAGTATTGTTCCATTGCCAAACAGTATCTCTCCACATGTGGCCACTGCACAGTAGTAAGTCCCAGAATCAGAGGAGCTGAGGTTATTCTTGGAGAGGCTGTAGACACAGCTCGGTGTAGGAGAGGGAGTCTCAGGTCTCTTCTCACAGTCTTCACTCCTGTCTCCTTGGGTGTAAAGGAGTCCTGGACGGGATTTATCCTGCCCCGGCTCTGAACCAGAACACATTGTGTTGTCCTGTACAGGACTCAGAGAGGACTGAACACTGCAGAGTTACAGAGTCTCCTGGGTGGACTGGCTCAGACTCTGCTGCCACACTCAGGGTTTTTCCTGCATAGAGAAAATTTGGGCGCGCGACTAAGCCGTTTTCCCTGAGCGCCTATGAAAAATCCCAAGCGCCTAAGGCAAAAAAAAAGTTTAAAGCTGTGTTCATCACGCGTGCAATGCATGTCAGTTAATATGTTCTTAATATTATGTTTCGAGTAGCCTACAGCCGAACGCTCGTTCTGTTTTGATCAATAGTAATCGCGTTGATAGAAAGATCGAGTGTGTCTTCTTGTCTGATCAAGACAAGAACAATAGCTTGCTTCTAAGAGAAAATAACAATGGAAAACCAGGCTAAGAAACGACCCCAATCACCGACCCCACAGTAATAAACGCCCTCGTCTTCCTCAGTCACCCTCAGGATCGTGAGCTGATGTCGTCCTTCTGATACCTCATAACGTAAAGGATTAAACTCCTGGTAAAACACAGGTGTGGCCATTGAGCGTTTTTGAAGCGTCTATTATTTGTGGAAGGCTTCCTATTGTTTGCTTGTACCAATGTACAATTCTAGACTCATATTCCTGTTTTGATTTGAAAACAAACACCAGGCTAACCCTGTCACCAAGGTGAACCACGGTCACACTATCATGAAACAGCTAAAGAACTTGAACTTGAAAATGGTCAGTCCATGTCTCTAAAGGTTTCTTAGTGTGTGAAAAGCAAATGTTTTGGTAAGAGGCAGTTGGTTTAAGCATTTATGAAGATGGACTCATGCATTCCTGCCAGCCTCTGTATGTAGTTCTGTTTTGTTCATGTGACTTATTATAATAAATAAATTGTATTAGTGATGCTCATTGACAGGTTCAGGACATAAGGTGGAGATAATTGATTCACTAAACATTTATTACAAATAAAAATGTACAGCTATCACACAATCCAACAGTAGAGAACAGAATTGTTTTACCACGGGCAAGTGTCTGTGTACATTTGTATGTTTATTGACCTATGGCATAAAAACGTAAATAATCTATTTAAATAATCTATCTAAATATCTACTTGCATATGTGCCTGCGCATTTGTGCTCTGACATATCATTTTATTTGATTTAATCTATCTGCCTGTCTGTGTTTGTCTGTTTGTCTGTCCATTAGGCCTAATTGAATTATACAATTATTTATAACATCGGTGCATGTGTAGCATAGCCTGGGTGACAGCCAAATTTATCCACTCCCACAAAATAATTTGGTCGGGAAGTTGGGTCTGGGTAGCCTGACGTTGTCATCCTCATAATTCTGGTCAGAATATGAGTCGGAAAACTCTCCGGTAGGCTGTGACTATGTATGGGGCGTGTTTTAAACGAACCCGGAAAACAAATGCCTCTTCGCTCAATTGGATAGACCTGATAAATTACGCTTTTACCAAACCCCGTAGGAAGGACGGCAAAAACATATATTCCATCGACAAATGCCTTGATTGCGTTTCTCTGTTCCTCTTTCAAAATGAATGCGCTGTCGATGTCTTCTAAAACAGACTCGATGGCAGAATCATAACATCTCAGCTCTCCAGCGGTAGCCATGTTTGTTTAAAACGAATTCAACTCAAGCGCTCTTTGGTGACGTGATTGATTACGTTACTGTTGATCATCTGTCCATCATCGTATAAAGCCCGCCCTGACAATTTGATTGGTCCGAACAGCTCCTGTTCGGAATATAGTGTTTTCCGGACCGAGCCCCCCCATTTTGAAGAGAGGCCAAGGAAGACAATTGAATGAAAAAGAGTTGACTAGGTTTATTAGTCGAGCTGGTCGGATCAGTTCATGACAAAATGACAGCATGAGTCCAAAACGCCTCTTTCAAGATGGTTTGAATACTAGCTGGACAGTACAGATATAGATTTGCACAGAATCATTCCCTTAACGGGTTTCAGCGGTCAGTACATCGATACAGTTAACGTACAACAGGTGAAATGACAAATTGCAAGGAGTAACTGCAAGTTCGTGCCTATTTTCCTGTTCACTGGCTCCTTACTGTCTATGCTATGTCTAAATTCTGCTCAGTGGGGCCTCTCTGCATGACCTCTTTACCTCAAGAAGACATAAGCTGTACATGCGCACAGAAAATCTGCCCAACAATATCATTCTGCTGTGTTGTGTGTAACCCTCTCTACAACCATCCATGCTGCTGTGTTGTATATAACCTCTCCATACTGGTTACATTATCATCGATGCTGTCCTTCATGTTTTCTAGTGATGTGAGTTTAGATTCTTCCTACATGTCTTTCTAGGTTGAGTGTGTATGTTGTATGTTGTATGTTGTAGGTTGAAGATGATCCAAGATGGCGCCGACGATGGCTGCCTCGCTGGTTCGGTGCGCTGTGTTTTGTCTTGTTTTGTCTGTTAATTCAGTGTTCTGCCAAAATATCCGGGGTTCTCTAACAAGAGAAACATTGCTAAACATTAGGTCTACAACTCCTGCGGATTTATTTCCCACTTTTCTGCTTCCAGCGGCAGAATTAGTGGGAATTATAGTCAAGGCCACCCTCGGCTTTGTGCTAGCAGCGAAGCATCGTAGGAGAGGAAAGCGTGCCGGAGCCCTGGTGCGACTCCGCAGGCGCGGAACACGCACAGCGTTACCGGGGATATTTCTCTCCAACGTGCGTTCGCTGAGCAACAAACTGGACGAACTTCAGCTACTGGGGTGGAAAAACAGAGACTTTCATTCATCTTCCGTTTTGTGCTTCACGGAGACATGGCTGAGTGAACTGATCCCGGACTCTGCGCTACAGCTAGCAGGTTTCAAACTGCTGAGAGCGGATCGTGACTCCCTGCTCTCTGGCAAAACGAAAGGCGGTGGTATCTGTTTTTTTATTAACAGTGGCTGGTGTGAAGATGTGACAGTGATCCTGCAGCACTGTTCTCCTGATCTGGAATCATTTTTTATAAACTGTAAACCTTTTTACTCGCCACGTGAGTTTGCTTCATTCATACTGGTCGGCGTTTACATGCCGCCTCAGGCTAGCGCCAATGAGGCTCAACGTGTGCTCGCTAGCCAGATATTGTGTGTGGAGCATGAAAATCCGGATTCCTTGGTTATTGTGCTAGGCGACTTTAACAAAGGCAATCTCACTCAAGAACTCCCCAAGTACAGACAATTCATCAAATGTCCTACCAGAGAAGGGAACACTTTGGATCACTGCTACTCTACAATCAGTAAAGCATACCATGCGGTCCCCCGTGCAGCACTGGGTCACTCAGACCACGTCATGGTCCACCTGATTCCTGCATACAGGCAGAAGCTAAAGCGCTGTAAGCCTGTTGTGAGGACATCGAAACAGTGGACCAGTGAGGCTATGGAGGATCTGCGGGCGTGCTTGGACTGCACTGACTGGGATATGTTCATGACTGCCTCCAATAGTTTGGATGAGCTCACAGAGGCTGTGACGTCATACATCAGCTTCTGTGAGGACTGCTGTATACCAACACGCACCAGGGTGAGCTACAACAACGACAAACCCTGGTTTACAGCTAAACTCAGAAGGCTGAGGCTGGACAAAGAGGACGCTTTTAGGAGTGGGGACAAGGACAGATTCAAGGAGTCGAAGAACAGGTTTAGCAAGGCTGTGAGGGAGGCTAAACGACTGTACTCAGAGAGGCTGAAGCGTCAGTTCTCTGCTAACGACTCTGCTTCTGTCTGGAGAGGGCTCAGGCAGATCACCAACTACAAGCCCAGAGCCCCCCACTCCACTAACGACTCACGCCTGGCCAACGACCTGAACGAGTTCTACTGTCGCTTTGAAAGACAATTGGAATCCCCTGAACTATCCCTCTTCCCACCAACTCTGTGACGTCACTCTCCATTCAGGAAGGTGAAGTAAACAGACTTTTCAAGAGGCAGAACCCACGCAAAGCAGCTGGGCCGGACGCTGTCTCCCCTGCCACCCTTAAGATCTGTGCTGACCAGCTGTCTCCGGTGTTCACCTACATCTTTAACACCTCCCTGGAGACATGCCATGTGCCAGCCTGTCTCAAGGCCTCCACCATCATCCCTGTGCCCAAAAAGCCCAGGCCAACTGGACATAATGACTACAGACCTGTCGCCCTGACCTCTGTGGTAATGAAGTCTTTTGAGCGCCTGGTGCTGGCACACCTCAAATCAATCACAGACCCTCTTCTGGACCCCATGCAGTTTGCCTACAGAGCCAACAGGTCTGTGGACGATGCAGTTAACATGGCCCTCCACTTCACCCTACAGCACCTGGACTCCCCAGCATCCTACGCCAGGATCCTGTTTGTGGACTTCAGCTCTGCCTTCAACACCATCATCCCCGCCCTGCTTCAGGACAAGCTCTCCCAGCTGAACGTGCCTGATTCCACCTGCTGGTGGATCACAGACTTCCTGTCTGACAGGAAGCAGTGCGTTAAGCTGGGAACACAAGTCTCTGACTCCCGGTCCATCAGCACCGGATCTCCTCAGGGCTGCGTCCTTTCTCCTCTGCTCTTCTCCCTGTACACGAACAGTTGCACCTCCAGTCATCCATCCGTCAAACTCCTGAAGTTTGCGGACGACACCACCCTTATTGGGCTCATCTCTAGTGGAGACGAGTCTGATTATAGGTGGGAAGCGGCCAACCTGGTGACCTGGTGCAGCCAGAACAACCTAGAGCTCAATGCTCTTAAGACAGTGGAGATGGTTGTGGACTTCAGGAAGAATACAGCCCCACTCACCCCCATCACCCTGGGTGACTCCCCAGTCAACACTGTGGAGTCCTTCCGCTTCCTGGGCACTATCCTCTCCCAGGACCTCAAGTGGGAACTGAACATCAGCTCCCTCACAAAGAAAGCACAACAGAGGATGTACTTCCTGCGGCAGCTGAAGAAATTCAACCTGCCAAAGACAATGATGGTGCACTTCTACACAGCCATCATTGAGTCCATCCTCACCTCCTCCATCACCATCTGGTACGCTGCTGCCACTGCCAAGGACAAGAGCAGACTGCAGCGTATCATCTGCACTGCGGAGAAGGTGATTGGCTGCAATCTGCCTACCCTCGAGGACCTAAACACCTCGAGGACCCTCAGGCGAGCGAGGAAGATTGTGGCCGACTCCTCCCACCCTGGACACTCCCTGTTCCAGTCACTCCCCTCCGGCAGAAGGCTGCGGTCCATCAGGACCAACACCTCTCGACACAAAAACAGTTTCTTCCCTTCTGCTGTTGGCCTCTTCAACAAGGCCAAGGGTTCACACTGACTTAATGACTTTACTTTAATGACTCTAATATTCTGCACTACATTACTGCATCTTGTACATTTGTATTTTTTGTCATATTTGTATTTTTTGTATTTTTATATTGTAAATTAGGCAACTTATATTTTATTGTATATTTTATTTTAAATATAATTCCACTTTAGTATAGATAGTATAGTTATATAGTATAGATATTTAGTATAGACAGTCCACATATTTAAATTTAAGGATACTATATGTTTATTGTATGCACCTTCCTGCCAAAGCAAATTCCTTGACTGTGCAAACTTTCATGGCCAATAAATCCCTTTCTGATTCTGATTATAGAGCATATAGAGTCTGTGTGTGATTGTTACTTCATAGACTTGTCATGCACCTGCAGAGATGTCAGTACTGTTTCAATCAATTGGTATAATAGAACGCATGTTTACCTGTATATAAATGGCCAGGTGATAGAGGGGAGGGGCTATGAGGGCAGAGTGAGTCTGGTCACCCAGGAGCTGGAGAGAGGCAACGTGTCTCTGAGGCTGAGAGACTTCAGGGGGTCAGATAGAGGAGAGCACTTCTATCAGGTCACCTATGGGAACAGGACATACTGGGTACAATTTTTCTGGATCAGCGGCGTCGTAAGTTTTCAACAGCTACAGAACATGATTATGAAGATTAGGTGAACATCTGATATGAATGTCCAGGGTGAGCCCCATGTCAGTAGTTTGAGCTGTGTCCTGTGTTGTGTTGCAGGGGGGGGAGGGATCCCAGATACAGACCCACCACTACCACAGGATGTCAAGAGGAGACGCAGCAAGGAGCAGCTTTCAGACAGTGAGAAACTTTTATCACTTAAACCTTTATTATATTTATGTTTAAAACAATCTATGTATTTAAATATCCTTTCAATTTAGGTTATTATAATAATAATAATAATAATCTTTTTTATTCATTCTCTTTTTTGTCCAACTGAAATACATTCTAAAGAGATTAAGAAGGAAAATTATTTGATGTGATACACTTTATTAGTATTATTAGAGATTATTCAGTGGGTTGACTATGTCCCTGTGTTGTGTTGCAGTGGGGGGAGAGACCCCAGATACAGACCCACCACTACCACAGGATGAAGGTTCATGCAATATTTTGTAAGGAACCAGGAAGGAACCTTTATTTTGTAAATGTTTCTAGTCATACTAGTCTATAGCGATTAGACTGTAATTAAACTTCATGTTACCATTTTACTTAATGCCTCTGGGGTTGTCCCCTCCCTGTCAGATCTGCCCCATCCATCAACTCTTTTCAGTCCAGGGTTAAAACGTACTTTGAAACCTTCATTTGAAACCTCCTTATGTGGCTGACTTTTGTCCCATGTGTTATTTATTTGTGTCTACAAGCCTTGTGCCTAAGTTGGCGTTTACTGTATTTGTGATTTTTGTCTCATCTATAAATAGCACTTTGGTCAACGTGGGCAATTTTTTTATGTGCTTTATAAATACATTTGTACAGTATATTAGTCTCTTAATATCAGAGAGACATGCAGCTTAGAAGACAGGTGGAGGATAGATTAACTGAGGAAAAAGGTAGAGAGATGGAAATAATTCATGATAAACTAAAAGATCTCAGTAAGTTCATCGCAGTAAGTTTTTGGATGAAGTCCATGTTGTCAGTGCATGGAACTAGTCTTACCTAGGACCAGAGGAGGGGGCTTGGAGGAAGAGGAGGAGGAAGATGCTGCTGACACAACTACTATATTTGCTGTTATGTTGTATATAACTTCTCTATACTGGTTATATTATCATCCATGATGTTGTATTGTACAGTGTATTAGCTGTCCTGTATGTTTTCCACTGGTGTGAGTTAATAGATTATCATCATGATCTGATCATTTAGCAATGATGCATAGTGGAGAACATGATGCGCTAACGTGCCACTCTAATGCGCATGACATCACTCAGTAGTATGACTGGATTGTCAGAAAGATAATCATTCTGAGTTGTTATATTCCCCCAGTAGAACATGCTATTGTGTATTCTATATGTGGAGATGATAGAACAGTCTTCTTCTTTATAAAATATTCTTTATAACAGAGAACATAGGTGCTCCATACATTACACTTATGTTTGTAGGACCATTAACCAGCAGCCACCACTCATTGTGCAGCATTATGCCCTTCATCTCAGTTCATCAGGTTGCTATAATAGACACATTTCAAAGACACATTGACGTTAATTTCATTGACTCATGTTAATAAAGTGTTTGTAAAACATAGTTAGTGTTAATAGTGTTCTCTTTTTAATTTCTTAACAGATGTACTCTGTGAGTACTAACCTCTGCTTTATGACAAAAATCCTCAATACAAAAATGTATAGAGCTTTATACAGTTAATGGGTTCGAGAAGAATGGTTACTATGAATATAGTAGATGAAGCATTAACTGTGGTTGATTAAAATCTATAAAAAGGAGAACACTTTCACACCAGGTTTTTCCAGAACAGAGCATTGACACATATTGATACACACTCTCATGTTCTTGGCTGAATGAGAACTAATTCCCAGAGACACACTTAAAAATCTTGTAGAAAGCCTTCCCAGAAAAGTGGCAGCTGTTATAGCTGCAAAGTGGGGACCAATGAATGCCTTTGGATTTAGAATGGGATGAAAAAAAATAATGTTTCATCAGCAAAAAAAATCAGCAAAGTCCTTGTGGAGGACGGGCTGACAGTTAGGTAGGCTGTGTGGAACACGACAGTAACAGAAGGGAAAGTGGGTTTGAATGTGGTTGTACATACCTGCATCGTAGTCACCTAGGGCTTGGCACTGATGTGCTGCAACATCCAGGAGCTCCACACACACCAGCAGTGGTGGACACATTCATCTGGGAGGCACGGAGGACAGTCACTGCCTGATGGATCTTAGAGAGCAGAGCCTGTGGAGACTCCAGCAGGTGGATCAGCTCCTGTTGTCCATCTCCAGGAACATTCCGGTGAGCTGTGAGCCAGGCGTGGTTGCACCTTGTGGATGAGGGTGATGAGACACTCTCCCAGCATCAGTTTCTGGTAGTGCAGAGGAGTGGAGGCCAGCGTGGAGGCTGTCAGAGGCTCCTTGCCCCGTATGTAGACAGCAGGCTGGAGAGAGGCAGGGCACATATAATAGTTCAATACACACAGTTAGATAGATACACTAGACACACAAGGCTATTGCTGCCACCTTGTGTATGACAGATTTAAGTTCTAAATGTCTGTACGGTATATGTCACAGGCTGGACATTCTGTTTCCACTGTGTTTACTTGGTTTGCAGTGATTTATAAGCGCAGCTAGTTCAGGCAGGGCAATCAGGCAGCACGCATCATCAAGGGACGTAAGGCGTCTTACTCCACCTTTATTCCTCCGCCCACTACACCCATATTAGCAGCGCATATTCATTGGGCGCGTCCGATAAGGCGTCTTTAAAAGACGCGCGGATACGCACACACTCACCCCGGTCGTTTATGATCACTGATGCTGCCACCCTCCACCATCCCCTTCTCCCCCATGCTGTCTGTATGTTCTATCCATCAAGGGGATTATATTCTATTGCTCCCTGCCTCATATGTCATGTATGTATGTGTTGCATCGAGGAGGCAGGGAGTACTTCCCTTAGATCATCCACTCCGCCAAAGTCAAATCTACATGTCCATGTCATGTAACAATAAATGCTCAAATCTAATACGTGATTGTCTTGACTGAAATAACTTAGTTTGCAGTTACTGTTATTTTTCCTCTGTGTAGATGTGTGTTCACAGAGTAGACGCAACGACTTGACTGACTTCAAACAAACAGCAACAGCTGTGCTCACTCAATGAGATGTATTTATTAACACTCCAATGACATTACAGGTACACACCCACATTAACAATCACAGGTGTCAGTATTCAATCAATAAACAAAACAAAACGGAAACATAATACAAGTTGAGAGCACACTTGTTAACAATGTGTATTATTATTTTTCATTAAATGTTATCGTCTTTTTGATGACTGTAAACTTATGCCCTAATGAACTTATGCCCTAACTAATGAACATTGACCGACAGGGCAAGCGGTCAAAAGGAGATGTGTGTGTCTGCCCGCTGGGCCTATGGGAGTGGGGTGGGGGTAGGACACTTTTCCCCTCACCAAAATAGGTGAAGACTCTGCACAGGAGAGCAAGAGACAACAAGGAGCAAGCAGCTGCAGAGAAACCCGCTGTGATAGGAGGAAGACAGGGAAGCCGCCATGTAGACGCTGACCATGACATCACTGTTTGAATGCCATATCTTTTTTATATCTTATTTATTTCTTATTTAGGAGGAATATATATAGCTTTATTGAAAAGACATGAGAGTCATTTTTGTAACTATTCACAATTGTTTGATATAGCAGACTAGCTGAGCATTTGACAGAACATCAAGAGCATTTTAAAGGCAATGCAGGAAAGCCTAAAATCATGCAAGCCCCTCTTCAAATCGCTGAGAAGTAGGCGATAACTTGTCCCGATACAACTAGAGAGGGTACAATTTCTGGGGAAATTGCTGGGGAAATTGTAGGGTGTGCTTGCTTGCGTCTGTTGCACATGGGTCCGTCCCCTTAAGTTTTTCCCTTCTAGTGATATTTTCAAGCATTTAGCCTACTCATATTGCATAATTCATTAAGAACACCGTTTGAAACAAGTGAACCCCCTTTGAAACAAGCTACTGTAACAACGTTGTCACTGGCAATATTTCAGATGGAACAGTTTTAGAAAAGCAATAAGCCCCGCGAGTCCATGCGAAGTGCCTAACAAGTCCCCTTACCTGTTCTAAAATCAGCGCAAAACACGGCCTCTTGGGGCTTATTGCTTAAATCCATCACCTGGCTGTCTTCACAATTGTCATTTATAACTATAAAATTACGCAAATACTACTATGACGCTTTCTAGCGTCCAACTTGTCCTCATAGCTTCAACTTGCGTGCTAGAACGTCTCTATCACGTTGTATCCATGCGTCATTGCTAACGTGTGCTGACTTAAACCATGCAACGGAACGTAAATAAAAATACAAGCAACTTAATTGTTTGTAGGACCATTAACCAGCAGCCACCACTCATTGTGCAGCATTATGCCCTTCATCTCAGTTCATCAGGTTGCTATAATAGACACATTTCAAAGACACATTGACGTTAATTTCATTGACTCATGTTAATAAAGTGTTTGTAAAACATAGTTAGTGTTAATAGTGTTCTCTTTTTAATTTCTTAACAGATGTACTCTGTGAGTACTAACCTCTGCTTTATGACAAAAATCCTCAATACAAAAATGTATAGAGCTTTATACAGTTAATGGGTTCGAGAAGAATGGTTACTATGAATATAGTAGATGAAGCATTAACTGTGGTTGATTAAAATCTATAAAAAGGAGAACACTTTCACACCAGGTTTTTCCAGAACAGAGCATTGACACATATTGATACACACTCTCATGTTCTTGGCTGAATGAGAACTAATTCCCAGAGACACACTTAAAAATCTTGTAGAAAGCCTTCCCAGAAAAGTGGCAGCTGTTATAGCTGCAAAGTGGGGACCAATGAATGCCTTTGGATTTAGAATGGGATGAAAAAAAATAATGTTTCATCAGCAAAAAAAAATCAGCAAAGTCCTTGTGGAGGACGGGCTGACAGTTAGGTAGGCTGTGTGGAACACGACAGTAACAGAAGGGAAAGTGGGTTTGAATGTGGTTGTACATACCTGCATCGTAGTCACCTAGGGCTTGGCACTGATGTGCTGCAACATCCAGGAGCTCCACACACACCAGCAGTGGTGGACACATTCATCTGGGAGGCACGGAGGACAGTCACTGCCTGATGGATCTTAGAGAGCAGAGCCTGTGGAGACTCCAGCAGGTGGATCAGCTCCTGTTGTCCATCTCCAGGAACATTCCGGTGAGCTGTGAGCCAGGCGTGGTTGCACCTTGTGGATGAGGGTGATGAGACACTCTCCCAGCATCAGTTTCTGGTAGTGCAGAGGAGTGGAGGCCAGCGTGGAGGCTGTCAGAGGCTCCTTGCCCCGTATGTAGACAGCAGGCTGGAGAGAGGCAGGGCACATATAATAGTTCAATACACACAGTTAGATAGATACACTAGACACACAAGGCTATTGCTGCCACCTTGTGTATGACAGATTTAAGTTCTAAATGTCTGTACGGTATATGTCACAGGCTGGACATTCTGTTTCCACTGTGTTTACTTGGTTTGCAGTGATTTATAAGCGCAGCTAGTTCAGGCAGGGCAATCAGGCAGCACGCATCATCAAGGGACGTAAGGCGTCTTACTCCACCTTTATTCCTCCGCCCACTACACCCATATTAGCAGCGCATATTCATTGGGCGCGTCCGATAAGGCGTCTTTAAAAGACGCGCGGATACGCACACACTCACCCCGGTCGTTTATGATCACTGATGCTGCCACCCTCCACCATCCCCTTCTCCCCCATGCTGTCTGTATGTTCTATCCATCAAGGGGATTATATTCTATTGCTCCCTGCCTCATATGTCATGTATGTATGTGTTGCATCGAGGAGGCAGGGAGTACTTCCCTTAGATCATCCACTCCGCCAAAGTCAAATCTACATGTCCATGTCATGTAACAATAAATGCTCAAATCTAATACGTGATTGTCTTGACTGAAATAACTTAGTTTGCAGTTACTGTTATTTTTCCTCTGTGTAGATGTGTGTTCACAGAGTAGACGCAACGACTTGACTGACTTCAAACAAACAGCAACAGCTGTGCTCACTCAATGAGATGTATTTATTAACACTCCAATGACATTACAGGTACACACCCACATTAACAATCACAGGTGTCAGTATTCAATCAATAAACAAAACAAAACGGAAACATAATACAAGTTGAGAGCACACTTGTTAACAATGTGCATTATTATTTTTCATTAAATGTTATCGTCTTTTTGATGACTGTAAACTTATGCCCTAATGAACTTATGCCCTAACTAATGAACATTGACCGACAGGGCAAGCGGTCAAAAGGAGATGTGTGTGTCTGCCCGCTGGGCCTATGGGAGTGGGGGTGGGGGGTAGGACACTTTTCCCCTCACCAAAATAGGTGAAGACTCTGCACAGGAGAGCAAGAGACAACAAGGAGCAAGCAGCTGCAGAGAAACCCGCTGTGATAGGAGGAAGACAGGGAAGCCGCCATGTAGACGCTGACCATGACATCACTGTTTGAATGCCATATCTTTTTTATATCTTATTTATTTCTTATTTAGGAGGAATATATATAGCTTTATTGAAAAGACATGAGAGTCATTTTTGTAACTATTCACAATTGTTTGATATAGCAGACTAGCTGAGCATTTGACAGAACATCAAGAGCATTTTAAAGGCAATGCAGGAAAGCCTAAAATCATGCAAGCCCCTCTTCAAATCGCTGAGAAGTAGGCGATAACTTGTCCCGATACAACTAGAGAGGGTACAATTTCTGGGGAAATTGCTGGGGAAATTGTAGGGTGTGCTTGCTTGCGTCTGTTGCACATGGGTCCGTCCCCTTAAGTTTTTCCCTTCTAGTGATATTTTCAAGCATTTAGCCTACTCATATTGCATAATTCATTAAGAACACCGTTTGAAACAAGTGAACCCCCTTTGAAACAAGCTACTGTAACAACGTTGTCACTGGCAATATTTCAGATGGAACAGTTTTAGAAAAGCAATAAGCCCCGCGAGTCCATGCGAAGTGCCTAACAAGTCCCCTTACCTGTTCTAAAATCAGCGCAAAACACGGCCTCTTGGGGCTTATTGCTTAAATCCATCACCTGGCTGTCTTCACAATTGTCATTTATAACTATAAAATTACGCAAATACTACTATGACGCTTTCTAGCGTCCAACTTGTCCTCATAGCTTCAACTTGCGTGCTAGAACGTCTCTATCACGTTGTATCCATGCGTCATTGCTAACGTGTGCTGACTTAAACCATGCAACGGAACGTAAATAAAAATACAAGCAACTTAATTGTTTGTAGGACCATTAACCAGCAGCCACCACTCATTGTGCAGCATTATGCCCTTCATCTCAGTTCATCAGGTTGCTATAATAGACACATTTCAAAGACACATTGACGTTAATTTCATTGACTCATGTTAATAAAGTGTTTGTAAAACATAGTTAGTGTTAATAGTGTTCTCTTTTTAATTTCTTAACAGATGTACTCTGTGAGTACTAACCTCTGCTTTATGACAAAAATCCTCAATACAAAAATGTATAGAGCTTTATACAGTTAATGGGTTCGAGAAGAATGGTTACTATGAATATAGTAGATGAAGCATTAACTGTGGTTGATTAAAATCTATAAAAAGGAGAACACTTTCACACCAGGTTTTTCCAGAACAGAGCATTGACACATATTGATACACACTCTCATGTTCTTGGCTGAATGAGAACTAATTCCCAGAGACACACTTAAAAATCTTGTAGAAAGCCTTCCCAGAAAAGTGGCAGCTGTTATAGCTGCAAAGTGGGGACCAATGAATGCCTTTGGATTTAGAATGGGATGAAAAAAAATAATGTTTCATCAGCAAAAAAAAATCAGCAAAGTCCTTGTGGAGGACGGGCTGACAGTTAGGTAGGCTGTGTGGAACACGACAGTAACAGAAGGGAAAGTGGGTTTGAATGTGGTTGTACATACCTGCATCGTAGTCACCTAGGGCTTGGCACTGATGTGCTGCAACATCCAGGAGCTCCACACACACCAGCAGTGGTGGACACATTCATCTGGGAGGCACGGAGGACAGTCACTGCCTGATGGATCTTAGAGAGCAGAGCCTGTGGAGACTCCAGCAGGTGGATCAGCTCCTGTTGTCCATCTCCAGGAACATTCCGGTGAGCTGTGAGCCAGGCGTGGTTGCACCTTGTGGATGAGGGTGATGAGACACTCTCCCAGCATCAGTTTCTGGTAGTGCAGAGGAGTGGAGGCCAGCGTGGAGGCTGTCAGAGGCTCCTTGCCCCGTATGTAGACAGCAGGCTGGAGAGAGGCAGGGCACATATAATAGTTCAATACACACAGTTAGATAGATACACTAGACACACAAGGCTATTGCTGCCACCTTGTGTATGACAGATTTAAGTTCTAAATGTCTGTACGGTATATGTCACAGGCTGGACATTCTGTTTCCACTGTGTTTACTTGGTTTGCAGTGATTTATAAGCGCAGCTAGTTCAGGCAGGGCAATCAGGCAGCACGCATCATCAAGGGACGTAAGGCGTCTTACTCCACCTTTATTCCTCCGCCCACTACACCCATATTAGCAGCGCATATTCATTGGGCGCGTCCGATAAGGCGTCTTTAAAAGACGCGCGGATACGCACACACTCACCCCGGTCGTTTATGATCACTGATGCTGCCACCCTCCACCATCCCCTTCTCCCCCATGCTGTCTGTATGTTCTATCCATCAAGGGGATTATATTCTATTGCTCCCTGCCTCATATGTCATGTATGTATGTGTTGCATCGAGGAGGCAGGGAGTACTTCCCTTAGATCATCCACTCCGCCAAAGTCAAATCTACATGTCCATGTCATGTAACAATAAATGCTCAAATCTAATACGTGATTGTCTTGACTGAAATAACTTAGTTTGCAGTTACTGTTATTTTTCCTCTGTGTAGATGTGTGTTCACAGAGTAGACGCAACGACTTGACTGACTTCAAACAAACAGCAACAGCTGTGCTCACTCAATGAGATGTATTTATTAACACTCCAATGACATTACAGGTACACACCCACATTAACAATCACAGGTGTCAGTATTCAATCAATAAACAAAACAAAACGGAAACATAATACAAGTTGAGAGCACACTTGTTAACAATGTGCATTATTATTTTTCATTAAATGTTATCGTCTTTTTGATGACTGTAAACTTATGCCCTAATGAACTTATGCCCTAACTAATGAACATTGACCGACAGGGCAAGCGGTCAAAAGGAGATGTGTGTGTCTGCCCGCTGGGCCTATGGGAGTGGGGTGGGGGTAGGACACTTTTCCCCTCACCAAAATAGGTGAAGACTCTGCACAGGAGAGCAAGAGACAACAAGGAGCAAGCAGCTGCAGAGAAACCCGCTGTGATAGGAGGAAGACAGGGAAGCCGCCATGTAGACGCTGACCATGACATCACTGTTTGAATGCCATATCTTTTTTATATCTTATTTATTTCTTATTTAGGAGGAATATATATAGCTTTATTGAAAAGACATGAGAGTCATTTTTGTAACTATTCACAATTGTTTGATATAGCAGACTAGCTGAGCATTTGACAGAACATCAAGAGCATTTTAAAGGCAATGCAGGAAAGCCTAAAATCATGCAAGCCCCTCTTCAAATCGCTGAGAAGTAGGCGATAACTTGTCCCGATACAACTAGAGAGGGTACAATTTCTGGGGAAATTGCTGGGGAAATTGTAGGGTGTGCTTGCTTGCGTCTGTTGCACATGGGTCCGTCCCCTTAAGTTTTTCCCTTCTAGTGATATTTTCAAGCATTTAGCCTACTCATATTGCATAATTCATTAAGAACACCGTTTGAAACAAGTGAACCCCCTTTGAAACAAGCTACTGTAACAACGTTGTCACTGGCAATATTTCAGATGGAACAGTTTTAGAAAAGCAATAAGCCCCGCGAGTCCATGCGAAGTGCCTAACAAGTCCCCTTACCTGTTCTAAAATCAGCGCAAAACACGGCCTCTTGGGGCTTATTGCTTAAATCCATCACCTGGCTGTCTTCACAATTGTCATTTATAACTATAAAATTACGCAAATACTACTATGACGCTTTCTAGCGTCCAACTTGTCCTCATAGCTTCAACTTGCGTGCTAGAACGTCTCTATCACGTTGTATCCATGCGTCATTGCTAACGTGTGCTGACTTAAACCATGCAACGGAACGTAAATAAAAATACAAGCAACTTAATTGTTTGTAGGACCATTAACCAGCAGCCACCACTCATTGTGCAGCATTATGCCCTTCATCTCAGTTCATCAGGTTGCTATAATAGACACATTTCAAAGACACATTGACGTTAATTTCATTGACTCATGTTAATAAAGTGTTTGTAAAACATAGTTAGTGTTAATAGTGTTCTCTTTTTAATTTCTTAACAGATGTACTCTGTGAGTACTAACCTCTGCTTTATGACAAAAATCCTCAATACAAAAATGTATAGAGCTTTATACAGTTAATGGGTTCGAGAAGAATGGTTACTATGAATATAGTAGATGAAGCATTAACTGTGGTTGATTAAAATCTATAAAAAGGAGAACACTTTCACACCAGGTTTTTCCAGAACAGAGCATTGACACATATTGATACACACTCTCATGTTCTTGGCTGAATGAGAACTAATTCCCAGAGACACTCTTAAAAATCTTGTAGAAAGCCTTCCCAGAAAAGTGGCAGCTGTTATAGCTGCAAAGTGGGGACCAATGAATGCCTTTGGATTTAGAATGGGATGAAAAAAAATAATGTTTCATCAGCAAAAAAAAATCAGCAAAGTCCTTGTGGAGGACGGGCTGACAGTTAGGTAGGCTGTGTGGAACACGACAGTAACAGAAGGGACAGTGGGTTTGAATGTGGTTGTACATACCTGCATCGTAGTCACCTAGGGCTTGGCACTGATGTGCTGCAACATCCAGGAGCTCCACACACACCAGCAGTGGTGGACACATTCATCTGGGAGGCACGGAGGACAGTCACTGCCTGATGGATCTTAGAGAGCAGAGCCTGTGGAGACTCCAGCAGGTGGATCAGCTCCTGTTGTCCATCTCCAGGAACATTCCGGTGAGCTGTGAGCCAGGCGTGGTTGCACCTTGTGGATGAGGGTGATGAGACACTCTCCCAGCATCAGTTTCTGGTAGTGCAGAGGAGTGGAGGCCAGCGTGGAGGCTGTCAGAGGCTCCTTGCCCCGTATGTAGACAGCAGGCTGGAGAGAGGCAGGGCACATATAATAGTTCAATACACACAGTTAGATAGATACACTAGACACACAAGGCTATTGCTGCCACCTTGTGTATGACAGATTTAAGTTCTAAATGTCTGTACGGTATATGTCACAGGCTGGACATTCTGTTTCCACTGTGTTTACTTGGTTTGCAGTGATTTATAAGCGCAGCTAGTTCAGGCAGGGCAATCAGGCAGCACGCATCATCAAGGGACGTAAGGCGTCTTACTCCACCTTTATTCCTCCGCCCACTACACCCATATTAGCAGCGCATATTCATTGGGCGCGTCCGATAAGGCGTCTTTAAAAGACGCGCGGATACGCACACACTCACCCCGGTCGTTTATGATCACTGATGCTGCCACCCTCCACCATCCCCTTCTCCCCCATGCTGTCTGTATGTTCTATCCATCAAGGGGATTATATTCTATTGCTCCCTGCCTCATATGTCATGTATGTATGTGTTGCATCGAGGAGGCAGGGAGTACTTCCCTTAGATCATCCACTCCGCCAAAGTCAAATCTACATGTCCATGTCATGTAACAATAAATGCTCAAATCTAATACGTGATTGTCTTGACTGAAATAACTTAGTTTGCAGTTACTGTTATTTTTCCTCTGTGTAGATGTGTGTTCACAGAGTAGACGCAACGACTTGACTGACTTCAAACAAACAGCAACAGCTGTGCTCACTCAATGAGATGTATTTATTAACACTCCAATGACATTACAGGTACACACCCACATTAACAATCACAGGTGTCAGTATTCAATCAATAAACAAAACAAAACGGAAACATAATACAAGTTGAGAGCACACTTGTTAACAATGTGCATTATTATTTTTCATTAAATGTTATCGTCTTTTTGATGACTGTAAACTTATGCCCTAATGAACTTATGCCCTAACTAATGAACATTGACCGACAGGGCAAGCGGTCAAAAGGAGATGTGTGTGTCTGCCCGCTGGGCCTATGGGAGTGGGGTGGGGGTAGGACACTTTTCCCCTCACCAAAATAGGTGAAGACTCTGCACAGGAGAGCAAGAGACAACAAGGAGCAAGCAGCTGCAGAGAAACCCGCTGTGATAGGAGGAAGACAGGGAAGCCGCCATGTAGACGCTGACCATGACATCACTGTTTGAATGCCATATCTTTTTTATATCTTATTTATTTCTTATTTAGGAGGAATATATATAGCTTTATTGAAAAGACATGAGAGTCATTTTTGTAACTATTCACAATTGTTTGATATAGCAGACTAGCTGAGCATTTGACAGAACATCAAGAGCATTTTAAAGGCAATGCAGGAAAGCCTAAAATCATGCAAGCCCCTCTTCAAATCGCTGAGAAGTAGGCGATAACTTGTCCCGATACAACTAGAGAGGGTACAATTTCTGGGGAAATTGCTGGGGAAATTGTAGGGTGTGCTTGCTTGCGTCTGTTGCACATGGGTCCGTCCCCTTAAGTTTTTCCCTTCTAGTGATATTTTCAAGCATTTAGCCTACTCATATTGCATAATTCATTAAGAACACCGTTTGAAACAAGTGAACCCCCTTTGAAACAAGCTACTGTAACAACGTTGTCACTGGCAATATTTCAGATGGAACAGTTTTAGAAAAGCAATAAGCCCCGCGAGTCCATGCGAAGTGCCTAACAAGTCCCCTTACCTGTTCTAAAATCAGCGCAAAACACGGCCTCTTGGGGCTTATTGCTTAAATCCATCACCTGGCTGTCTTCACAATTGTCATTTATAACTATAAAATTACGCAAATACTACTATGACGCTTTCTAGCGTCCAACTTGTCCTCATAGCTTCAACTTGCGTGCTAGAACGTCTCTATCACGTTGTATCCATGCGTCATTGCTAACGTGTGCTG
>CAEFZP010002358.1:0-19552 GCA_903064625.1 Mallotus villosus | reverse complement strand
GAGTGTGAGGATGCACACGGTACAGTGAGTGTGAGTGTGAGGATGCACACTGTACAGTGAGTGTGAGTGTAAGGATGCACACTGTACACTCACGTGTTCATCCACATCAGCGAAGGGACAACATTGTGCATCTACAAAGTACCACAGCAACCAGGAGGGCTGAGTTTGAACTGTTGTGTTTGTCAGAGATGATGCAGGATGATACAGGATGATACAGGATGAACAGGATGATACAGGATGATGCAGGATGATACAGGATGATACAGGATGATACAGGATGATGCAGGTGATGCAGGATGATGCAGGATGATACAGGATGATACGGATGATACAGGATGACAGGATGATACAGGATGATCAGGATGATGCAGGGATACAGGATGATACAGGATGATTACAGGATGATGCAGGATGATACAGGATGATACAGGATGATACAGGTGATGCAGGATGATACAGGATGATAAGGATGATGCAGGATGATACAGGATGATGCGGATGATACAGGATGATGCAGGATGATACAGGATGATACAGGATGATGCAGGATGATGCAGGATGATACAGGATGATACAGGATGATGCAGGATGATACAGGATGATACAGGATGATACAGGATGATACAGGATGATACAGGATGATACAGGATGATGCAGGATGATACAGGATGATGCAGGATGATGCAGGATGATACAGGATGATACAGGATGATGCAGATGATACAGGATGATACAGGATGATACAGGATGATACAGGATGATCAGGATGATGCAGGATGATGCAGGATGATATATCATGATACAGGACCGTGGACCTTACTGCTGCACTGACCTGCTTGCCTTCTGACCTCCCCCGTCCGACCCCCTAACACCCTCAATCCCCCTCTGTAACTGTCGCCCCACATCAACAGTCGACCACCACAACCACAAACACAGACACCTGCAGGTAACACATCTACATGAAGCGCAGGAATCCTGAACTTTGACGTTTGTGAAGGTCTAGGGTCAAATTAAACTAAACACAGAGCCAGGGTACAGGTTTCTTGTGAGAAGAGGGTCTCTGTGTGTGTGTGTGTGTTGTGTGTGGGTGTGTGTGTGTATGTGTGTGTATGACTAAGGACTGTGTGTGTGTGTGTGTGGATGTCAGTCTAAGAGAGGACTAGTTCTGGGTTGGCTGCAGGATTGAATGTTCCCAAACACGATGAATGAGGAAAACAAAAAAACCATAAACTGTGCTGTGGGACCTTAAGATGCCACCACACACACACACACACACACGTGCACAAACACACACACACACACGTGCAACACACACACGTGCACACACACACACGTGCCACAACACACACACACACACACGTGCACACACACACACACGTGCACCACACACCCTTTGCTCCAGTTGTTTCCTCCATTCCAGTCCTTTTGGAGCCAACAGGATGCAGAGAGAAGCAATCTGCTGGATCATTTATTGGACCAGTGGAGGGAGGATGATAGAGGGAGAGATATGAGAGAGGGATGAGGGATGAGAGGGGGGGATGTGGGAGAGAGGGAGTGGAGAGAGGGAGAGAGAGGGGGGGGGGGGGGGGGGGGGGGGGGGGGGGGGGGGGGGGGGGGGGGGGGAGAGAGAGAGGAGACTAGAGAATAATGATGGTGAGAAGTGATATATAGTAGAGAGAGTGATAGATAGGCTAGGGTATATAGGATCGAGAGATAGATATATGAGGGAACTGTTTCTGCAGTGATTGTGGCAGTCTGTTCCCTTGAGCAGAGACACTGAGACACATATTCAATCACAACCATTTGCTCTGGCGCTGATTTCAATATCCCTTTTAACACAAGTAATCCTGTCTCCTATTGAAAACATAGCTCTTTTCCTCCCTTTCATAATCTCTTTCTCTGGTCCATCTCTCTCCTCTTTCATGTCTCCCCCCATCTCTCTCTCCCCCATCTCTCGCCCACCATGATCTACTTCTGTGAGAAGGCGTGGTAGCAGCAAGGTGTTCTCTCTCTCCCCCCATTCTCTCCCCCATCTCTCTCTCCCCAATGTCTATCCCCCATCTCTCTCCCCCTCTCTCTCCCCCCATCTCTCTCGCTCTGTGAGAAGGCTGTAGCAGCCAGGGTTTCTTTCTTTCCCCCCATCTCTCACACCAAGCTCTTTCCCCCATCTCTATCTCCCCATCTCTCTCCCCATCTCTCTCCCTCCCCTCTCTCTCCTCTCTGAGAAGGCTGTAGCAGCCAGGTCTCAGGTGTTCAGGGGTAGAAGAGGATCTGACCTCAGAAGACTTTTGATGTTCTGACCGCACCCACTGAGGAGCTGGGGTGGATCTGATTGGACGAGGTTGTGGACCTGTGCCAGCCGGCTCTCTGTGGTCCCATGGCGATCGTGTGTTGTTGTGTGTTGTTGTTGTGTTGGGGTCGACTCCAGGGAAGGAGGTGTGTCTGGACTGCAGACAGTTGCGAGAACTTTGATGTTTGAATTTGCGTGTGTGTGAGTGTGAAGCAGTGGAGGTATGAAGACGTGAGCGAAAAAGAGGGCAGAAGAAAAAGAGGGGAAAAGAATGAAGAAAAAGAAGGAAGACGTAAGAAAAGACGAAAAAGAAGAAAAAGAACACAAGAAAAGAAGAAGAAAGAGACATACCAGCAGCATCATGGCTCTCCTCCTCCCATCTCTCCTCCCAGAGAGGAAGGAGGTGTGTCCTGGACTGACAGGGTGTCCCTGGAAGCACCATATCCTCTCTCCAGTTGACTTCCATCATCATCCTCATCTTCATCTTGCTCAGTGCTGAGGGCTTCTTCCAGAGTCCTCCTCGTCTGTCCCTGTCTGAGGATGATGACAGAGTCCTCCTCGTCCCTGTCTGAGGATGATGACAGAGTCCTGCCCTCGTCCCTGTCTGAGGATGATGACAGAGTCCTCCTCGTCCCTGTCTGAGGATGATGACAGAGTCCTCCTCGTCCTCGTCCCTGTCTGAGGATGATGACAGAGTCCTCCTCCTCCTCGTCCCTGTCTGAGGATGATGACAAAGTCCTCCTCGTCTCGTCCCTGTCTGAGGATGATGACAGAGTCCTCCTCGTCCCTGTCTGAGGATGATGACAGAGTCCTCCTCTCCCTCGTCCCTGTCTGAGGATGATGACAGAGTCCTCCTCGTCCCTGTCTGAGGATGATGACAGAGTCCTCCTCGTCCCTGTCTGAGGATGATGACAAAGTCCTCCTCGTCCTCGTCCCTGTCTGAGGATGATGACAGAGTCCTCCTCTCCCTCGTCCCTGTCTGAGGATGATGACAGAGTCCTCCTCGTCCCTGTCTGAGGATGATGACAGAGTCCTCCTCGCCCTCGTCCCTGTCTGAGGATGATGACAGAGTCCTCCTCGTCCTCGTCCCTGTCTGAGGATGATGACAGAGTCCTCTCCTCCTCGTCCCTGTCTGAGGATGATGACAGAGTCCTCCTCGCCCTCGTCCCTGTCTGAGGATGATGACAGAGTCCTCCTCGTCCTCGTCCCTGTCTGAGGATGATGACAGAGTCCTCCTCCTCCTCGTCCCTGTCTGAGGATGATGACAGAGTCCTCCTCGTCCTCGTCCCTGTCTGAGGATGATGACAAAGTCCTCCTCGTCCCTGTCTGAGGATGATGACAGAGTCCTCCTCGCCCTCGTCCCTGTCTGAGGATGATGACAGAGTCCTCCTCGCCCTCGTCCCTGTCTGAGGATGATGACAGAGTCCTCCTCGTCCTCGTCCCTGTCTGAGGATGATGACAGAGTCCTCCTCGCCCCTGTCTGAGGATGATGACAGAGTCCTCCTCGTCCTTGTCTGAGGATGATGACAGAGTCCTCCTCGTCCTCGTCCCTGTCTGAGGATGATGACAGAGTCCTCCTCGTCCTCGTCCCTGTCTGAGGATGATGACAGAGTCCTCCTCGTCCTCGTCCCTGTCTGAGGATGATGACAAAGTCCTCCTCGTCCCTGTCTGAGGATGATGACAGAGTCCTCCTCGTCCTTGTCTGAGGATGATGACAGAGTCCTCCTCGTCCTCGTCCCTGTCTGAGGATGATGACAGAGTCCTCCTCGCCCCTGTCTGAGGATGATGACAGAGTCCTCCTCGTCCTCGTCCCTGTCTGAGGATGATGACAGAGTCCTCCTCGTCCTCGTCCCTGTCTGAGGATGATGACAGAGTCCTCCTCCTCCTCGTCCCTGTCTGAGGATGATGACAGAGTCCTCCTCGTCCTCGTCCCTGTCTGAGGATGATGACAGAGTCCTCCTCGTCCTCGTCCCTGTCTGAGGATGATGACAGAGTCCTCCTCGTCCTCGTCCCTGTCTGAGGATGATGACAGAGTCCTCCTCGTCCTCGTCCCTGTCTGAGGATGATGACAGAGTCCTCCTCGCCCTCGTCCCTGTCTGAGGATGATGACAGAGTCCTCCTCCTCTTCGTCCCTGTCTGAGGATGATGACAGAGTCCTCCTCGCCCTTGTCTGCTCAGCGACTCCTCTGAGATCCAACACTGAGACGCCCCTCCTCTGATGGAGAGAGAGAAGCCTGGGGGGGGTGGGGATCGGGGGAGTCTGAGAAAACTGAGGAAAGAAACTGAGAGAAAGATGAGTTAGTTTTAGTGCAGTTTCACATTCCTGTAATGCTGTCTGGGCCCAACGTGAAGGTAACAAGCTAACAAACACAACCCTCTGTACACTGTGATTTATCAACCCCACTCCTGATACACATCTGTTTCAACTGCTTCCATACAACCTCCTTATAAGAGTGTGTTTGTATGTATGTGTGTGTGTGTGTGTGAGCTTGTGCGTGTGTGTATGTGTTTATCGTATGATCTCGTATACTAGGACTTACGTCCAACATGACTGTGTGTACACAGGCCTCCTGCTGTACATGTTATTAAAACCCTGCAGGGCTCAGATATACATGCTGCCCTCCATATCTCCCTATGTGTGTGTGTGTGTGTGTGTGAGAGGGTGAGTGTGTGAGAGAGGTGTGTGGGAGGGTGTGTGTGTGTGTGTGTGAGAGGGTGTGTGTGTGAGAGAGGTGTGTAGTAGGGTGTGTGTGTGTGTGTGTCCTGTGGTCTGAGAACAGACCGGATAGGATCAGACCACGGATGGAGAGATAGAGAGGAACGTGAAGAACGGCATGGAGGGAAAAGAGGGCGAGAGATACCATCAGCAGATGCTCTCTCTCTCTCTCTCTCTCTCTCTCTCTCTCTCTCTCTCCTCTCGTCTCCCACGTAGAGGAACCATAAAGCACTGTGCCACACACACACACGTCTAAGAACAGGATACCACTCTGTCGTCGCTTGCAATTACCTCCACTGGTGCATGACATCGGTTCTAAACCAGGAGATGCAGCCTATTAGCACCAGTGCATGTCACTTCCTGTCTGCGTGGGTCACCATGGTGACGCCAGAGGGGTGTATGATGGGATGTGAATGAGGTACGTGTGGGGAGGGTTCCAGAAGTTCAGTCAGCCATCATTCTGTATCATTAAACCTACGCACGCACGCACACACACACACACACACACACACACACACACACACACACACACACACACACACACACACACACACACACACACACACACACACACACACACACACCCTTGTTTGGGCTGTTCCTTTCACCAATTACAAAGATAAGAATGTCAAACTGTCTGACAGAATGAAGAGTTTGTTGAGCTCAAAATAAACTGACATGAGAGGGACGTATACAAACCTCAAACTGGAAAAGAGGACAGGGAGAGAAGAGAAAATAAACACTTCTTTTTCCATGATACTTTCGACCAATCACATCCACCCATTACGGTGAGACCAAACTGATCTAGAAGGTTCTGGAATTTGATCGAATGCGAATAATCTTTGCTGTCACTTCATATATTGGCACGACACAATAAAATGTGCCCTCCATGTAATTTCTGTACTGTATATCCCTGCATCATATTATTCTTACTGTACGTTGAGGGGACTAGTATGAGTAACCAGAGTAAATCTCATGCAGTGGCACTTTCCTAGTCCGAGTTAGCAGGGTTTGCAATGTGCTTTCTGGTCTTGTGTGTCGTGGTGTGGAGATTGATTTGCAAAGCGCTTTAAAATAACATAAAACATAAACAGTCCATTTACCATTCCTCCAGATGTCTGTTCCTAATGAATACAATGATTAAAACATACACAATACAGACTCTACTGTGTTGCTTTTCGGAAGCCAGTCGTCAAATTATCCAGATGTGAGATATTCGATCTCACGTTCCTGTTCTGGACGTTCAGGTCTGAGTCCGGTCTTGGAACACGCTGTGGGCTAGCCTGACGCACTGTGGGCTAGCCTGACGCACTGTGGGCTAGCCTGACGCACTGTGGGCTAGCCTGACGCACTGTGGGCTAGCCTGACGCACTGTGGGCTAGCCTGACGCACTGTGGGCTAGCCTGACGCACTGTGGGCTAGCCTGACGCACTGTGGGCTAGCCTGACGCACTGTGGGCTAGCCTGACGCACTGTGGGCTAGCCTGACGCACTGTGGGCTAGCCTGACACACTGTGGGCTAGCCTGACGCACTGCGGCCATCGCATCCAGCTGTTAGAGCATGTCCTCTCAGTCCTCATCATGTCCTCATCATGTCCTCTCCCCTGATCCTGACAGTTAGCGCCCGGGGGACAGGAGATGGAGGGGGGGGGGCTAACTGTGCTCGATCTGTCGGGTTTAAACCTGATCTGCGTCAGGATCACGTCAGGATCACGTCAGGATCACGTCAGCTTCCCGCTGTCTTCTGGTAGTTCTTTTGAGAAGATGACGCCAGAGGACTCCTGGAGAGAGGACTTGAACGAAACAACACAAGAACACACACACAGGCCTACACACGTACACTCACACACAGACACAACACACACACACACACACACACACACACACACACACACACGTACACACACACGTACACACACAGGCCTACACACGTACACTCACACACATACACACACCACACACACACACACGTACACACACACGTACACACACAGGCCTACACACGTACACTCACACACATACACATGTACACACACACACGTACACACACAGTGCCTACACACGTACACTCACACACATACACATGTACACACACACGTACACACACAGGCCTACACATGTACACTCACTCACACACATACACACACAAACACACGTACACACACAGGCCTACACACGTACACTCACAGGCCTACACACGTACACTCACACACATACACACACACACACACACGTACACACACAGGCCTACACACGTACACTCACACACATACACACACACACACACACACGTACACACACAGGCCTACACCGTACACTCACACACATACACACACACACCACACACACACACATACACATACGGCCTACACACGTACACTCACAGGCCTACACATGTACGCACACAGGACTTTCATCATCACAGGGATGACACAAATAGAAGACCAATCACAATCAGAATGAAATTACCTCAACCATTACCCTGGCAGAACAAGTGTTCTCAAAGACTAGCATTTCGCTCACCACAATCGCCTCACAACCTCTCCAGCTCTCCCTTCACTAAACAACTCCAGCTGTGATTCCAACAAAAAGCGATACAGTTTGTGATTGAATTAGAACTAAGTCCCCTCAGTGCTACTTAGGTGTTCCCGTGGTCTGGATGGGTTTCACCTCCACGGGATCGTCTTGCTGCCTCTGCCTTTATCCCTGTCTCTGCCTCTGCCTTTATCCCTGTCTCTGCCTCTGCCTTTACCCCTGTCTCTGCCTCTGCCTTTATCCCTGTCTCTGCCTCTGCCTTTATCCCTGTCTCTGTCTCTGCCTTTATCCCTGTCTCTGCTCTGCCTTTATCCATGTCTCTGCCTCTGCCTTTATCCCTGTCTCTGTCTCTGCTTTATCCCTGTCTCTGCCTCTGCCTTTATCCCTGTCTCTGCCTCTGCCTTTATCCCTGTCTCTGTCTCTGCCTTTATCCCTGCCTCTGCTTATCCTCTGCTCTGCTTTATCCCTGTCTCTGCCTCTGCCTTTATCCCTGTCTCTGCTCTCTGCCTTTATCCCTGTCTCTGTCCTCTGCCTTTATCCCTGTCCTCTGTCTCTGCCTTTATCCCTGTCTCTGTCTCTGCCTTTATCCCTGTCTCTGTCTCTGCCTTTATCCCTGTCTCTGCCTCTGCCTTTATCCCTGTCTCTGTCTCTGTCCTGTCTCTGTCCTGCCTTATCCCTGTCTCTGCCTCTGCCTTTATCCCTGTCTCTGCTGTCTCTGCCTTTATCCCTGTCTCTGTCTCGTCTGCCTTTATCCCTGTCTCTGCTCTGCCTTTATCCCTGTCTCTGTCTCTGCCTTATCCCTGTCTCTGCCTCTGCCTTTATCCCTGTCTCTGCCTCTGCCTCTGCCTTTATCTCCTGTCTCTGCCTCTGCCTCTGCCTTTATCTCTGTCTCTGCCTCTGCCTTTATCCCTGTCTCTGCCTCTGCCTTTATCCCTGTCTCTGTCTCTTTCTCAGAGACAGGCCGGAGATGATTTCCCTCCAAATTCCACATGGGAACACAGACATACACACAACCAACCACAAGCTAGTGTTTAGCGATTGGTCAAGCTAGCATTATTGAATATTTTGTCGATGTTGTGATGGAAAGTGATTTTCAGCCAAAATCCGTCTTGATTTCCAGCGAGATGAGAATTGTATCCCCGTACAGTCTCACTTTTTACCCTACGTCCTCTCTAAATCGATACGCAATCTGTTCTGCTGCAGGCTATAAGCTTATCGTTATCTTTCAGGTAAAACATTTTACCTTCGAGAACACAAACACAGAAACCAACTTTTGGTTTTGAGCAAGACTTTTTCTCACCCAGAAGTGTCATTATTGAGCACGATAACAGTTTCCCTCGTCGGTAAGGCTACCACCTCCCCCTCTGAGAGTCACGAGGTAATCACAGGTTCAGATGCACGTCTCTTCTGGGTTTATTTACTTCACCTTTCTTGTGCGAGCGCATGGGGAAAGGCTGTTATTATGTTTCCTGTTTGGTGTGATTGATCCGTCTCCCCCTCCCCCTCCCCCTCCCCTCCCCCTCCCCCTCCCCCTCCCCCCCTCCCTCTCTCTTCCCGACGCTCCGTCTGATCCTGAGCCCCGCGGAGCGCCCGGCTCCGCACGCCGTTCCCTCGGCAGACCGACCAATCAAAGCTGACCCCTCCAGAGCGCGGCTGTGCAGAGCAGCTTCCTGGGTCCTAACTGGTAAACAGGAGCCGCGGGTCTGCCTGGCTCGGCCTGCAGTCGCCACGACAACGTGCATGTTGTTCTGTTAGGCCAGCTGATCCTCCTAACCTCTCGCTCTACAGACTCCTGCAGCAACGTCATCTGCTGTGTTGTTGATCTCGTGGAGGAGGAGGAAGCAGGTTTAGGGTTTCTCCTCCTGTAGTGGAGGAGGAAGGAGGTGGAGGAGGAAGGAAAGGATGAAGAAGGAGGAGGAGGAACCGGAGGTAGAGGAGTAGGAAGTAGGAAATGATGAAGAGGAGGAAGAGGAAGGAGGAGGAACAGGAGGAAGAGGAAGGAGGAAGTAGGAAATGATGAAGAGGAAGGAAGAGGAGGAACAGGATGAAGAGGACGGAGCAGGAGGAACAGGAGGAAGAGGAGTGCATGTAAACACTGATGTGTGTGAGTCAGGGACGGAGACACACAGACACTAGGAGCCTAAAGCACATGTAAACCCGGGGTTTATTGATGGAAAACTAACAACTAGTATCCTCCATCTGGTCCTTCTTGTTATGAGGCATGCTGGGAGGGGGAGGGGGGGGGGAGGGGGAGGAGGAGTGGGGGTGAATGAATGACAGGATATTGAGACAGGATAAGGAGAAACGAGAGGACACAGGAGAGGTGAGGGAGGAGGAGGAGGCAGAGAGGAGACATGGAGAGGTGAGGGAGGAGAGGAGGGGAGGAGACATGGAGAGGTGAGGGAGGAGGAGGAGGAGGCAGACAGGAGACAGTGGAGAGGGATGAGAGGAGGAGGAGGAGAGAGGAGACATGGAGAGGTGAGGGAGGAGGAGGAGGGCAGAGGGAACATGAGAGGTGAGGGAGGAGGAGAGAGGAGAGAGGAGACATGGAGAGGTGAGGGAGGAGGAGGAGGAGGAGGACAGAGAGGAGACATGGAGAGGTGAGGTGAGGAGAGGAGGAGGAGGCAGAGAGGAGACATGGAGAGGTGAGGGAGGAGGAGGAGGCAGAGAGGAGACATGGAGAGGTGAGGGAGGAGGAGGAGGAGGCAGAGAGGAGACCTGGAGAGGTGAGGGAGGAGGAGGAGAGGCAGAGAGGAGACATGGAGAGGTGAGGGAGGGAGGAGGAGGAGGAGAGGAGACATGGAGAGGTGAGGGAGGAGGAGGAGGAGGAGCAGAGAGGAGACATGGAGAGGTGAGGGAGGAGGAGGAGGAGGCAGAGAGGAGACATGGAGAGGTGAGGGAGGAGGAGGAGGAGGCAGAGAGGAGACATGGAGAGGTGAGGAGGAGGAGGAGGAGGAGAGAGGAGACATGGAGAGGTGAGGGAGGAGGAGGAGGAGGCAGACAGGAGACATGGAGAGGTGAGGGAGGAGGAGGAGGAGGCAGAGGAGAATGGAGAGGTGAGGGAGGGGAGGAGGAGGCGAGAGGAGACATGGAGGTGAGGGAGGAGGAGGGGAGGCAGAGAGGAGACATGGAGAGGTGAGGGAGGAGGAGGAGGAGGCAGAGAGGAGACATGGAGAGGTGAGGGAGGAGGGAGGAGGAGGCAGAGAGGAGACATGGAGAGGTGAGGGAGGAGGAGGAGGAGGCAGAGAGGAGACATGGAGAGGTGAGGGAGGAGGAGGAGGAGGCAGAGAGGAGACATGGAGAGGTGAGGGAGGAGGAGGAGGAGGCAGAGGAGACATGGAGAGGTGAGGGAGGAGGAGGAGGAGGAGGCAGAGAGGAGACATGGAGAGGTGAGGGAGGAGGAGGAGGAGGCAGAGAGGAGACATGGAGAGGTGAGGGAGGAGGAGGAGGAGCAGACAGTAGACATGGAGAGGTGAGGGTAGGAGTAGGAGGAGGAGTAGGCAGACAGGAGACATGGAGAGTGTGAGGGAGGAGGAGGAGGAGCAGAGAGGAGACATGGAGAGGTGAGGGAGGAGGAGAGGCAGAGAGAGGAGACATGGAGAGGTGAGGGAGGAGGAGGGGAGGAGAGCGAGAGGACATGGAGATGTGAGGGATGGAGGAGGGAGGAGGCAGAGAGGAGACATGGAGGCAACAGAGGCCCATCAGACTTAACAGTGTCAGACTGGAAGACTAAACCTGGCACCTACTATAAATGTTTCAGCTCTGTGGCAGAGACCAGGCGAGAGATCTGAAGAGGCAGTTCATTAGAAGTGAAACGTCCAACCGGGTCTGTGTGCGGAGTCTCACCGGAGATTCATTACACACTCGAGAACCTGGGAACAGAACTTTCCAAACGACCAACTGTCAAATCAGGTCTCCTTACCTCAGAAAAACCTCATACCACAAATAGCCGTGCTATTCCTAGCATTTGTTTCATTGTTATCTACAACCACTGCCCAGCACGACTCACCAGGCGAGCAACAGAATGAGTCATCAGGCTAGTGACCGTAGTGTGTGCGTAGATCTCTCCTTCAAACACACACACACAAACACACACACACACACACACACACAGGGATTAAGCGTGCTGTCTGGGAGACTTGGACTAGGATGTGAGGGCCCCCATCCCCGGGACTCCAGCAGGTGAGCAGATGTTTAGGTGCACACACACACACAAACGAACACACACACGTAACACAAACCCAGACACGTAAGACCAACCCACACACAGTCACACACACACACACAAACAAACACACACCACGTAAAACAACCCACACACATGCACACACTCACTAAAACACACACATCCTGGAAACCTGTACGAGTGTGAACAGTGAGTACTACTACTTTAACACGAGCCCTGTACATCTTGCAGTGTGAACAGTGATCACTACTACTTTAACACGAGCCCTGTACATCTTGCAGTGTGAACAGTGAGTACTACTACTTTAACACGAGCCCTGTACATCTTGCAGAGTATGAACAGTGAGTACTACTACTTTAACGCGAGCCCTGTACATCTTGCAGAGTGAACAGTGAGTACTACTACTTTAACACGAGCCCTGTACATCTTGCAGAGTGTAAACAGTGAGTACTACTACTTTAACACGAGCCCTGTACATCTTGCAGAGTATGAACAGTGAGTACTACTACTTTAAACGCGAGCCCTGTACATCTTGCAGAGTGAACAGTGAGTACTACTACTTTAACACGAGCCCTGTACATCTTGCAGAGTGTAAACAGTGAGTACTACTACTTTAACACGAGCCCTGTACATCTTGCAGTGTGAACAGTGAGTACTACTACTTTAACACGAGCCCTGTACATCTTGCAGTGTGAACAGTGATCACTACTACTTTAAACACGAGCCCTGTACATCTTGCAGTGTGAACAGTGAGTACTACTACTTTAACACGAGCCCTGTACATCTTGCAGTGTGAACAGTGAGTACTACTACTTTAAACACGAGCCCTGTACATCTTGCAGTGTGAACAGTGAGTACTACTACTTTAACACTGAGCCCTGTACATCTTGCAGAGTGAACAGTGAGTACTACTACTTTAACACGAGCCCTGTACATCTTGCAGAGTGAACAGTGAGTACTACTACTTTAACACGAGCCCTGTACATCTTGCAGAGTGTAAACAGTGAGTACTACTCCTTTAACACGAGCCCACCGTCTGTTTTCCCCTGGAGACTCCCCCCCTCCAGCCATGCATCATTAGTCAAAACAAACAAACCCCTTGTAGCTGCTGCGTATAGAGGAGGGCTGGGGTATCCTTCATTTGACATCACTCAGCTCCCAGCGAGGAGAGAGCGGAGGGTGTACGGAGTCAGAGTAGACATGAGATGAGATGTGTGTGATCCAATCAGCCGCACTGACTCCACTGGGCAGTCCATGAAACCAACAAGGACTCGTATTCTTGTGCTTAAAAATCCAAGCTCAGTTTAATGAGGTTGTTTTTATATATATATTATTCCTACAAATACATGGTTCTCAGCACTTGTGTTTGTTTCACTTTCCTTAAATCAAGAAAGCTACAAATAGTCTACGGTGGAAAACAAACAAACAAACCAAACTTTGGAACATTGAAACAAACAAGTAAAAGTCACAAAAAGACAAAACAAAATAAAAAATTGAACGCAATCTACATCCTGTACAAAACACTACGGCCCAATAATTTAAGAAAATAGTGTCTCTAAAACGTTCATATTGCTTTTTACCTCCTCTGATACCCTTTAGCAGGGGCAAAAGTCCAACTGCTCAACACCGGGCAGTTCCATCAGCGGCCACAGGGGGCGCCATCCACACACCCCGGTGTTGACGTCCTTCCAGAGGTCATGTGATGCCCACGCAGCCAATGGGTGCACAGGTACGGTAGGAGAAACAGCCCATGATGGCGCTTGTAAGTTTCATCTCTGTTCAGTTGTTCTCCTGTTTCTTTCAGCAGTAACGATACAAAGACAAATGATGTTTCCACGACGACAGGACTGCACACCTCATGGAACCAAGGAAGTGTTTCACCGTTTGGTGGAGTTATATTTTTTACCATTATTACTCTCTAACGGCGTTACTACTAGGACTATCACCATCAAGGATACACAGAGTGCATCGTGTGTGTGCGCCTGTGTGTGTGTGTGTGTGTGTGTGTGTGTGTGTAGAGTCTGTCTGAGAGAGAGTGTGTGTTCGTCAGTGTTCAGTGCTCAGAGTTGGTTTTCTCGAAGGAGAAACTAGGAAGAGTCAACAGCTTTGTGTTCCCCCCCCGCCCCCCCGGCCCCCCCCTCCTGGCTGAAGGACCCCCCTTCCCCCCCCGCCCCCCAGATCAAACGAGTCCTTGGATTCGCTGGAGGGGGCCCTCCTCCTCAGACAGGTGTCTCGGCTGGGGGGGGCGGGGGGCCCGTGGGGGGGCTGGGCCTCCAGGGGGGGGTCCACGGAGATGCAGGGGGGGGCTCATCTTCTTCTTGCGGCGGGGGGGAGGGCAGGGAGGTCTGGGTGGGGGTCTGGGTCTGGAGGCTGTCGGTCCGGACAGGAAGCCGGAGGACGTGGAGGCCGTGCTGCTCCGCGGGGGGCCGGGCGCCGCCGCCGCCGCCGAACACACCTCCACCGAGTGGCGCCGCGGGTCGTCCAACCAGGACGAGGGGCGTGGGCGGGGCATCAGTAGGGCTCCGCCCCCCCTGGGTGTCCACACTGTGGAACCTCTTCAGCTGCCGGAGGCACGGCCCGACCCCCACCTCCACCCCGTAACCCTGGTAACCCCCGTCTGGTAGTCCCCGTCGGGGCCGAGCCCCCGACGACGTGGTCGCCGCCCGCCAGCCCCGCCCCCGTGAGGAGGGACACTTCCTGGTCCGTCGCCGCCTCTTCCTGTCTGTGGTGTGGGGCCTGGGGGGGAGGCGCGGGAGGGGGAGGAGGAGGAGGAGAGGAGGAGGAGGAGAGAGAGCTGCGTGTGCACACTAACCCAGGACGCGCAGGTCTGGGGGGAGGCCCCTGGGGGTGGGCGGGACTAGGCGGAGAGAAGGCTGCTGATAGGAGGAGGGGGAGGAGGAGAGGTAGGAGGTGGGGGATGGGGGGGGAGGAGGGGGAGGGAGGTCCCAGACAGGCCATGTCCAAGCCCCCCTCTTCACTCCCCCCTCCGTCTGGGAACAGAGCCTCCTGAGGGCGTGCAGACACTGCAAAACCTGAGAGAGGGGGAGGATAGGACGGAGGAGTGTGATATTATTTCAGGTTCGTTGTCTAGATGTATTTGTCTTTCGTTCTTCTTTCTTGTCTGTATTTCTTTCTCTTTCTTCTTTCTTTCTTTTTCTGTTTCTTCTTTACCTTTCGTTTACGTTCTTCGCTCTAGTTCTTCCTCTTCTACTCGCTCTTCTCTCCTTTCCTCTATCTCTTTCTCTCCGCAGTTCCCCGTCTTTGGAGCATTCTGCCTCCTAGCTCAGCTTAACAGTTTCCTTTACCGCGTGCCTGCACGCGTGTCTGGGCCCTGCCCGCGCCCCACCGGGCGCGCGCGCGCGCCGCCGCGCGCCGCGCGCGCGCGCGCGCGGCGCGTCGCTCGCTCGACGCCGGCCACGCATGCTATCGCGCTGCGCTCTCTCTCGTCCGTCTCTCTCTCTACGCTCTCTACCTCGTGCCTCGCAGTCTCGGTCGACTCCCGGGCGCCGCCGCTGCTCTCGCTCTTCGATAGGGGCCTGGAGGTAAAGCAGGTTAGCAGGAGCGATGAGAAGGTAAGAGGGGTGCGACCTGGTTAGTGTGAGTGATTGGGTGATGACGATGACCAATATGGAGCCACGGTCAGAGTTCACTGCTAGACCATCATGCTTCCTTCCCTTCCAGCCACCCTCTCTGCTTCTGAAGTTGTGAGGGAAAAGTTCAGCATGGGAAGTTTACTTGGCATTGTGGCTGGGTGTGTGGCTGGTGTGTGGCCTGGGTGTGTGGCTGTGGTGTGTGTGGTCTGGTTGTGTGGTGGCTGTGTGTGGCTGGTGTGTGGGCGGCTTTGGCTGGTGTGGTGGCTGGGCGTGTGGCTGGGTTGTGGCTGGCGTGTGGCTGGCGTGTGGCTGGGCGTGTGGCTGGCGTGTGGCTGGGCGTGTGTGTGTGCTGCGTTTGGCTTCCTTCCTTCATGTTTACAGTACTCATCACATGCACTGAGATTTGTCCATCCATGTTTAATCATGAAGTATTTAAAGTCAGACTGGAGCAAACACACACACTCACAAAATCCCAAGTTAGTCAGTTTTTGTAGTGAGAGCTCATCGGTGTGTGTGTGTGGTTGCCTCTCCTCCCGAGTAGAGCAGAGAGGGCGGTGGAGAGCAGTCTGGGCCCGCGAACATCACACAACCACAACACACACAACACACAACACACTAGCAAGCACCCGATGCCCAGAGCAGATCGTCACCCTCTGCAAATCTCCCTCCCCCGCACCCAATCCCCCCTCTCCCCCCCTCTCCCCCTCGACTCCCCTCATTCACTCGTGCATCCAACTCCCCCCGCTTCAACAAAAACAACAAAACCCAGACAACCACTGCCCACTTTCCACAACTTCTGCAGCCACACCCCTTCTAAACTGCCAAGACGCTGTATCAATGCTCAAACAAAAATGCGTTAAAATCCGGATTTCCCAGTCGACGCAATAAAACAGTCCGTCATCCCACTCCGTCCAGACAGGGAAAGCATATCCCACGGTCAGTAAGCAAAGGTGGAAAGTCAGGAAAGCCCAATACTAACATCGAAAAAGGGACCTCATACAAGGTGGAGCAAAAAACGAAAGGCATGGAAACAAAGCCAGAGAAGACAACAAGACACAAAAAAAAACGAACCGAGGTTTGCAAGCCCCTCAATATAAACCAAGACCCGCACGGCCCACCCTGGTGCTAACCTCCTGAGTTAGGATAGGCGCAGCCCGCCCACCCCTTGCTACCCTACCTGAGTTTAGTACTTCCACAGGCCCTCTTAGAGGGTTGAGCAGTGTGTATTAGAGTATGAATCGGGGTGGGGGCGGTATAGGTGGGGGAGGGGTTGTTGCGGATAGGTGTTGTGGTCTGGCTGGGTGGTCGTCACAGGGGTGAGAGGTCAGTGGCACTGGGGGAGTTCAGCTACAGGGAAGAATGAGTGTAGTAGAAATAAGTTGGCACACTCTGTACTCTATACACCCTGTATCAATATAACACGTGTACTCTATGACACTGTAGTCTAAACCTGTATCTATAAACACTAACGAACACTGTAATCTATACCCTGTATCTATAACCACTGTAAATGCGTATAAACCTGGTATCTATACCCTCCAACCTCCTATTAAGACGACAGCGGTGTGCTCTCTGCTTCTCTGGTCATTTGTTTTTCAGCAGAGCTGATAAGAAGGTCAGTAAGTAGTAGTGACTCTGGACTGCTGGGCGCGCGTCGCCCTCTGGTGAGCGACGCGGTACTGCTCCATCACATTCACTCTAAATCTACACTGTCTCCATCTCTCTGCAACATCTACAACACCTAGATATATGCTTGTGTTTTTTTTCTTTTCTTTTTTTTATCAAAGAGAAACTGAAACGATATATTTGTTTCAGTCCAGAACACACACAGATCACAACCCTAGACATGTCTTAGTTCCAGACTATAATACAACAATCTTTCTATCTACTTGTTCTGATAATCATTACAATCACTATCTCACTCTATCAAAAGTCAACAAGTGCTCTAATCGCTTAGTAAAGGACAAAAAATGGTACATTGTGATATTAACATTGCCCTGAGTTATGTGTTTTGGAATAAGTGCACTGCATATTCAGTTCTGTTCCTCGGACGACCAACACCTCCTTTATCAAACACCTCCTTCATCAAACACCTCCTCATCAGACACAACCCTCCTTCATCACACACCCCTCCTTCATCAAACACCCTCCTTCATCAACACACCTTCTTTATCAAACAGCTCCCTTCAGTTGGATACAGTAGGGCAGCTAGCATTGCTTGTTTTATTTCTATTAGGGTCGTTGTGATGACTGTTTGCTTCATCATAGAAATTAGAGGCCGACCGATTTATCGGCGGCCGATATTATCGGTCGATATAGGCATTTTTCCAAACTATCGGTATCGGCATTTAAAATGGCCAATAATAATATATAAAAATGAATTAAAAAAAACGGACGAACAGCCTTCAAACCATGTTATGAGTGTTGGCGTTGCATAGTTGTCCACCAGAGGGCACTCTACAACGTCCCTGTTGGCAACACTCGTGTTTAGAACGCCACAAACCCTACAACCACTGATCCAGCCAGAGTCGGGGCAAAGTGTTAGGGTATTTTTTATTTATTATATATATCGCCCGATATATCGGAATATCGGATTTGATATTGTATCGAAATCGGCTTAAAACATTTCTTTATCGGTCGGGCTCTAATAGAATAGACCTGGATAGAATGACCACTCATGCCTCGTGGCGTGACGGTTTATCTGAGCTACGTTTGGATTGGGGGCGACCCCAAAACAGCTGACACTGCGACTGGTTTGGGAGTGGCGGTTCTATCCGTTCTAGATCTATGATGGAGAAGGGCCTCGGGTGGGATGCATAGTGGTGATGGTCAGCCAGGAGACAGGAGAGTGGAGAGGGGGAGGAGGGAGGAAGAGAGGAAACTGTGTGTGTGTCTGTGTGTGTGTGTGTGTCTGTGTGTGTGTGTGTGTGTGTTGTGTGTGTCTGTTGTGTTGTCTGTGTGTGTGTGTGTGTGTTGTGTTGTGTGTCTGTGTGTGTCTGTGTGTGTGTGTGTCTGTGTGTGTGTGTGTCTGTGTGTGTTCTGTGTGTGTCTGTGTGTGTGTGTGTGTGTGTGTCTGTGTGTGTCTGTGTGTCTGTGTGTGTGTGTGTCTGTGTGTGTCTGTGTGTGTCTGTGTGTGTGTGTGTGTGTGTGTCCCTGTGTGTGTGCCCTGTGTGTGTGTGTATGTCTGTGTGTGTGTGGTCTGTGTGTGTGTGTCTGTGTGTGTCTGTGTGTGTGTGGTGTGTGTGTGTGTGTGTGTGTGTGTGTGTGGTGTGTGTCTGTGTGTGTGTCTGTGTGTGTCTGTGTGTGTGGTGGTGTCTGTGTGTGTGTGTGTGTGTGTGTGTGTCTGTGTATGTGTGTGTGTCTGTGTGTGTGTCTGTGTGTGTGTGTGTGTGTGGTGTTGTGTGTCTGTGTGTGTGTGTGTGTCTGTGTGTGTCGTGTGTGTGTGTGTGTGTGTGTGTCTGTGTGTGTGTGTGTGTGGTGTGTGTGTGTGTTAAGGGACAGAGGGGGAACTCCTTGTGACTCAGAAACAGGAGTAAGTCTGTGTTTCAGTAACGTCTCTGGGTCTGGTTGCTGTTGAACCAAACTGAGCTGGGATCAGTTATTAAGAGGTGGGCAGAGCACCAGAGGAGGAGGAGGACAGCCAGGAGCGGTGAGCGGGGGGGCCGCGGGGAGGGAGGGAGGGCAGGAGGAGGAGAGAACATGGACAGGTCAGGAGGAGGAGGAGAGAACAGGACAGGTCAGGAGGAGGAGGAGAGAACATGACAGGTCAGAGGGAGGAGAGAGAACATGGACAGGTCAGTAGGAGGAGAGAGAACATGGACAGGTCAGGAGGAGAGATAGATACATGACAGTCAGGAGAGGAGAGAGAACAATGGACAGGTCAGGAGGAGGAGAGATAACATGCAGGTCAGGAGAGATGAGAGAACATGGACAGGTCAGAGCAGATGCACCTCAGATAGCGGGAGAGAGAGAGAGGAGGCGTTTAGGTAGAACATGACGACGCAGCACAGTCAAGAGAAACACAGAAACAAGAGACAGGAGTTCAACACAGTGGTGAAAAGGATGTGTGTGTGATGTTTATACCAAGCGTCACCCTTGATACACAGCACGAGTGAGTGTGTGTGTGTACGTGTGTGGTGTGTCTTACCTGTCCTGCGTAGCCGTGCCGGCTGAGTGTGTGTGCGCGTCGTGTGCAGGCGGGGGATGCAGTCCGTGTCGGGGAGGGGTGGGGGG
>CAEFZP010002357.1:0-91623 GCA_903064625.1 Mallotus villosus | reverse complement strand
AGTGGTCAAAAATTCGGAGAGGAGAGAAGAGAGAGAGAGAGATAGAGAGGAGAGAGGAGCTGTGAGAGGAGCGAGAGAGAGAGAGAAGAGATAGGAGAGATAGAGAGGAGATAGAGAACAGAGAGAGAAGGATCTGGACTGGATAGAGAGATAGATTCGAAGAGAGAGAGATATAGAAGGGGAGAGATAGATAGCTCTTGCGACGATTCATATTCGATCGTCTCGATAGAATAGTATATAGACGGCCGAGGATCTCTATAGAGAGAGAGGAGATCGAGATAGATAGAGATATAGAGAGAGGGAGTAGAGAGGAGCTGTAGCTAAACTGTAATAACCATTTAACAGAAAGATAGATTACAAATAATCGAACTCTTGTGAATCTTTGTCCCTGAGATTCTGGTCTTTGAGTCAAAAGAGTGTACGTCACTTTGACGAATATTCTTATTTCATAATACGAGGACGTAAAACATGTTTCCCTCCAAGTCGCTGATGATAATGTGACACACAACTTCTGCTCCTTTGATGCCAGAAGCTACACGACTCCTACGTGCCTCAATTACTCGGCCCAAACACATGGACGACGAAAAAGCTGGAGTATTTTCCTAATCCAGTTATGTGATCTCACAAATCTTCACACATACACCGCCTTGTGGCTAAAATGACTTGTTAAACCACCACGCTTCACCTACCTTTTTAAAAACGACTACTGCTTCAGGCAGGAGAATTCCTTCAGCTGCGTAACACAACACATGCTTAGCGGTTCTATTACCGCTACTGATAGTCATTACCAACTCAATCAAGATAACAAGGGAGTTAAACACACTTTCGGATACTTACAACCACCAAGATGCGAGTCTAAGTGAGGAATTTTTGAACAGCTTAATATAGCTGATTATTTCTCAGACACACACTAGAAATGAATGTTAAGTTACATTTCCACTCCTGAACACAATCAGTAGATGTCTGTAAATGATAATTTCCTAGCGAATCCAAGAGGCTGTTTGAAACACTTGTGAGCAGTATGACAGCCTCTTACTACTCATCAGAACCTCTGCGCTAGCTCACTAAGTCTAACACAACGACCCTCGAGAAGACAGAGCAGAGAGAGAGAGCAAGAGAGATGAGAGAGAGCACGAGAGAAAGAGACGAGAGAGAGAGAGATAGAAGAGAGAGAGCGAGAGATGGAGATAGAGACGCATAGAGAGCAGAGAGAGAGAGTATCGAGAGAGGAGAGACAGAGAGATACGATGAGAGAGAGTATGAGGAGAGAGAGAGCACGAGACGTCTCTCAGGATCGAGCCCAGAAGATCTCTCTCGCTCGTTCTCCAGATGTCTATCTAGCTACGTAGATCTCAGAGCGCGATAGAGCAGCATCTCCGTTGGCTAGATAGACAGCCGCTCCCGACTAGATCGACCTGTATACACTATATCGCTAGCTCTGACTCTCTCGATATCGATGAAATCATCGCACGAGCTAGAGCTATGCAGCCCGAATCGGCTTCATCAGAGCATAGCGAGAGGGAGGGAGCGAGAGCGTGTAAACATCCATAATACCTAAAACATTGTGTATCTCAGCGAAGAGCTATTCAACTCAAGTAAAGTGAGAACACATCTGATATTGGTGAGTTGAAGTGATGGTCGCACAGTGCTTTTGCATCCAGAGCAGAAGGCAGAAGGTGAGAAAGAACAGTAGCCGCTCTGAATAGCTGTGGTCTCCAACACATCCTTCCTTTCTGCTGTTCACCTCTCATTCAGAACGCCTCTTAGAAACACCCCCACGCCAAGAGTGAACTGCCATTAAAACCCAGATCACCTCACCTACAAGAGTAGAACTGCATCACCTACAAACGCAAAACCCACTCTCCTCAAAGTTATAGGGAAGGAGAGTGGATGTATCTCTGAGAGAGAGGTAGGTAGAGGAGGGAGATGGGATAGGGTCTGGTATAAGTAAGTAGATAGACTAGGGAGAGGGAGAGTGAGTAGGGAAGTGAGCGGATCTGTGAAGTTATACTTGATCCTTGCTGTTCTCACGTTATTCGCTTCTCTTCTCTTTCTCCTTTTGCTCTTCTCTTTCTCGTTTCTCCTTTCGTACTTTCTTTTCCTCTGCTCCTCTCCTCTTTCTACTTTCTCTACGATCTTTCCTGCTATGATTTCTCTTTCTCTTCTCTTTCCTTCTTTCTCTTTCTCTGTCTCTCTCTTATCTTCTTCGCTTTCTCTCCTCGAGGGGTAGCGGTAGATGGAGAAACAGCTGACCCACGCCAGAGTTCTGCAGGAATGCTTCAATACTAGCTCATCATCACCAGTACGGCCTTGGCCCTGGCACAGGAAACACTAAGCAGGGAAATGTTCTGACACGGACATACTTAAGGACATTATGAATGCATAAAAGCCTTCTTCATGGCCAGAAATCTGACGCTGTCACGTCACAGAGGAAAAAAGAAACGACTAGAAGGGGGAAAAAACTCCCTCTGTTGACTGATAAGTTGCACATATATTTTCATTTTTTAAATAAATATTAATCTTCGTCTGAAAAGACCATAAAGGTTGGGTATTTATTAGTTCACAGGGAACGTGGCACGTACAAAGACCTAATTGTGGGCGGTGAGAGATTTCCAGTGTGCATGCAAAGGGGATTTCTTAAGTCCTTAATGCAATGCAAACAGGCTTTTAATATTTGCACTGACACATTTACAGCACAATTTAGAAAGCCATGTTTCATCCGGACTCAAGTTAAATGAAATGTAGCAAGGGGCTCTTCCTATTAAGTTGGTAAAAAGTTGGAAAGAAAATTGTAACTTGATAAGCCACGCGTCAACCCGATCCCCAATAGTCTTTCGTCAGTCCAAGCACACGGAGCCGTGAACGCACCGAAGCACATCTCATAATTGTTTATTCGACATGATGTATCAGTGTCAGCACACCATATTTCAAACGTTAAAGCCGTTTAAAACCCTCGACGAAGTAGAGAAGGCCTTTAAACTGCAGCACAAGAGCCAAAAAAGTCCTTTCAACATTCTTCTACAAAAACTCAACCGTCGTTCTCCAGGGCAGAGGTTAGTCTACGCCGTGCCCTCTCGCGCCACAGCACAGACCGTAATTGCAGGAAAGGCCTTTATATGCTCTGCTTCAGTTTGCAGGAGCAAAACGTCATCAAACGTCTTTTCCGTCTGCGATCCGATGAGGATATTAGTGAAAAGACACACCAACGTTTTCATAAATGAATGATGTAGCCTACTTACAACGTAATTTATGTTTACTGAGATCAGTACAAACCCTCGGTTACTACAATGACTATAAATGTTTAGTTAATTCCGAAATATGTTAGTTCAGTCAGTTTATGACCTATCGAAAGATTCCATCTTGGCTGTAAGGGGGTTATAATTGTGTCAGTTTGAAACACACAACCTGTGTTCTACTTTACTATTCTCGACGATGTAATTCAGCAAACTCAAAGTAGACCTAATGATAGTTATTCACCACTACAACTACTTTCAGTTGCTAGACGACACACACAAATACACAGTCGTTAAAACTGTGTGGACAAACACATTCAAATCAGAAGGGATGTGGACTGTGTGGAGCTGACGTTATCAATACCCTGTTCATCCAAGTAGCCTAAATCCTATTTTATGTTATTCACCGCCGATTAAGTACTCATACATAAACAACTTTCTGCTAATTCTGTATAATTACACGTCACCGTGGCAGTTTACATGCAAAGGGTATAACTTTTGAGTGGTTCGTAATTGCTCATGGATGACAAGCTTCACACGACTTTACTTTAAACACGAGATAAAGAGTCCACATGAACTGTTGCACATGATTGATGTCAGAGCACGGAATAATCAAAAGTACGCGAGCTTCTCGCGACATTCCAAACATTCAAATGGACTCAAACTGTCACAAAATAATCAATCTCTCACACACCAAAAAATAAACTTTACATATCGTTCACGCATTACAGTTCTAATGCGAACATTCCATGACGGTTTGCTTTTAAAGATGAACCGCCCTTGGTACCTTGAGCGAGGAGGAGTGTGTAACAGTTCATAAGAGTAGCCTATGACATGTTCCCGGAGGCGGAGGGGCGAGGGTTTTTTGGAAGGTTGAGTGCCTTTAGTGTCAACAGTGTGTCTGGTTGAAATCTTTGCTGAGTTACTTCCCTCGTTATGATTTATGGTCTCTTATGACTGTTATTAAAGTACAAGACGGTATTACAGCAGAATGGTGTTTCCACTCATCTTTCCCAGAGCTAAGATATGAAAAAGTCACAAAAGGTCAACCCCCCCACCCTCCCGTTCCATCATAAAATTGCATTTGAAGAATTTATAACTCCTCCATCCAGTCAAATATCATGGATTAACATTCCAACTCCTATGCATAGTGGCACGCCACAAGGCCCAGAAACATTCGCACGGGCTAACCCACCACCATTGTAAATAATATCCAGACCGAATAGGGAGGACCACGTTAATCCAAACAAACTCAGCGAAATCCTCCAGTGGATTTTAAATCATAATCAAACAGGGTCCAAAAAATTAAATAAAACAATATTTGATTAACGTGGAGAAAAGCCCATATGCATCAAAAAGCATATTCTTTGTCGTAACAAAACGAAGTAGTAACAAAGACTTGTAATACACCTACAACCACCTTGAATAAGCAAGTCACTTTCAGAGAATGTTTACAGCGACTCAGGTTTAAGTAGGGCGGGCAATGTTTGGATTTCACAGCGATGACTAAATGAAGGGCTATTATCTGCTCGAACGTAAACTTTAAAGTCTTTGAAATCAAAAACTGCTTTGACAGGAACGTAAACAACACGACACACTGACTTCCTTGCTATGTAATAACATTTTGCAGGTCATAGCTAAACTGCTCCGTAACTGTCCGTATAGTAGTAGGCTACTTTACCACCATGCCACAAGTTAATTTATTACATCCTGCAAATCTAAAGTCATTTGCCACTGCTGGTATTGTCTTTTCTTTTGTAATACTAGTAAAACGTTGTTATTGTAATGTATTAGCTTAAAATGTTAAGTGGGGTGGCCGACACAAAGGAACTGCAGGTGAGAAGATGGTCTTTACGAATTCCTACATCATCACTAACTCTCCTTTGTCTTCTTAATCACATAAATAAATGTTTGAATTGTCTTTCCTGAAATAACCCAACGGTAAAGCTTGATAAAGTTCATCAATTCACAGATCAAGCTAAATGCATGGAGCACGATGGTCATGCAAAAACAGCGGTTGACAAGGAATCTGTCTAGATAAGACTACATCATATAGTTGTAGGCCAAATAACATACCAACTATTTAGTAGCTTGTTAGCTTATGAAAAGTATCAAATGATCTGACGAAATGACACAACCCAGAGAGGAAAATACTATTCATCATGAATCATGATATTGAAATGAATATTATTCAGTGTGGTGGAAATGAACCAACAATAACCAACGTTAGCAAAGTATTGATAAAACTTTTACTTACCAGTTACAGCCATCCCTACGAGAGTTTGGAGAAGCGCGATGGCCCGGAGAACGTTGACTTGACATCCCCGAAGACGATGAGTTACCGTTGACCGACTTGGATACATTTCTCCGACCCTTGTCCCTTTACATCCACTAGCCTACAACCGTAAACTCAAGTGCGAACGTTTATTTTGGGGGGTAAATAAGTTAAACGCAGCCTACAATGCAATTTTCCTTTGTCCCGTGAATATACTGCATGAAGGTCTCTGTAAATGCTGGTGAATAAGTGAGAGTAGCAGAAGGCACAACGATCTCTCCTTCTCCCGTCTTCTCTTTTCCTAAAAAAAAATCCCTCTGGCTTCCCTCGCGCTCTCAGCGCACGCTTCCAAAAAACTTCTGTGAAGCCTTGCGCGAGCCATCTGGCTCTGATTAGAGTCTCCATGTGTCGCCACCAAGTGTTGAAAATATGAATTTCTATAAAATTCTATGAAATGTAATATTAAATAAACCCTCTGTACAATACATCTTATCAAGGCGGCCTACTACTGGGAGAAGTTTATGTTTGCTACATTCACACAATCGGCCTTGACAACATGACCTATATTTAATTAGGCCTACAGTGTAATTTCGCGGGATAATGATGCGATCATTTGCCTGCTAATTTCTCACGAATTCAAATTATTATTTTTGTTCAGCAGTAAGATGCTTAACGTTCCTTTGCGGTAGACTCATACAGCATGAGACTCTGTTAACAGTCCAGTCAGTCCGATATTAAACATGTTTGAACAATGTTGGAGCACAACCACGAGGTTGAAACAGGTAACACATGAATGACCACGTCAACTGTCTAGGAAAGCCTGTTCGAAAAGAGAAAAGAAACCGAACAAACCACTTGGAAACTTTTTGTTTAAATAATATTTTCGAAAAAAGTTTCGTCAAAAAGTTTAGAAAGGTAGAAAAAAATATTATTATTTTTTTGTTGAAAAAAAGGTTTGAAAAGTTGAAAGAATACATTCGATAAAAAGTCACCTCAAGTGTTTGGTTCTGGGGGCGGATGTGGAGCGGATATGGAGCCATGGATGGACAGACTCCAGGCTCTGCTGTGTGGTCTGGAGCTCATCTCCTGAGACTCACACCATGCTCTGCTTTAAGGCCTGACAGTTCATACTTGAGTTTTCTCATGAGGCAGGCCAGTCCTAATGAGGCAGGCCAGCCCTTATGAGGCAGACCTGCCCTAATGAGGCAGGCCAGCCCTTATGAGGCAGGTCAGCCCTTATGAGGCAGGCCAGCCCTTATGAGGCAGGCCAGCCCTTATGAGGCAGGCCAGCCCTTATGAGGCAGGCCAGCTCTTATGAGGCAGGCCAGCCTCTTATCCTTCCCTCTGCTCTCTCTGGCGACAATAACAGAGTGGCCCTCGGTGGTCAACCTCAGCCTACACAGGGCTGACTCTACACAGGGCTGACTCTACACAGGGCTGACTCTACACCCGGCTGACTCTACACCGGGCTGACTCTATATCAGTCTGACTTGGTTGCTCTGACGTAAGTAAGGGAAGCGAGCCAACTTCCTAGTAAGTAAGAAGATATATGAGCCAAACTGTTTTAACTGTGGATGCCTAAACTCTCCCCTTTCTCTCTTCACACACACGCGCACGCACACGCGCACTCGCACTCGCACTCGCACTCGCACTCGCACTCGCACTCGCACTCGCACTCGCACTCGCTCGCACGCACACACACGCACGCACGCACGCACACACACACACACACACACACACACACACACGCACACACACACACACCAAAGCAACTCTTTAATCACACAGACTCATAAAAAAAGAGTCCGCAATCTACGTTCCCTTGGAAACGAACAGAGAACACAGACTTGATTTTATTGTTCTAGATGTTTCCCTCATGCTTCCTTCCTCTCAGAGCGCCGTGTCCGTCAGCTGACGTGTTGCTCCGGTCCGGGGAGACAGGTTCTACCCGAGTCGTCTTCCTGTACAAACACAGTCTCCTCGCCGGCCCCAGAGAAAGTCATTTAGTGTTCTAATAGTTCCAGGCCAGCGCAGCTTAATGTAAGCCTTTATTGTGATTACCTGACGTAGTGACAGCCAATCAAAACACAACCTGCAAGCCATTACCGGACGAACCGGGGAACACATTACGTGTCGCACCGCGTAGGCATCACAGGACCCCCGACCAGCATGGAATATGGTGCCACCCTATTAGTTATCCCCCTTGCGCCCAAAGAGGAACCATTTAGAGCGGTTACACAGCCAACTGCCACGGGTCCTTTGATGGGCGACTATGAGGTTAATAACTCCTTCTGGAATCAAGTGATTTTCAGCAGAGAAACTTGCTTCATTGGATTTGACTACTTGTCAGTTTGAATGACGTTGACGTACATGACAGGCGTCGGTTGGAGAACTCCCATCTGTGCTCCGAGCAATTTTCTTTCCCTTTTCCTCGTGCCGGGGGAAAGAACAGGCGTGGGCGCACCTGGTTTTCCTCCCTCCCAGCTATTAACTAAATCAGAGGTAATTCCAGTTCTGGAGATGGGAGTTACAGAGTATGAAGGAGGAGGAGAAGAAAAGACACGAAAAAATGACGTCAATCCACAACCAGAAAACTGGAATAAAGAGCAACATGCTTTGTTTACCGCCGTGATTCTACTGCAGCTTCAAATATAAAGGGATGAAAACAACAGACTTTGTGTGTCTGGTGGTTCTTAGCACAAGCTGAAACACACAGGGCCGTTCTTAGCACAAGCTGAAACACACAGGGTCGTAGACCTGGCGTCGAGGACCTGGCGCCGTGGACAACGCCGGCGGCGTCTTCCTGACAAGACCGACCGCCTCATCCTCGACCTTAAATCTCCTCAGATTCTCTACGTTCCTCCAGCTCAACTCTCTGGTCTAGCTGGCGGTAGAAACTGCTTATGAGACGCCCGACTATAAGACAGCTCTCCGCTCTGTCCGTCAGCCAGGATTACAGGGACTATCCTATTACCCCACACACACTCCCACCCTCCCGTGGAGAGAGGAAACACTGGGTTCTTCCACACACAGCTTCGGGGGCTGTCTCAGGAGAGGCATTATGCTGTTTGGAAACACTCATTCTCCTTCAAATGGATCCAGTCCAGCTCTTGGCTTGCTTATTAGTGGAGGAAGAGACGACTTCTTCTTGTTTGGATCCAGAACTTCTGGGTCTTTAATAACCATCCCACCCACTCATCCCTCGTCTCTCCCTCCTCTGAGGACGAATGGCTGTTACTCCTTCTGTCTCCTCTGAGGACCACAGGCTGTTACTCCTTCTGTCTCCGCTGAGGACGAATGGCTGTTACTCCTTCTGTCTCCTCTGAGGACGAATGGCTGTTACTCCTTCTGTCTCTCTGAGGACCACAGGCTGTTACTCCTTCTGTCTCTCTGAGGACCACAGGCTGTTACTCCTTCTGTCTCCTCTGAGGACGAATGGCTGTTACTCCTTCTGTCTCCTCTGAGGACCACAGGCTGTTACTCCTTCTGTCTCTCTGAGGACCACAGGCTGTTACTCCTTCTGTCTCTCTGAGGACCACAGGCTGTTACTCCTTCTGTCTCCTCTGAGGACCACAGGCTGTTACTCCTTCTGTCTCCGCTGAGGACGAATGGCTGTTACTCCTTCTGTCTCCTCTGAGGACGAATGGCTGTTACTCCTTCTGTCTCCGCTACGAGTCTGCTAAGAGGATCAGTGCTTTGCATCCCGCAAGCATCGTCCTCCCATCTGTGAGGATCTCCCCGTTGACAACCTGGCAACCCTCCTTTCACAACCTGGCAACCCTCCTCTCACAACCTGGCAACCCTCCTCTCACAACCTGGCAACCCTCCTCTCACGGGCAGGATGAGGCCTTCCAGCGGTGGCTGGTATCTGGGCTTTGAGACAGGGTGTCTGTGTGTTTAGATTCAGCTTTATCTGGCCTTATGGGTCCAGCTATCTGTGCGTCATCCTGGCTCTGATATCACTCTGTGCTCCTCACTTCATCCTGGCTCAGATATCACTCAAATCACCCAAATGTAAAAAAATAAAAATAAAAAAGCATTTCAGTTTAACTCGTAAGCTGCGGAAGGGATCGACAAAGACCATTACATCATTTTAACACGTGTGTTTTATTCATGATGAATATTTAGGCGTTCAAGGCTTTAGCAGGACTTTATGGTACAAGGGTGAGATATGATTGTTCTTCGGAGGGAGAGGAAGGGGGGGTGGAAGGAAGGTTTCTGATTGGACAGCGGTATCCTGGTGACGGGTGATTAGCCGGGTCAGGGGAATCATGTGATCACAGTGGGGCCGGTGCGAGCCGTTCTCTCGTGGAGCTGGGAGATCTTCAATGCGATGTCCACAAGAGGAGCCAGCATCACCTGGGAACATCCAACAAGAGACTGCAGTTAGAACTCTCTCTCTCTCTCTCTCTCTATGTCTCTCACCCTCTCTCTCACCCTCTCTCTCTCCCTCTCCCTCTCTCTCTCCCTCTCCCTCGCTCTCTCCCTCTTTCTCTCTCTCTCTCTCTCTCTGTCTCTCCCTCTCTCTTACTCTCCCTCCTTCCTGAATCAGTCAAGATGACTTTATGAAGTGTCAAGTTTGAGATTTCCAATGTTCCGTTTCAAGATTCCTCCTCCTCCTCACTTCATCCTGGCTCTGATATCACTCTGTACTCCTCACTTCATCCTGGCTCTGATATCACTCTGTGCTCCTCACTTCATCCTGGCTCTGATATCACTCTGTACTCCTCACTTCATCCTGGCTCTGATATCACTCTGTGCTCCTCACTTCATCCTGGCTCTGATATCACTCTGTCCTCCTCACTTCATCCTGGCTCTGATATCACTCTGTGCTCCTCACTTCATCCTGGCTCTGATATCACTCTGTACTCCTCACTTCATCCTGGCTCTGATATCACTCTGTGCTCCTCACTTCATCCTGGCTCTGATATCACTCTGTACTCCTCACTTCATCCTGGCTCTGATATCACTCTGTGCTCCTCACTTCATCCTGGCTCTGATATCACTCTGTGCTCCTCACTTCATCCTGGCTCTGATATCACTCTGTGCTCCTCACTTCATCCTGGCTCTGATATCACTCTGTGCTCCTCACTTCATCCTGGCTCTGATATCACTCATAACTCAACTCTTGGCTCAGCCTTCCCATTCCCCTCAAATGTGAGTTCTGGAAAATCTTGTTTGATCAGGAGGACTGAAAACACGCTAGCTGGCCGTGATCCCAAACCCTTTCCAGCACGAAGGAAGCCGTTTGAGCTCAATTCGTCTCGACGTGACGAAACGAATTTCAAATCAAGACGGTGCCGTCTTGACAGGCTCCGCGGTCTTTCCCCGGCCAGGCTCTCCACACACCCCCCTCACAACCAATCACTGCTGGGCCTCTGCTCCGCCCTCACCTGGGGGTCCTGGTAGATCTTCTGGGGGTCCTTCTCGTAGCTGTCTATGTACAGCCTGACGGTTGCCCCGGCGCTGCCTGTCCCGCTGAGACGGAAGATGACCCTGGAGCCGTCCGAGAAGATGATCCTCAAACCCTAGCCAATCAGAGAGGAGGAGAGGATCGTGTTACCGGGGTTACTCTGGGAAGCTGAGGAAAAGCAACAAGCACCGTTACGGACTGTTAGAGAGAACGTGTGGCTCCTGACGTGTGATTGAAGGGACGTGACGATCCTAAACCTCAGTCTCGGTACTGTCAAAGCCAAAACTAAGAACCATCTTTGTTTGCCTTGGTCGGTTCCCGTGGATACGACACGAGGAGGAGGCCTCGCCGACTCTATATCAACATTCATCTACCGACCCCACAACACAGCCACGGTTCAAACGCCCCCCCCCGACCCCCACAACACAGCCACGGTTCAAACAAACCCCCCCCACACGCCCCCCCCCTCACACGGTTCAAACGCCCCACGCCCCCTCCCACCGCCACCCCCTCCCACCACCACCCCCCACGCCCCCCCCCTCACCTGGTTCTTGGACACACTCCCGTCCACGGGGTCTGTGTACTCAAAGTTGTCGGCGACGGCCACGTCGTACGTCTTGTCCCCCGAGGAGAACTTCTTCCCCACGAAGGACGGATCAAACATGGCGGCTTCCAAATCCTTGATCATCTTACTGGCAGCGTCAGAGTCCACCTCCTCGTAGTCATACCTGATCACGCACAGGACGGGAAGAAGGATAGTAGTAACTACGCATGTCGGCTTAAAGTATTATAATAAGTGATATCGTTTTATTTATTATCATATAATGATAAATGAAAACTATAATATTGTATCTTGTATAATCATTGGCAACTATGTCAAATCAGGATTCAGCAGTAAAAAGCGAAATAATCAATTCCAAGACTTTGTAGTTCTCTGTTTCCCCACCGGAGGGCGCTATAGTATTAAGAAAACACTCTGACCTGGTGAAGAAGTTCCTGCCGAACTTTTGCCAGTGGTCTTTCATGATCTCCTCCACACTCTGCTTCCTGGTAGCCAGGATGGACAGCCAGGCCAGCACCGCCCACAGACCATCCTTCTCACGGATGTGATCTGAACCTGGCAACGCGGAGAAGGAGGATGTGTGTGTTCATAGTGTTAGCGACGGTGTGCTAACAGACCACAATGTGTTGCCTAACTGAATGAAACAAACATCCTGTACCAACACAGCCTGTCGATCCAGTCTCCACTGGACCGAATCTTCCTGACCTAACACTAATTAGGTCTAATTGAATCCCTTTCTGATTCTGATTCACTCACCAGTGGACCGAGTCCTCCTGACCCAACACTAATTAGGTCTAATTGAATCCCTTTCTGATTCTGATTCACTCACCAGTGCCGAAGCTCTCCTCTCCGCACAGCGACAGCTTCCCTGCATCCATCAGGTTCCCAAAGAACTTCCAGCCCGTCGGAGTCTCATACAGCTGTATCTTCATGGCCTTGGCCACACTGACACACACACACACAGACACACACACACACACACACAGACACACACAGACACACACACAGACACACACACAGACACACACACACACAGACACACACACACACACACACACACACACACACACACACAGACACACAGACACACAGACACAGACACAGGGTTTAGATCACGGTCCTCTCAGGGGTTACTCTGACACACAGGGCTGTGTTTGGTGAGCGATGGGGCGCGCTCACTTGTCGAGGGCTCCGCTGGTGGGCATGCTGCGGGCCAAGCCTCGGACCCCCGTCTTCTGGAAGTACGGGATGCTGGTGATGTTGGCCGCGATGACGGCCACAGAGTCAGAGGGGTTGACGAAGAAACCGTGCTTTCCTAAGACCATGTTACGATCCTGTGGAGGGACGGGACGGGACGGGGGGGGGGAGAAGACCATGTTAGGATCCTGTAGGGGAGGGGGAGGGATGGAAGAATGAGACAGTACGAGGGGAGACTGTACGAGAGGTAAGAACCAGACAGAGAGAAGAAGAGGAACAGGAAACAGACACACAGAACTGTCGGCGCGCTCGTCCGAGCACCTCACCCCGTCTCCGTCGAAGGCGGCGCCGAAGTCGTACTCTCCTCCCTTCATGGCGTTGACAAGGTCGGCCGCGTAGGTGAGGTTGGGGTCGGGGTGGTGGCCCCCGAAGTCCTCCTTGGGGACGCAGTTCACGGCCGAGTCGGCGGGAGAGCCGAGCTCCTCACAGACGATCTTCTTCACGTAAGGACCGACCACTGCGAGAGGACGGAGAGGGATGTCACTTTGGACGTGCTCCAGATAAGAACAGAAGATTACAGTAGGCTAGGTCACAGAGTGTTAATGAAAACCCTTGAGCGGGGGACCTGGTTGTGGGGTTCAGGGGGGGGTGAGGGGGGTGAGGGGGCCTGGTTGTGGGGTTCAGGGGGGGTGAGGGGGCCTGGTTGTGGGGTTCAGGGGGGGGTGAGGGGACCTGGTTGTGGGGTTCAGGGGGGGGGTGAGGGGGCCTGGTTGTGGGGTTCAGGGGGGGGGTGAGGGGACCTGGTTGTGGGGTTCAGGGGGGGGTGAGGGGGCCTGGTTGTGGGGTTCAGGGGGGGGTGAGGGGGACCTGGTTGTGGGGTTCAGGGGGGGGTGAGGGGGCCTGGTTGTGGGGTTCAGGGGGGGGTTCAGGGGCCTGGTTGTGGGGTTCAGGGGGGGGTGAGGGGACCTGGTTGTGGGGTTCAGGGGGGTTCAGGGGCCTGGTTGTGGGGTTCAGGGGGGGGTGAGGGGACCTGGTTGTGGGGTTCAGGGGGGGGGTGAGGGGGCCTGGTTGTGGGGTTCAGGGGGGGGTGAGGGGGACCTGGTTGTGGGGGTCAGGGGGGGGTGAGGGGGCCTGGTTGTGGGGGTTCGGGGGGGGTGAGGGGACCTGGTTGTGGGGTTCAGGGGGGGGTGAGGGGACCTGGTTGTGGGGTTCAGGGGGGGGTGAGGGGGCCTGGTTGTGGGGTTCAGGGGGGTCAGGGGGCCTGGTTGTGGGGTTCAGGGGGGGGTGAGGGGGCCTGGTTGTGGGGTTCAGGGGGGGTCAGGGGGCCTGGTTGTGGGGTTCAGGGGGGGGTGAGGGGGCCTGGTTGTGGGGTGAGGGGGGGTGAGGGGGCCCTGGTTGTGGGGTGAGGGGGGGGTGAGGGGGCCTGGTTGTGGGGTTCAGGGGGGGTCAGGGGGCACTGGTTGTGGGGTGTAGGGAGGGGGGGGTGAGGGGACCTGGTTGTGGGGTTCAGGGGGGTTCAGGGGGGGGGTGAGGGGGGGGTGAGGGGGCCTGGTTGTGGGGTTCAGGGGGGGGGTGAGGGGACCTGGTTGTGGGGTGAGGGGGGGTGAGGGGGCCTGGTTGTGGGGTTCAGGGGGGTCAGGGGGCGGGTGAGGGGGGGGTGAGGGGGCCTGGTTGTGGGGTTCAGGGGGGGGTGAGGGGACCTGGTTGTGGGGTTCAGGGGGGGGTGAGGGGACCTGGTTGTGGGGTTCAGGGGGGTTCAGGGTGGGGTGAGGGGGGGGGTGAGGGGGCCTGGTTGGGGGTTCAGGGGGGGGTGAGGGGACCTGGTTGTGGGGTTCAGGGGGGGGTTCAGGGGGGGTGAGGGGGGGTGAGGGGGCTGGTTGTGGGGTTCAGGGGGGGGTGAGGGGACTGGTTGTGGGGTTCAGGGGGGGGTGAGGGGACCTGGTTGTGGGGTTCAGGGGGGGGGTGAGGGGACCTGGTTGTGGGGTTCAGGGGAGGGTGAGGGGGACCTGGTTGTGGGGTTCAGGGGGGGGTGAGGGGACCTGGTTGTGGGGTTCAGGGGGGGGTGAGGGGACCTGGTTGTGGGGTTCAGGGGGGTCAGGGGGGGGTGAGGGGGCCTGGTTGTGGGGTTCAGGGGGGGGTGAGGGGACCTGGTTGTGGGGTTCAGGGGGGGGTGAGGGGACCTGGTTGTGGGGTTCAGGGGGGGGTGAGGGGACCTGGGTTGTGGGGTCAGGGGGGGTTCATGGGGGTGAGGGCGGTGAGGGGGGGGGTGAGGGGGGCGGTCTCTACCTCCGTGCATTGCATCCAGTCGGACGTTGATGTGCTTGGCTCCGGACAGGAGCTCCTTCAACGCAGCAAAGTCGAAGATTTCCCTCAACATGTCCCCGTAGGCCTCCACACAATCCACAATCTCCACTGGGGAGGAGACACAAACCGTCACGTTAGCTCGCACAACAAACCAAAGCCTGAACACCAAACCAGAAGCTTGACACAGCGTGGGTCGTTCCAGTCAAACAGTAGGTTGTAGAGTGGACCATCTCACAGTGCAAGGCTGAGAAACTGGCCTTGCTGGTACCTGTGAAGGGCTTGAAGGTGTCCACATCGAAGGTCTGCTTGCCGATCGTGGCCAGGTCTGCCTTGAGCTCCGGACAGATGGAGTACTCCTGGATGCTCTTGCTGAGCTGGTAGATCTTCTCGGTGACGCCTTCGGGTGCAGGGCCTGGGGGGTGGGGTGAGACAGTAAGACGTGAAGGTTGGAGATCCCATGCTTCACCACTGAACATCCAAGATGTTCACCTCAGCTGGAAGCCACGTGAGACGTCCACACCCCTCTCTCCCCCAAGCCCACGAGGCTCCAGTCAAACACGCATCCCAGACCGCAGACTCTCGCTCTGTCAGCATTCACACACTCGCCCCTCTGCTTCCTCCTCCTTCCCCGCCCTCACCTCTCCCGCAGACCCCTCACCCGCTCAGCGCCTGCGCCTCCCACGCTCCTCAGCCTACACCTCCCCCTGCCCACTTCTCCTCGCTCGCTTCACCCCTCCCGTACTCCTACTCCCTTCTCCTCCTCACGCATCCTGACTCGCCCGCTCCTACCAGAATCCTCTCCGCCTCCCACTCCTCCCCCTTCTCCTCTCCTCCTTCACACTTCCTACACCTCCTCCTACCACTCCTCCCACCCTCCTCCCCCTCTCCTCTCTCTCCTCTCCTTCTCCTCTCCTCCTTCACCTCCACTGGCGATGTTGTACTTGATGCCGAAGTCTCCGTTTGGGCCTCCAGGGTTGTGACTGGCTGTGAGGATGATCCCGCCCACCGCTTTGATCTGGCGAATCACGCAGGACACGGCCGGGGTGGACATGATGCCGTTCTGACCAATCACCAGGCGGCCGATCTGTCCCACAGACAAGGAGGGGAGGGTGAGTCTCAATCCTGAGAAACTGCATCCTTCTACATTTCAGTTTGGTCCGGACTACGATTTGCGATGCGAAGCTTTACTGTATGTGCTTTGTTTTTGTTTTCGTGTGTTACTTTGTGCCTAAGTGATTGTGGTTTAATGTACAGCACATTGGTCAACGTGTAGTTATTTTTAACAGTGCTCTATGAATAATAAATTGATTGATTATATCGTATAGTCATGTGTTACTAGGGGTCTGTGTAAGTGACACATATGGGTGGTGCTGGGGGTACTCTGTTTATGACCTTAGAAAACTAAGAGCTAGGGTTCTATTCTACAATTTCTAATTTGACTATGTTCACATTCACTATAATGTGTGTCTAGAACTATCTCTTTCCCCACTTACTTAGCCCACCAAAAGGCTAGGTGATGACGACAAGGGTAGCAGTGAGAATCAAAATAGAAAATATACAATGTAATACAATAGTCAGTATGACAATTATACGATCATACAGAGAAACAGAACAAACGCTGGACACTGTAAATATCCTGGAGTAACCGACCGGCTTGTGATGATGATGTCAACTCGTACATCTTGAACCGTTCTGTGTGTTGAACGCGCTCTCCCGGTTTCCCAGGCTACTGCAGCGCACGGCAAGCTACGTGCCCTACGTGACCGCGCACTGCCACGCCCCCTGTGTCTATACCCCTGCCCCAGTATTAAACAATCGCTTCATTGTGGGATGGTTACAAATACCGTGACTGATTTTCAGAAAGCTGTGTTTGAATTTAGATTAGGGAAACATTAAGGCAAGTGATATAGGACAGATCGTCCTCGCAAACCGAACCAGCGGTATGGTTTTCGGACCGTGTCTCTCTTTGAAATGGCAAAGGTAACTATTCGCATGGAATCTCCCCCTCGGGCTTTTGAAAGGTCACGAAGGTCATCTGGCACTGCAGAAGAGACGAGGAACTCAGTGACACCTATCTCGTTCCTCTGCTTCAAGCCATTCCTTACATAAGATATATTTCAAATATCAACGTGCATGAATGCGTTGGACTTACATACATTTCGTTCGAATTGACCAAATACTTTGTATCACACATCGCAATACTTTGCAACAGCTTCATGCTAATACGTCACTTAGCCTACACGTGACCAAGAATACACTACTAAGGACTGCAGCTACAACACAGCTGTTCATTGAATCTGTCACTCACAGACGCTTGTACATCTTGTCAAGCTAGTGAGCTAACTCGCATCTGTGATTGCATGCACGGGGCCTCCATTGCAGGCACACAGAAGGGTACCACAGGCGATCGGTAAACACTCTACTGACCCCGTTCGCCGCGGCAATTTGAACGATCAACTGAATCGCGTCTTTCATAAAAAAACGTCCATCTCCTCCCACCACGACCGTGGAAGCCTGTCGTTCTGACGGCTCGATGACAGATATGATACTTTGAATGAAGTTCTCGGCATAGTGTTGATTCTGTTGGAAGACGGTAACTCTCTTCCTTAGACCGCTTGTTCCGGGCTTCTGGTCGGTATAAGCCTTGGTTTTGACAACTGTTATTTTCGTCATTTTCCCCCAAAAATAGACCGCCCGGTTAATCCGCGTTGTCAGTGGAGGTAGATGCACACAAGAGCAGCCACACGTACACTCTTGTGTCGACAGTTCCCCCTGGCCTACATGGACACGCCCACTCCTCAATTTAAAGGGCCCGTACCTCATTATTCATTAATAAATGGCAGAGCATTTGTTGTTGCATGAACAGTGGAATTGTGTGAACATCGCTGGGTAAAACACTCACTGCAAATATTTCGTGGACCACCACAAAGAAGATTTAGCAATAAAACTTGCAGGATCTTTTTTCCATGGCGACATATAAAGAAATTTAGAAATGAGATTGTGTATGTAGAAAAAAGAGAAGATTAAGGATCAGAAATGCATAGTTCAGTATTTCGGTGACTTGACAGAAAGCTCTTTACCAAAATAAACTTGAGACTAGACTTGACCCTGTGAAACTTGTAACTTGGACTCTATAGACTGAACTCCTCTGATAATAACCAAAGGTTGTGCTTGTGTTTTCCTCAGTAAGTAACAAAGTCTATCGTAACCAGGAAGGCCTTAGAGGGATGTTGGGTAATATCTCTATGGTAACAGGCCAGGCCCGGTCATGTCTGTTTGTCTATTGCATCAAAACATGTTTGAACATCACCCAGATCAAAGCAGAGGTTATCCACTAACGCTGTCGCCATGACGCCGCCATCTTATTACACAAATAACAAGCTCAAAATGAAGAGTTGTGAGGTAATTCAATGATTTGGGGCCTTCAACCCTGGTCCCTGCTCCAATACACCTGAATCAAATGACCGAATCATCTGAATGAGGTGTGTTGGGGCAACATCTACAACATGCAGGACAGGGGGCCCTACGTGCAGGACAGGGGGGCCCTACGTGCAGGACAGGGGGCCCTACGTGCAGGACAGGGGGCCCTACGTGCAGGACAGGGGGCCCTACATACAGGACAGGGGGCTCTACATACAGGACAGGGGGCTCTACATGCAGGACAGGGGGCCCTACATGCAGGACAGGGGGCCCTACATACAGGACAGGGGGCCTACATGCAGGACAGGGGGCCCTACATGCAGGACAGGGGGCTCTACATGCAGGACAGGGGGCCCTACATGCAGGACAGGGGGCCTACATGCAGGACAGGGGGCCCTACATGCAGGACAGGGGGCTCTACATGCAGGACAGGGGGCCCTACATGCAGGACAGTGGGCCCTACATGCAGGACAGGGGGCCCTACGTGCAGGACAGTGGGCCCTACATGCAGGACAGGGGCCCCTACATACAGGACAGGGGTCTCTACATACAGGACAGGGGGCCCTACATACAGGAGAGGGGGCCCTACATACAGGACAGGGGGCCCTACATGCAGGACAGTGGGCCCTACATGCAGGACAGTGGGCCCTACATAGAGGACAGGGGGTCCTACGTGCAGGACAGGGGTCTCTACATACAGGACAGGGGGTCCTACGTGCAGGACAGGGGGCCCTACATACAGGACAGGGGTCCCTACATGCAGGACAGGGGGCCCTACATGCAGGACAGGGGGCTCTACATGCAGGACAGGGGTCTCTACATGCAGTACAGGGGGCCCTACATGCAGGACAGTGGGCCCTACATACAGGACAGGGGGTCCTACGTGCAGGACAGGGGGCCCTACATGCAGGACAGGGGTCTCTACATACAGGACAGGGGGTCCTACGTGCAGGACAGGGGTCCCTACATGCAGGACAGGGGGCCCTACGTGCAGGACAGGGGGCCCTACATACAGGACAGGGGTCCCTACATGCAGGACAGGGGGCCCTACATGCAGGACAGGGGGCCCTACATGCAGGACAGGGGGCTCTACATGCAGGACAGGGGCCCCTACATACAGGACAGGGGGCCCTACGTGCAGGACAGGGGGCCCTACATACAGGACAGGGGGGCCCTACATGCAGGACAGGGGGCCCTACATGCAGGACAGGGGGGGCCCTACATGCAGGACAGGGGGCCCTACATGCAGGACAGGGGTCCCTACATGCAGGACAGGGGGCCCTACATGCAGGACAGGGGGCCCTACATACAGGACAGGGGGCCCTACATACAGGACAGGGGGCCCTACATGCAGGAGAGGGGGCCCTACATACAGGACAGGGGGCCCTACATGCAGGACAGGGGGCCCTACATACAGGACAGGGGCCCTACATGCAGGACAGGGGGCCCTACATGCAGGACAGGGGGCCCTACATACAGGACAGGGGGCCCTACATGCAGGACAGGGGGCCCTACATACAGGACAGGGGCCCTACATGCAGGACAGGGGGCCCTACATGCAGGACAGGGGGCCCTACATACAGGACAGGGGGCCCTACATGCAGGACAGGGGGCCCTACATACAGGACAGGGGCCCTACATGCAGGACAGGGGGCCCTACATACAGGACAGGGGGCCCTACATACAGGACAGGGGGCCCTACATGCAGGACAGGGGGCCCTACATGCAGGACAGGGGGCCCTACATACAGGACAGGGGGCTCTACATGCAGGACAGGGGGCCCTACATGCAGGACAGGGGGCCCTACATGCAGGACAGGGGGCCCTACATGCAGGACAGGGGGCCCTACGTGCAGGACAGGGGGCCCTACGTGCAGGACAGTGGGCCCTACATGCAGGACAGGGGGCTCTACATGCAGGACAGGGGGCTCTACATGCAGGACAGGGGGCCCTACATGCAGGACAGGGGGCCCTACGTGCAGGACAGGGGTCTCTACATGCAGGACAGGGGGCCCTACATGCAGGACAGGGGGCTCTACATGCAGGACAGGGGGCCCTACATGCAGGACAGGGGGCCCTACATGCAGGACAGTGGGCCCTACATGCAGGACAGGGGTCTCTACATGCAGGACAGGGGGCCCTACATGCAGGAGAGGGGGCCCTACATGCAGGACAGTGGGCCCTACATACAGGACAGGGGGTCCTACGTGCAGGACAGGGGGCCCTACATACAGGACAGGGGTCCCTACATGCAGGACAGGGGGCCCTACATGCAGGACAGGGGGCTCTACATGCAGGACAGGGGGCCCTACGTGCAGGACAGTGGGCCCTACATGCAGGACAGGGGGCCCTACATGCAGGACAGGGGGCCCTACATACAGGACAGGGGGCTCTACATGCAGGACAGGGGTCTCTACATGCAGGACAGGGGGCTCTACATGCAGGACAGGGGGCCCTACATGCAGGAGAGGGGGCCCTACATGCAGGACAGTGGGCCCTACATACAGGACAGGGGGTCCTACGTGCAGGACAGGGGGCCCTACATACAGGACAGGGGTCCCTACATGCAGGACAGGGGGCCCTACGTGCAGGACAGGGGGCCCTACGTGCAGGACAGGGGGCCCTACATACAGGAGAGGGGGGCTCTACATACAGGACAGGGGGCCCTACATGCAGGACAGGGGGGTCCTACATGCAGGACAGGGGGCCCTACATGCAGGACAGGGGGCCCTACATGCAGGACAGGGGGGCCCTACATGCAGGACAGGGGGCCCTACATGCAGGACAGGGGTCTCTACATACAGGACAGGGGGCCCTACATGCAGGAGAGGGGGCCCTACATGCAGGACAGGGGGCCCTACGTGCAGGACAGGGGGGCCCTACATGCAGGACAGGGGGCCCTACGTGCAGGACAGGGGGCCCTACATACAGGACAGGGGGCTCTACATGCAGGACAGGGGTCTCTACATGCAGGACAGGGGGCTCTACATGCAGGACAGGGGGCCCTACATGCAGGAGAGGGGGCCCTACATGCAGGACAGTGGGCCCTACATACAGGACAGGGGGTCCTACGTGCAGGACAGGGGGCCCTACATACAGGACAGGGGTCCCTACATGCAGGACAGGGGGCCCTACATGCAGGACAGGGGGCTCTACATGCAGGACAGGGGGCCCTACGTGCAGGACAGTGGGCCCTACATGCAGGACAGGGGGCCCTACATGCAGGACAGGGGGCCCTACATACAGGACAGGGGGCTCTACATGCAGGACAGGGGTCTCTACATGCAGGACAGGGGGCTCTACATGCAGGACAGGGGGCCCTACATGCAGGAGAGGGGGCCCTACATGCAGGACAGTGGGCCCTACATACAGGACAGGGGGTCCTACGTGCAGGACAGGGGGCCCTACATACAGGACAGGGGTCCCTACATGCAGGACAGGGGGCCCTACATGCAGGACAGGGGGCTCTACATGCAGGACAGGGGGCCCTACGTGCAGGACAGTGGGCCCTACATGCAGGACAGGGGGCCCTACATGCAGGACAGGGGGCCCTACATGCAAGACAGGGGGCTCTACATGCAGGACAGGGGGCCCTACATGCAGGACAGGGGTCTCTACATGCAGGACAGTGGGCCCTACATACAGGACAGGGGGCCCTACATGCAGGACAGGGGGCCCTACATGCAGGACAGGGGGCCCTACATGCAGGACAGGGGGCCCTACATGCAGGACAGTGGGCCCTACATACAGGACAGGGGGCCCTACATGCAGGACAGGGGTCCCTACATGCAGGACAGGGGGCCCTACATGCAGGACAGGGGGCCCTACATACAGGACAGGGGGCCCTACATGCAGGACAGGGGGCCCTAGCTGTATCTGGAGCAGAAGCGCTCGAGGAAACTGCCTGAGAGAGACAGGAAGAGGAGAAGGAGAGTACAGGAGGAGAGCACAGCAGAGGAAGTGCATCTCACCTGTCATGTGACATTTACTCTCTGCCTCTATGGTTACAGTAGAGAAAGTCAAAGGGCAAAAGAATGGTCTGGGAGTTATTAATAGCGGGTCAAGTCGGAGCTTAGCCGTAAAGGCCAAGGGCGAATAAAGTTCAGACCCGAACGCAATGCAGAGGTATGCGTTTGGCTGCCAGCAGCCGTGTTGCTTAGCGCCATGTTGCTTAGCGCAGCTCTGCACGGGCAGACAGGAAGTGACCACAGAGGAGCTGGCAGTGAGAGTCTTTGATCTAGAAGTTCTAGATCGATAACTCACAATAACTCTAGTTTAGAACCACAGAATGACGTCACTGAGTCACAGAAGCCATGGTTACCGGAGACGTAGCAGTGTTAGAAGTTTATTGTAGTGAAGTCATTAGTGAAAACAGTTTCAGATGTGAATAAATGTGTCATGAAACAACTTTAAATGCTGTTAAATTGCAACAAGACAAGGCACTGCATGAAATGTATTATTAAGTATATAGATGTATTATATATTTTTATCCAATATGACAAATGGATAAAAACCATGACTGGTCAAATAGCTAAGCACGGAATGACACATGATAAACACAAAACATTAAACATGTATAATGTGCAAAAGATGATGGGGCTCTGTGGGGAATCTGCGCCGACGACACCATTTGAACTCTCTTCAACACGTCCTTGTCAGTGTCGGGGTTTGTGGTGGAACTGCTAGCAGGGTATGATGCTCTCCACACAGCTGTAGGTCCAGTCCTGCCTCTCGCTGGTGGGCAGAACATGTTGGCACACCTGAGACACACACACACACACACAGACACACACACACACACATTATCAGATGCTCATTTCCTGTTGGCTTAACCTTCATGCCTCAGACAGACTCTGCTAATAACATTGTGTCATTTTGGTGTCATCAACTGCTCATTTTTATGTGGAGGTGTTTGCTAAACTGTCTGTCCAATCAGCAGGTCTCTAACACTCTGTCTGTCCAATCTGCAGATCTCTCACACTCTGTCTGTCCAATCTGCAGATCTCTAACACTCTGTCTGTCCAATCTGCAGATCTCTCACACTCTGTCTGTCCAATCTGCAGGTCTCTAACACTCTGTCTGTCCAATCTGCAGATCTCTCACACTCTGTCTGTCCAATCAGCAGGTCTCTAACACTCTGTCTGTCCAATCTGCAGATCTCTAACACTCTGTCTGTCCAATCAGCAGGTCTCTAACACTCTGTCTGTCCAATCAGCAGGTCTCTAACACTCTGTCTGTCCAATCAGCAGGTCTCTAACACTCTGTCTGTCCAATCTGCAGATCTCTAACACTTAACAACTGAACTCAAACCATATCAAAACATTTCCTTGGTCATCATCTCACCATTCTGGTTTTAGCGGGCACCTCTACAGCGAACACGCTCATGCCTCTGCTGCTGGAGCAGTTAGTGCACGCCTCGTTGTTCACATGCACCGTCACCTTGTGGCTGCTCTGTGACGAGGGACAGAGAGGGACAAACTCAGCAGCGTTCACGTTTCACAAGCTCAAATTTTGGGCTCAAATTTGATAGGGTCACATTTTTGAGGGTCGATTTTTTTAGGCTTGAATTTTTTGGGCTCGATTTTTTAGGCTTGAATTTTTTGGGCTCGATTTTTTTAGGCTTGAATTTTTTGGGCTCGATTTTTTTCAGCTGGAAATTTTTCAGCTCGAATTTGATAGGGTCACATTTTTGAGGGTCGAATTTTTTAGGCTTGAATTTTTCTGCTTGAATTTTTTAGGCTCGATTTTTTTCCGCTGGAACATTTTCAGCTCGAATTTGATAGGGTCGAATTTTTTAGGCTTGAATTTTTTAGGCTCGGTTTTTTTCAGCTGGAAAATGTTCGTCTCGAATTTGATAGGGTCACATTTCTGAGGGTCGATTTTTTTAGGGTCGAATTTTTTTGTCTAAACATTTTTCAGCTGGAGAATTTTGGGCTCAAATTTTTTCAGCTGGATAATTTTTGGCTCGATTTTTTTCAGCTGGAAAATTTTCAGCTCGAATTTGATAGGGTCACATTTTTGAGGGTCGAATTTTTTAGGCTTGAATTTTTCAGCTTGAAATTTTTAGGCTCGATTTTTTTCCGCTGGAACATTTTCAGCTCGAATTTGATAGGGTCGAATTTTTTAGGCTTGAATTTTTTAGGCTCGGTTTTTTTCAGCTGGAAAATTTTCAGCTCGAATTTGATAGGGTCACATTTTGAGGGTCGATTTTTTTGGGGTAGAATCTTTTTGGCTCAAATTTTTTCAGCTGGAGAATTTTGGGCTCAAATTTTTTCAGCTGGAGAATTTTGGGCTCGATTTTTTCAGCTGGAAAATTTTGGGCTCGAATTTGATAGGGTCACATTTTTGAAGATCGATTTTTTTGGGTCGAATTTTTTTGGCTCAAGATTTTTCAGCTGGAGAATTTTGGGCTCAAATTTTTTCAGCTGGAAAATTTCTCGAGAATTTTTTAGGCTTGGTTTTTTTCAGCTGGAAAATGTTCGTCTCGAATTTGATAGGGTCACATTTTTGAGGGTTGATTTTTTTAGGGTCGAATTTTTTTGTCAAAAACATTTTCAGCTGGAGAATTTTGGGCTCAAATTTTTTCAGCTGGAGAATTTTGGGCTCGATTTTTTTCAGCTGGAAAATTTTGGGCTCGAATTTGATAGGGTCACATTTTTGAAGATCGATTTTTTTGGGTCGAATTTTTTTGGCTCAAGATTTTTCAGCTGGAGAATTTTGGGCTCAAATTTTTTCAGCTGGAAAATTTCTCGAGAATTTTTTAGGCTTGGTTTTTTTCAGCTGGAAAATGTTCGTCTCGAATTTGATAGGGTCACATTTTTGAGGGTCGATCTTTTTAGGGTCGAATTTTTTTGTCAAAAACATTTTCAGCTGGAGAATTTTGGGCTCAAATTTTTTCAGCTGGATAATTTTAGGCTCGAATTTTTTCAGATGGAAAATTTTGGGCTCGAATTTGATAAGGATTTTTTTTATATGGTAGAATTTTTTAAGATCGATTTTTTGGGGCTCGAATTTTTTCAGCTGGAAAATTTTGGGCTCGAATTTGATAGGGATTTTTTTTATATGGTAGAATTTTTTAAGATCGATTTTTTGGGGCTCGAATTTTTTTGGCTCGAATTTGAGAAACCGGAATTTTATTTTATATTTAAATATATTCAGATGAGAATTCAGTGTTGTTTAAATTTCAATATTAAGTATTCGATGCCTTTAAAAATTCTAAACATTATGGCACAATTGCTTCCATAGAAGTGTCAAACAAGTGTCAAATACAGTATACATGATCTTATAAATATTCACACATTTTAGTCTCTCCTCGTCAACAAATACCAGGGGTTTACCCATGAGTTTAAAAGCAAAAGATCTGGCCTGTTGCAGCTGTCTACCTTGTTGGCGATGAGGGAGGAGATCCTGTGCTCTCCTTTGTACGTGTAGAGGAGGACGTCCTCGCCTCGGAGGCCCCTGTCCTGGCCCCTGAGGGCCCCAGCCTCTCCCCTGACGGCCCCCGCCTCGCCACGCAGGGCCCTGGCCTCTCCCCTGAGGGCCCCAGCCTCTCCCCGGAGGGCCCCAGCCTCTCCCCTGAGGGCTCTGACCTCGCCCCGGGCTGTGATGGACTTCTGCAGCCCGGCGCTCAGCATCCTGGGGCCTGCGTCCAGGCTGACCGACTGCACAGAGAGCTGGCCCTGCTCACAGTGAGCGTCGATGAGGAAGGGACAGGCCTGCGAGGTGGGGGAGGGGGGCATGGTCAGACTGAAGATCTGATCTCACACACTCTTAAAAACACACACATAGACTGAGTGTGTGTGAGTGACTGTGTGTGTGTGAGTGACTGTGTGTGTGAGTGTGTGTGTGACTGTGTGTGTGAGTGACTGTGTGAGTGACTGTGTGAGTGACTGTGTGTGTGTGTGTGAGTGTGTGCACGGCCCCCACCTCCACCATCTCCAGGGCGTGGTTGTAGCCCATGGCCTCCAGCGTGAGCCACAGGTCAGCGGGGTCTCCCCCGCGCTCGCCGGCCTCCATCAGGTTCAGCTCCATGAAGCCTTGTCTCGTCAGCTGGTTCCTCCTGGTGTCGAAGTTCTCTGACGGGGACGACACACACACACACACATCACCCTGAGGACTTGTTTATGGTACGGAACATGAACATGATCAGATCTGCGGGATCTACATCCACAGATCCAGGCGGTCTACATCCACAGGTCTACATCCACAGATCCAGGCAGTCTACATCCACAGGTCTACATCCACAGATCCTGGGAGTCTACATCCACAGGTCTACATCCACAGATCCTGGGAGTCTACATCCACAGGTCTACATCCACAGGTCTACATCCACAGATCCAGGCAGTCTACATCCACAGGTCTACATCCACAGATCCAGGCAGTCTACATCCACAGGTCTACATCCACAGATCCTGGGAGTCTACATCCACAGGTCTACATCCACAGGTCTACATCCACAGATCCAGGCGCTCTCCTGACCTTTGCAGACCACCCAGGCCTCCTCGTCACATTTCTCCCCGCTCGTCCGCAGCTCGAAGAAGTTGTACTCCTCCAGGCTGAGGAGGCCGTTCCCGTCCAGGTCGATGACGTCGAAGATGTCCGACAGCGCCCCCCTGTGGTGGACGACAGCACAGCAGAACACAGGAAATCTGAGGAAAGTTTAAAGGCCAAAACCTTCCAGCCAAATATCTGAGAATATTTCTTTTTTTTACAACTTTTGTCAGACATGTAAGAGCGGACATCGGGAGACCCTGAGTGCCTCACCTGAACTCTCTGGTGAGGTCCAGCTGTCCTGAGTCGGACGTGGTGACCAGCTGGACAGGTTTAGACGCACTCTTCCTCCTCCTCTTCCTCAGCCGGCATCCTGTCGTGAAGGGAAGCAGGAAGTACGTTCCAGCGCTCAGCTCCCCCTTCCAGACGAACTTCTGAAACACACACACATCACACACACACACACCACACACACACACACACACACATCACACACACATCACACACAGACACACAGATCACACACACAGACACACAGATCACACACACACACACACACACACACCACACACACACACATCACACACACACACACACATCACACACACATCACACACAGACACACAGATCACACACACAGACACACAGATCACACACACACACACACACACACACACACACCACACCCACACACACACAGACACACAGATCACACACACAGACACACAGATCACACACACACACACACACACACAGACACACACACACATCACACACTTAGCGCTCAGTGTCAGTGTTCTCCACCTGGAGCCCTTTCAGACGGCTGAGATGTGAAGCCTGACCTCTTTGTCCTTGTGTTCTGTGAAGCCCACCAGGCTGGACTCCTCCTTGGTCTCTCCCCCCCGACACCACAAACAGGGCCGTGTCCACCGCCGTCCAGGACGAGGGCTTGTCTGAGGGCAGGAGAACACACCTGACTCCTCCACTCCACCTGAGTGTGTGACTGACTCACTGACTGAGTGACTAAGAGACTGACTGACTGAGTTAGTGAGACGGACAGGATGTGTGAGAGACTGATTGCCTCTTACCTGGCCTCTGGCTGAGGTTGAGTGGCTGGATGGTGAGGTACACGCAGGTGGTCTGGGGGAGGTGAAGGCGGTACTGCAGGGAGCTGACCCCTCCGTCCTCCTCCAGGAACAAGCAGCCTCTCGCGCTGGCGTGGGACCACTCCTGCAAACACAGGAACCCCACGCTGACGACCCTGAAGCACAGACGAGCACTAACGCAACGATTATCCTGCTACGCTAACGCAACGACTATCCTGCTACGCTAACGCAACGATTATCCTGCTACGCTAACGCAACGATTATCCTGCTACGCTAACTCAACGATTATCCTGCTACGCTGAAGCACAGACCAGCACTAACGCAACGATTATCCTGCTACGCTAACGCAACGATTATCCTGCTACGCTAACGCAACGATTATCCTGCTACGCTAACGCAACGATTATCCTGCTACGCTAACGCAACGATTATCCTGCTACGCTGAAGCACAGACCAGCACTAACGCAACGATTATCCTGCTAGGCTGAAGCACACAGAGATGAAGGCGTCTGAGCAAACTGTGGTGACAGTAATCTTTATTTGCAGTTCACGAGGCATATTCATAATTTCATGCTTCAGGGCCCGTGGTTCAATAATGAACAGATGCTGGACGTCATGATCCAGAACGTCCACCAGGTGGCGATAGAGCAACACTAAACCATACTGTTGTTCTTATCGTAGCTACTCTCGTCTTCGGTGGTCAGTCCTGTCGTATCCTTTGACACACAACATCCAGCCGAGGTAAAGAGCTTCTGCACAAACTCATTACACCCGTTGGAGACGCATTAAAAGAAACACTGTTAAGTCAGACTTCAAAAGAAATATGGCGGGAGATTGCAGTCTGAAAACACATTAGGTTATCCATCTCTTCGGCCGCCCTACAAATCACCAAGTTAAACAAAGAAACGAACCACCTGGTGGACAGAAAAACGTCACTTCAAGAAAAGCCATTTCCTCCCCCAGTATTTATGTTGGCTTGTGAAACATATAAAGGATCAAATCATAACAGGAGGTTTGTCCACCTGTAATCGAACGAGTCCCAGTGCCCGGGGGTGCGTGTCCGCTGCGAGGGTCTGAGATGGAGGTCTGCAGAGACCCGGCCTGCCAGCAGTCTCACACAGCCCCCTGTCACCCCTCACTGCCCCGGCCTCTGATTTAAGGGCCTTACGGGAGCCACAACCTGGTCCTCACCCCTCCACCCTCGATACCAAACTCACCCCTTCCACACTCTCAATTACCAGGCCCGCTCCAGAGCAGACACGGGAAGAGGAAGTTCCGTCAGCAGGTGGGATCTCCTGAGTCCTTCTTTACGTCTGGCTCTTTCCAATCTCCCCGTGCAGCCCGAGGTTGGAGCGCGGCAAGACTATCACCTGGCTGCAGTAAAGCAAACCGACTGGGTATTACCTCGCTGCAGTAAAGCAAACCGACTGGGTATTACCTGGCTGCAGTAAAGCAAACCGACTGGGTATTACCTGGCTGCAGTAAAGCAACCGACTGGGTATTACCTGGCTGCAGTAAAGCAACCGACTGGGTATTACCTGGCTGCAGTAAAGCAAACCGACCGGGGTTAAGTCAAAAAGAGGGAAAACAATGAGGCCAGGATCAATACCAGCGATCTATACTTATCGACCCCGGGTTAAACTCGCCACCAAAAGGCCTCGCAACAACGACAGCCCAAAAACAACAGCAGGCCAAGGCTGGGACTGTCTGGGTGTTCCTTACAGTGGCGCTGTGATCATCCCCGCCCAGGGCCGTTACCGAGACAACACACTGTGATCATCCCCGCCCAGGGCCGTTACCGAGACAACACACTGTGATCATCCCCGCCCAGGGCCGTTACCGGGACAACACACTGTGATCATCCCCGCCCAGTACATGACCTGCCCATGTCTGATGGTGACAAGGCTGAGGTCAGGTGTAATCCTGGTCCTGGGGAAGCCCACCTGTAGAGAAGCGGGCTCCTCCGGCCTGGTGCACTTGGCGCTGGCTGCCATGGTGACGGTGTTAGACAGCGAGGAACGCCTACTTCTCGCCGACGAGGGACGAGAGGACGGCCGGCTGTCTGGAACACACACACACAGGACACACACACACACACACACAAATGTATATAATTGATATTAACAAAACACAACCGTCAAAAAGCAAATAGCAAAAGGTTTTACAAAAAGTGTTAAAAACCCCAGAATGGCAAACACCCCCCCCCCTAGTCACTCTTCACACAGTAAAACAAGAGAGAGCTTCTCACACCAGCAAGAGTAAGGCCCAGTCCCAAGAGTTCACAGCCCTCATTAATTGGGGAGGAATTACAAATGGCACGACCACAGCCCATTCAATCTGTTTGTTTTTTTTACTCAACCGCTAATTGAAGCTGGAAAATAGCAATCCAATAATGAAGTGACTGATTGTTTCCATGACCAAGAACAAGGGAAGCAAACTAATGTGATGTGCCACACCCCAAACATACCAAGGAAACGAATGGCCCTACTATCTAGACAGGACCCGACTAGCAGAGATGTGTTATATGGTTGACTCTTGACGTGTCTGTTGAAGAGAACCAGTGGAATTTCCTCCACAGACAAATCACCAACTAAATGACCAGTCGAAACAGCTGAAGCGCTAGAAGGATCTACTGCACGTGTGCGAGGCCACATGTAAACCTGTGTCAGGATCCATGTTCAAATGTAAAGGGAGGGAGATCGACGTGAGAGGGAGGGAGAGGCACGACGACGTGATCATCCAGACACTGTCGCAGGACCTCCTTTGTTTTGGCAGCCCTGGTTGGAGTGACCCTCCCATAGCAGACCCTCCCAGAGCAGAGCAACCCTCCAGAGCAGACCCTCCCAGAGCAGACCCTCCCAGAGCAGACCCTCCCAGCAGAGCAGACCCTCCCAGAGCAGAGCAGACCCAGAGCAGACCCTCCAGAGCAGACCCTCCAGAGCAGCCCCTCCAGAGCAACCCTCCCAGAGCAGACCCTCCCAGAGCATCCCCTACAGAGCAGACCCTCCAGAGCATCCCCTCCCAGAGCATCCCCTCCCAGAGCATCCCCTCCCAGAGCAGACCCTCCCAGAGCATCCCCTCCCAGAGCATCCGACCCTCCCAGAGCAGATCCCCTCCAGAGATCCCAGAGCACCCTCCAGAGCAGACCCTCCCAGAGCAGACCCTCCCAGAGCAGACCCTCCAGAGCAGACCCTCCCAGAGCAGACCCTCCAGAGCAGACCCTCCAGAGCAGACCCTCCGCAGCCTCCAGAGCAGACCCTCCCAGCCTCAGTAATCCCTCATGATCTCCCGCTCGCCGCAGCGGGATCGCCCCAATCAATAACATGAACACAGGCTGACCACATAACCCAACCCACTCTATCTTCCCTTTGCCCCGTGCTCCAGACTCTCACTGGGAACATTGGTCTACCCCACCGCCCCCCTCTCCTCTCCCCCCTACACCCTCCCATTTCCACACACACACACTAGCACACTAGTCATCTCATAACAGCAGATATGATTATCCAAATCAAAAGGATTTAGAATCCCCACCATGGGAACAGACCTCTGTAATTGTGCGGAGATGATGATGTATGGAGTGTGTTCTAATGAGGTGCTTTGTCATCGGGGGGAAATCAATCGATAACAAAGCAATTACTTGTCCCCTCAAAACTACTCCACAGGAAGAAAAAGACACAAAGACGACACTGTTATGTGCTGTCCTGTGAGTGTGTGTGTGTGTGTGTGTGTGTGTGTGTGTGTGGTGTGTGTGTGTGTGCGTGTGTGTGTGTGTGTGTGTGCAGTAGTAATAGGGCATTAAGCAGTATGTGTACTGGGGGAATGTTGTTGTACAGTTTAAAAGCGCGTTTGACAGCATTTGTGAGTATGAATGAGTAACCTATCTCACACACACACACACACACACACACACTCTTTCTCTCACACACACACACACACACACAGTGATGTACCTTTCCTCAGTGTGGCGTCTACTTCCGGTCTTGTTATTGGAGGTTGAGGGTTTGCCACCGCTCCAGTGTTCTGTGGAGGACTGTCTGGCTGGTTCCCGAAGTTCTGCTTCTTCAGTTTGGCGTCGGCCTCCACCCTCTCCAGAGCTGCGGCTTGGCAGCGCTCTGCCGTGGACACCAGCAGTCTGCAGAACTGAGAGGAACAGGCCACATGTGTTTTATAGGGGGTCAGATGGCTGAGCGGTTAGGGAAATGGGCTATTAATCAGAAGGTTGCTGGTTCGATTCCCGGCCATGCAAATGAGATTGTGTCCTTGGGCAAGGCACTTCACCTTACTTGCCTCGGAGAGAATGTCCCTGTACTTACTGTAAGTCGCTCTGGATAAGAGCGTCTGCTAAATGACTAAATGTAAATGTGTTGTTATCTTGGATTAGATGACTGAGCTGTATTTCTGGTGTTCAACACTGACCCATCGTTCACCCTTACCTCTGCGTAGTCTAATTTTCCATCCTTATTGGTATCAGCCAATGAAAAGATGGCATTCACCTCCTCTGGATTCATCTTCTCTCCTCTCTAGAACACGAAGAACGTAAATCACATTCAGGACAATTACACAAAGCCCTGTGTCGACCACAAAAAAAAACGTTTTATAACCAGATGTTGATTAGCGCCTTGTGCAGAATCAAAACTCAAACGTACTGAGGTCAGTGCATCGAATAGCTCCTTGTGTGAGATACAGCCGTCTCCGTTTACGTCCATCTTTTTGAAAGCTCTCAGTAACTCATTCTCCTTAGTAGGCTCCTCACTCTTCAGTATCTCACAGAAATCATCAAAGTTCAGTTTAGTAGTTCTTGGGGTCCAGTATTTGTTGAGTGTTGCCTGGGACGGATTCCTACCAGCTTGCTGAAGAACTAGATAAACGGAAGTGCATTCAAAAAGGATAAAAGGTTGTTTATGGTAGATGTGATGCTTGGCAACCAATGTGCACTTTTGTCATCTTGTATTTAGGAAGTAGTTTAACTATGACATAACATCCTACGATAAGAGAGTGTCATCTTTATGGATGTATCGTATTTGCCTACATGTACTAGGCTATCATATCGCATTACGTGATATCATTTCTTACCACGACATAGCTGCTGTTTGGAGGTGATGTTGGTCAAACTAGATTTGAAAAGGCTCAAGTAAGCCGCTCTACAATGCATATAAAATGTCTCTTCGTCGTTAGGGCTTTTCGTTATCCCAAGAGAATGGGTTGAGTTGAGACCTGACATGACTGAGGAAAGATAGATTGAGAAAAGGTTGTTAAACTCGCTGAAATAATGGCGTCAAGTCACGTTTAGCATTCGATACAATAGGATAATTGCACAATACTAATAATCTGAAAATGAACGTATAAAGTAATTGATATGGTGTGGATTTTACCTCGTTTAACCGGAATCAGGTTTGCTAGGTAATGCTGTAGTAGGCGTTCTCTCTGTTGCTAATGTAAACAACGCGAATATGTGCTTCGAAATGTAGTCACCGAAAGGAAACAGCGCCATCAACTGTTCCGCTTGTTATTTTTATCTTTTTAAATAAGTTACACATTACTGGTCAAAAAAACTAATACAAATTGAGAAAGATACTGAATCTGCTGTTAATTTAACGCTATTTTATTCAAAAGCAGCAGCATCATTTTTTTAAACAAATTGGCAGAACCTTAGAAATCCAGTCAATCATTCCGGGAGTCGTATTTTGGAGTGCACCCGCGCCTCTTTTCAAACTCGGTACATCTCCATGGATGTAGTCTAAACATAGCGAACAAGTCTACAACTAAAACAAGTTTTCACTCGGGTTATTTCGAGCTGTAAAAACTAAACATGCCGTAAGTTGCCATCTACCATTGCTTTCCCACAACGATGTTAAGAAAGTTTAACTTGAAGATCATCCTTTTTTTCTTTACAGTGTCAAAAGAGCACTTCGTATGGAAACCGCTGAAACGGTGGGTTTGCTTATTAATTCCAGTAATGGAGCACATTCGCCTTGACAGTAACAGTTATAAAGCGGTTGAAAAACTTTTGTATCCTTTCTTTGTATCTGAAGCACACACCTGTCAAAAAGCCAGTAACGGAAAGAAGTTTAAACTTCAGTCCAATTACGGGAACTGCAAGACTTCAACTTCAAGCAGGTCGTGTCTAAGCACACTATGCCCCCACTTCGCTATACTGCTTAGTAAACACCAACAATCGTTAATGCTTTGTTTTGTTGACTTTATGATTTATGACTGCCATTCTGTATTAACAGGCAATGTCAAAGCCGCTTCCTGTAAACCACAGGTGCCACAGACCGATGTAGAGAAGTGAGTGCCTCATTTGTGTAGTATAACAAGAAATAAAACGTATTTTGATCCTCTTAATGGTTTTGGCTCAACGTGTTGGTTGCCGTGAGGAAGACATTCTAGCCAAACATCAACCAGTGCAGAGATAAAACTAAATTTTTATAGGGGAAGTTTAACATGAACATTTTAATGTTTTTGATTCCCTGCACTATGGAGAGTACACATCTATGTGTTTATATAATATGCATATCTGAAATAATTCGTTTATCACAAATTCACACTTTCTTAAAATGTTAATCAGCTCATCGCAAAGAGTTTAAACTGATAGTGACGATTTGTTCTGGGAGCAGATTGGAGTTCGTTATTAGTTGATATATTTCAAATGCCTCACGGCCCCTGATGGTTGTCATGACAAATCAGAGTTTAACGACAGGAGACATGTGATGATGAGGATTCATGATTGGCCCAATGATCTGTGATTTACATAGCACTAAAAATAGTTGTGTAAGAGTAGTTTAACATGAGAACCATTTCCTTCCTCAAAGTAGCCATTCGGAGTCTGACCAATCCATCAAGACAAGCATTAGTTTAGAATTTTATAGTGTAGTCATTTAAGAGAGATATATTTGAAGTTTTGTAGTATGACCAAGGCATGAATGATGTGATAGAGAAAGCTAACATGGGGATGGTATTTTTTGAAAATTAACTGTATGCGTAGTGATTACATACCTGAACTGCAATTCAGCTTCTTTTAAAACCAAATGTTCTGCTTTGTCCAGTTTGACTAGCCTAGGATCCAAGATGGAGGCCTCCCTACCAGCATTCATCACGGCCAGACACAAGCTGGAGGAAATAGTGGTGGGAGACTTCGTTTTTGTCTCATTGCACAAGGAAATGTCCTAGTTTCCATCACTGCCTGTGTCTGAGTGATATAACTCTGACCCGGGGGTATTTCAGGCCCTCAGAGGAGGCTTTCGTCTTCGTCTGTCGACCCCTGATGTACGTCTGGATGTGTCTGTTCTCTAGTTCTTTCCCTTCCCAACTTTTGGCTATTTAGGAAACAGCCATGTGTGTTCTTTTTCCTTCTTCTGTTCTGTGTTCCACTGTTGTGTGTTCTACTGTTCTGGGTTCTACACTTCTGGGTTCTACACTTTTGGGTTCTACTGTTCTGGGTTCTACTGTTCTGGGTTCTTCACTTCAGGGTTCCACTGTTGTGTGTTCTACTGTTCTGGGTTCCACTGTTCTGGGTTCCACTGTTGTGTGTTCTACACTTCTGGGTTCTACTGTTCCGGGTTCTACTGTTCTGGGTTCTACTGTTCTGGGTTCTACTGTTCTGTGTGTCGGCCCCTGCATGTTTGCTGGTATCAGTTTGACTTCCTCACTGCTGTGACAGTTCTTATCGTGTTGTCTTACTACTGTTCCAGTTATTCTAGCTTTGATGTCGATTCCTTTCAGTTGCTTCTCTGTGGTGTATGAAGGATCCATTATTCTTTCAGTCATTTTTCTTTTCTTCAAAAGCTTCTCATGTCTCAAGAGTTTTCTTCTTTCAAATAATACACGTTTAAAATGTAATGAAATGTGTTTTTCCTCTTCCAGCCAGCAGAGGGCAGCAGTGAGCTGAATACCTTCTTCTCTGTGAGATCAGCCGACCTGAAGACTGAACTGACCACATTCAAACAGCTTGGTAAGCGGCTGCTTACAGTCAGCAGTCCTGCTATGCACAACCATGCAACACCATACCTTCAAATCAGTTTGATGCAGAACACTGATTACATACATCATATATACATACACACACACACACACAGTGTATATATATCATATAAGATATAATGAGAGCTCTGTCTATACCATGAATAAGAGGGCAGTAAGAAAACTGTTTTTGTTCCAGCAGTTTGTGTAAGATGATTGATTTCAGGGTGACTGATGTACAAACTAATATAACTCTTGGAACTCATGTTGTGCCTTCAGCATCTAAAGCAGACTCCTGTTTGAGATCGGGAGCCGCGCGACAGAACCCCAGTCAAGGTAACCCAAACACCAGCCTAATTATTCTATTTCAATCTATTTATTCGCCAAAAAAACAATACTTGTTGTACTGAGATTCTCTCTCGATGATGATGATTTGGATGTTAGGGTTATGAAAACGCGGAAAGTCTACGTAATTGAAAAGCGTACGCGGAAAGTAAACATGTAAAGAAACTGGTGATATAGGCTTTCGTTGGACAGCGCTGTTTTGATCATGACCCGAAGAGAAGTTGTTTAAATTAGGGATGTTTTGATTGGGGCGCAATTTATTCCAGGAACTAGATGTCAGTAAGAAAAGCCCTTTAGTTCCAGTAGTTTCTGTTAGATGATTGATTTCAGGGTGAGCAGTCACAAGGCCTGGTTGGAGGGGGGCGTTGCCCTGGAGACAGTAACTAACCGAGCCCGCTACGACTGTGTTCCTTCTGAGCGTGTGCCAGTTCCTGAGTTCACAGGTAAATATTCACGGAGGATGTCAACCCAACGTGTTTTGTTTTGCAAAATAAACAAGTCAGCCGTTGGATTCCCAGGCTGAGAATTAATTGGATTATTTCAGGCACACACAACGCCTCCAGCGAAGAGCTACTTGTGATACGATCATATAATAGTTATTTGTGAAAGGATGAATGGATGGATTGTTGGCCGTCCAGCTTGTTTTCAGATAAGGTCGAGAGAAATTGTTTTAATTCGTTCCAGTGCAGAAGCCCGACATGTACATCGCCTCGTAGCCCAACACCGGAGGAATGTCACATTTTCTATCACATGGTGCAGCATGAAATATATCTGCCTCGCCTACAGCCCCTTATAAAAACAAAGTTCACATCGTCAAAGCAGTTTGCTCTGGGGGGAGAAGCGCTTCTCTGTGTTGCTTTGAGACACATTTAAAGTAAACAAACTGTTATTCAGAGTTGAGGACGAGCTCACGGCCTCGATCTGCACCGAGCATGAGGGGAGAGAGGAGGGGAGGGGGGGAGAGAGGGAGGGGGGGAGAGAGTAGGGGATTTGTGAGAGAGGAGGTGAGGGGGAGAGAGTAGGTGCAGGGGTGTTTTTTTTGGGTGAGCTTGTATCTTTTTTTCGGGTGTGTGAGTCTTGTATGTTTTTTCTCGGTTTTTTCTTACTTGTTTTCTTCTTTATTTTCTGTCTCTACTTCTTTTCTTTTTTCGCGATCTTCTTTTCTTTTTTCTCGTCTTCTTTTCTTTTTTCTCTCTTCTTTTCTTTTTTTCTCTCTTCTTTTCTTCTTTTTTCCCTCTTCTTTTCTTTTTTCTCTCTCTCTTCTTTCTTTTCTTCTTTCCTTCTCTTTTTTCGCTCTTCTTTTCTTGTTTTCTCCTCTTCTTTTTCGTTTTTTCTCTCTTCTGTTTCTTGTTCTCTCTTTTCTTTTCTTTGTTCTCTCTATCTTTTCTTTTTTTGTTTTGTTGTTGTCATTGATCCTGTCCTTCTGATGTAACATGTTTGTTTGGCTATGCTTGCGTGGCATGTGGGGCCTGGTTCACGTGCTAAATGCACGGGGAGGTGTAAGAAGCTCTGTTGAAAAGGGTAACTGCTTTGTGAGGCCCAGGGACACCTGACAGCTCTGTCTTGACCTGCCCGACTCACATGAACGCTTATTTTGATCCGTCAGGCAGACGTGACGAACAACAAATCAATTGACGACTGACTAGCAGGACGTTGTTTGTTGTTTTTTTTATCAAACTATTTTCAGGATAGGCCGAGCTCTGGAACACGGATCCGTGTGAAGCTGACGGACAACCTCGAAACAGACGCCTTTAGAGGGGCTAGCATCAGGGGCTAGCATCAGAGAAGAGTTTAGACACTTAGCCGAGTGGATAGATTTGATTGTATAGATCAAGATTAGACCTCAATCATCAACAGGGAGAAAGTTTTCCTCGAGTACATCGTGGCAATTGATTTATAGATCGTGGTGTGTTAATGAATCGTCTGTCTTCAAAGCAGTATACTCGCCCGCTATGAAAGAATGCAGTGTCGCACAAATCGAGTTCGAAAATGAGATTATTTCAGCCTCTCTCTCCAGGGAAAGCCGATGGGCTGATATTAAACTAATATTTCTCTGGAAACGCGTCTAAATTCAGGTCCCAGAGTGTGTAGTTGAAAGTTGGCGTAGGAACTGTTAGCAGGTCAGCTCGGTAGCTTGTCCTGTCCCTCCATCTAGCAGTGCCGTATCACGTAGGAGGACGAGGCAGGTTCCAGGATGGTTTCAACTCTAACCCTCCCTCCTCATGTCTGTAGGCCAGGGTAACACCACTGCCTGGGTATCTTTGCTCAGAGTGGTTAAAGGGCTTAAGAAGCACTTCCAGCTGTCCTTTAAGCTTAACAAAAGTTTCGGTAAGCATTCTGGAGAAGTCACTTTTCGTGAGCAATCAGGATTCTGGCGGATATAAATCCCCTGGAGACGAGGCCTTCCAGAACGTTCCTGTGGCTGGATTCACTGATGACTACAGAATTGAAAAGAAAGGCCGTCATAATTCTGAGTCAAGTTTTCCTCCATAGACCCTCAGCAAAAGGGTATTGATTATTTGTGTGTGGCGAGAGATTTGGAAAATTCAATTAAAGGAGTTGTGCAAAGGATTCATAAATTCTCGACCACCTACCGAGGGCCGAGACACGGTTATGTTCCAAATCAATGTTTCACTTCACAATATATTTTCTTAGGAGCATAAAAATAAATAATATTTAAACAGTTCTGCTTACTACAGAAACAAATTTATTTTCTCCGAAGCATTTTAGCGACGGGTAAAACCCCCGTCTCATGCACATCTGCAGGGCGGTAACGGATTTCTATAGCGATTTTTTCCATAAAAAAAAACTATATGATATGAATTTTGAGATGACAAAATGAGGGGAAAGGGTGTGTCTCAGCAGTATAAAAATTGATCAGCCTGCCGACAGGCCCGGGGGAGGCCCGGGGGCCGGAGAGATTTGTATGTCGGCAGTAATGGGCTGTATTAAAAGAGAACGTTCCTTCAGATGTGATAAAAGTGATGGGGTCATGTCCGCCGCCTTGTCCGAGGAGAGGGGCTTGGTGTCCGAGGAGAGGGGCTTGGTGTCCGAGGGGAGGGGCTTGGTGTCCGAGGGGAGGGGCTTGGTGTCCGAGGGGAGGGGCTTGGCTGTCGCCGTGTCCGAGGGGAGGGGCTTGGCTGTCGCCGTGTCCGAGGGGAGGGGCTTGGTGTCCGAGGGGAGGGGCTTGGCTGTCGCCGTGTCCGAGGGGAGGGGCTTGGCTGCCGCCGTGTCCGAGGGGAGGGGCTTGGCTGTCGCCGTGTCCGAGGGGAGGGGCTTGGCTGTCGCCGTGTCTGAGGGGAGGGGCTTGGTGTCCGAGGGGAGGGGCTTGGCTGTCGCCGTGTCCGAGGGGAGGGGCTTGGCTGTCGCCGTGTCCGAGGGGAGGGGCGTGTCGAGGGGGGGGCTTGGCGGACACATCCAGCACACAGGGACCTTTTATGCTTTTTGATTAAACACACAGTTGCAATTAAAGATGCTGAGGGGCATGGTGGAGGCTGTCTAGAGGCTGTCTAGAGGCTGTTTAGAGGCTGCAGAGTAGACACTCCTCCTCGGCTGTGATTTCTGACTGGACTGTCTGTCGTCTCTCTGTCTCTCTCTGCCAGCCATTGTTTTCTTACTTCTGCAGAATTCAGCAACATTTCCTTGCATTCGCAGGTTGGGAACTGTACTCTGACTAACTTTTAAAAGTATTAACCAGCCAACTGTTGTTGTGTCATTTCTCTGTTTGACAGCTGTGGAGGCTGGGAGCTCCTACGAGTTCCTCAAATCCATCCTGGCGTGAGGTACAGTGACCGTCAAGAACCCGTTAACCATCACAGAGCCTACCTAGCAGTTAACCCTTGTGTTATCTGCGGGTCATTGTGACCCTTCAGTCACGTGTTGTGACAACTTTACCTCATACAAAAATAAAGTGAAGCATTTTCTCTTAATCGTCGGGCTGTCCCCCACAACGCAAATGTTAAAAGAAAAATGCTTTTTATTTGTTTTTGTATTGGGTAAAATTGTCGCAGCAGAATGATGGGTCGTTGTGAACCTTCGGGTCATTGTGACCTCATAAGGCAGCACAAGGGCTAATATAGCATTTAGCTACATGACATGCTACTTGTGTATTTCCTCACAGCGTGTTGCTAAGCGTGTGCTGTTGGTCTCTGGTGTGATATGCGAGTGCCGTGGAGGTTACACTCATGTTTACCGTCTTCGTCTACCCTCCCCAGGTTTCCCCCCGGTACACGGCACACGGCTGTTGACGGCTAACGGAATAGCTTTTACCTCCTCCCCGGAGACAGAGATGGATCTGGAAGCCACGCTGTCAGCGGAGAGGCAGAGAGGGGTTCCTGGAGCTGTCACTCATCTGGGAATGTGTCAGAACGAGAGAGAGAGGGAGGGAGGGAGGGAGGGAGGGAGGGGGGAGGGAGGGAGGGAGGGAGGGAGGGAGGGAGGGAGGGTGAGGGAGGGAGGGAGGGAGGGAGGGCAGGGAGGGAGGGAGGGAGGGAGGGAGAGAGAGTTTCAGACACATTCACACTGATCCCTGTCTTTCCTGAGAAGTCTCTAGCGCACCACCTGACAAATGTTTGATTCTATAATAACAGCTATGCTGCACTGCTGCGAAAATAATGTTCTTTTTAGAAGCCCCCCCCCCACACACACACACGTCCCATTAGACTTGATGCAATATGAACTCCCCTGTTCCTTCAGTTCAGAAACCCAAAGCCAGCTGAAACAGGTTGATAGGAGGCTCTCTCGCGCGCTGGCCTCTTTATTTGGCAGTGCCTGAGAAGGCAGAAGCGTCTTACTGCCCGAGCAACCTAAGCAACAGCTGGTGTGCAGTCAAACATTTCCTATTTGTGCCCAAGGTGGATCATATAACTCTCACTTTATCACCTTTCCTGGACCGTGTGAAGGACAAAGCGAGCCCACAAACAAAACTAATGTTTTCATACGGGCCCCTCTAGAGGTGGGAGAGTGGTCTGTCCTTTACCCCACCCCCCCCTTCCTCACACACACCCCCCTTCCACACACCCCACCCCCCCCTTCCTCACACACACTTCTCTCACACACACCCCTCGTCACCCTTCCACACACACACACACACACACACCACACACACACACACACACACACCCCCTCTTCACCCCTTCCACACACACACCCCCTCTTCACCCTCTACACACACACACACACACCCCTCTTCACCCCTTCCACACACACACACACACACACACACCCCTCTTCACCCGCTACACACACACACACACACCCCCTCTTTGCACCCTTCCACACACACACACACACACACACACCCCTCTTCACCCTCTACACACACACCCCTCTTCACCCTTCCACACACACACACACCACACACACACCACCACACACACACACACACACACACCACACACACACCACACACACACACACACACCACACCCCTCTTCACCCTTCCACACACACCACACCCCTCGTCACCCTTCCACACACACACACATCCCGCTTCACCCTTCCACACACACACACAGCCCTCTTCACCCTTGCCACACACACACACACCCTCTTCACCCTTCCACACACACACACACACCCCTCGTCACCCGCCACACACACACACACATCCCTCTGCACCCTTCCACACACACACACATCCCTCTTCACCGTCCACACACACACACACCCCCTCTTCACCCTTCCACACACACCACACCCCCTCTTCACCCGTACACACACACACACCCCTCTTCACCCTTCCACACACACCACACCCCTCTTCACCCTTCCACACACACACATCCCCCCTTCTCTCTCACACCACACACACACATCTTCACCCGCTACACACACCCCTCTTCACCTTTGCCACACACACACACACACACACACACACATCCCTCTTCACCCTACACACACACACACACATCCCTCTTCACCCTTACACACACACACATCCCTCTTCACCCTTACACACACACACATCCCTCTTCACCCTACACACACACACACATCCCTCTTCACCCCCCCTCCACAGCCCACCTCATGGTCGTGGACCTGGGACAGGCTCAGGTCTTCCTTCCTCACCAGAGCAGCCTCACGCCTCCAGCCTCACGTCTCCAGCAGGGGAACAATCCATCCGGCAGATTCACCTGCATCGCCGGCGTTCGAAACTTCCTCAAGCTTTATAGAAACGACAACAACAAAGAAAATAGGGGGTCTGACAGCCACATAAACGGAAGCTAAACGCATCACGCTCCTGAAATATTCTAATCAGGGCTGCGTTATTACACATCACATTATCTATATGGATATAGGACATGTAATTGATTACCTCAGGCGTTGTCTTGTCTGTAATTGGCTCTGAGCTGTAGCCCTGCAGGTGCGTTGGCAGCCCCCTTTGACCGAATAACATTTATGGATGTAATGGATTTTTTTTTAATGCCTGTCATTAACTTACAGGGAAAGAGAGGGTGGACGGGTGAAGAGATGCTTGGGCCTGTTTCTTTCTGTGGTATTTCAACTTTATGGCATTATATGTTCTGATGTGTTGCCATCCGTCATCTGTTATAGGGGTTTCTGTCACCTATTTACGTTTAAATGCATAGCTTTCCTTTACTGCCCCCTTGCTGTTTGTGTGAACGTTTTATGACGTCGAATAAAAAGTTGAAAATGTAGTTTGTGCAGCGGTTTGGCTTTTGATGGTGATTAGCTTAGAAATAGGTGGAGATTTTACGAGTTTCACATCCAATTGTATCATATTTCTATACTATCACCAATGTTCACGTCAAGTCAAACATTAAATACATCACACATTTGACAAATTACGACTCAATTTGTAAAAGAAAATCATTTTTAATGAAATAATTACAAAATATCGCGTCACTGAGAACTCACAGCTGCAGAGATACGACGTCAGGTGACCCAGAAGGGGGCGTGTCTGCTTCCTGTCACATGGCCCAGAAGGAGGCGTGTCTGCTTCCTGTCACATGGTCTAGAAGGAGGCGTGTCTGCTTCCTGTCACATGGCCCAGAAGGAGGCGTGTCTGCTTCCTGTCACATGGTCTAGAAGGAGGCGTGTCTACTTCCTGTCACATGGTCCAGAAGGAGGCGTGTCCTCTGCTTCCTGTCACATGGTCTAGTTGCTCTTCTTCTGGGCTCTCCTGCTGGGCGGTGGGGAGTCTGTGAGCTGGACCAGGTTGAAGTAGATCAGGCAGCCCAGGAAGATGAGGTAGGAGGAGGAGGACACCAGGACGGGGAACAGGTCAGGGAGCGCTGCTGGGGGGTCCAGGACCCCGCTGGACACGCTCAGAGCAGCCATGAGCACCACACACCCGTAGAACTACACACACACACACACACCACACAGAGAGACACACACACACACACACAGAGAGACACACACACACACCACAGAGAGACACACACACACACACACACCACACAGAGAGACACACACCACACACCACACACACCACACAGAGAGACACACACCACACACACACACACCACACACACACACACACACCACACACACACACACACCACACAGAGAGACACACACACACCACACACACACACACACACACACACACACACAGAGAGACACACACACACCACACACACACACACACACACCACACACACACACGTCAGAGAGAGGAGACAGTGAGAGGGATCAGTTTAGACATCAATCAACAAAGCCAGGCCTAACAGAGCTAGCAACCCCACACAGAGCTTTAGATCAGGGTTCTATTTCCAGTCCAATCATAAACACGAGAGTCTAATCGTCGAGTAATTTAAGCGGCGCGGCCCGCGGCGAGGGGACGGAGGCCGCGAACACGACAGGGGGTCGCTCCGCAGGCGATGGAAAGGCAAACAGTGCGTTGGGAGCCAGATCATTCACATGTCTATTTAGAACCTGCGACCCTGGGATCAGCGAGGGGGGAGTGTGGACGGGCGGGGCGACAGGGGGGGGGCGGTGTAGGTGGCGTAAGCACCCGTGTGCGGCCAGCAAGTCGAGCCAACCCCCCCCGCCCCCCGTCGCCCCCCTGTGAAACCCTATCTTCATCACTGGGCCTTGTTATTTACGCCGCTTGTGTAAATAAATATATGTAGGCAAACCTGTGTTAATGACACGCTCTATAAAAGCCCCCTCCTCCAGATCTCCTGACACCCTGCCGGGGGTGTGCTGTCTCCGGGGGCCACAGTCTCTTCAGACACCGCAGCAGAAACTTCAATAAGTGAGAAATAATTCCCTGCCTGGCTGCCGGGCGTTCATGCCAGGCAGCTTACACAGGCTCACAGTCACATGATCTATCACAGTCACATGATCTGTTATTTATACAGTTGAGGGCCACGTCTTCTCACGCTGATGCAATTTAGGTCAAGACCTCCTGGGCTCACGGTGGCGCTGCGCCTTTCCCAAAGCTCCCTGCCCCCTAATTCCTGCCCCCTACTTCCTGCCCTCTACTTCCTGCTTCATGCCCCCTACTTCCTGTTTCCTGCCCCCCACTTCCTGTTTTCTTGCCCCCTACTCCCTGCCCCCCTACTCCCTGCCCCCTACTCCCTGCCCCCTACTCCCTGCCCCCTACTCCCTGCCCCCTACTCCCTGCCCCCCACTTGCTGCCCCCCACTTCCTGTTTCCTCCCCCCTACTTCCTGTTTCCTGCCCCCACCAGGAGCCTTCGTAGCGTGTAGCGGCCGCTCACCTTCCAGCGCACCAGCGTGTCCAGGTGGAGGCAGGGCAGGCAGAGCGAGGCGAGGCGGCGGTAGGGCCCCAGACGCAGCTCGTCTACGGTGCAGCGCTGCAGGGCGGAGAGCAGGTGGGTGCTGAGGTGGAGGAAGGCGAGCGTGGTGACGGTGTACGGGAGCAGCAGGCCGTCCTTCAGGAACAGAGGCAGCATGCTGCGGAGGCAGGAAACACAACAACGGACCTTTTGAGCGACGAGCACGCTCGTACCCAACACAACCCCCGGTCTATTCGGTAAGATAAACGTACCACGTTTTAAAAAATACATACTTCCTTCCAATCTGACAAAGAATCGGCATTCAGTATTCTTACAATAAGTGTGCTTAAGGCGTCGTCTCGTAAATTGTCCCCAACAAAAGATGTGTGTCTCGGCTCACAGGCGGACACAGAGGTCGGAGGCTGTAGCGGAGGAGGAGATGGGGGGCTGGCAGAATGACTCGCTGTCCTGACACAAAGTGTGCTTACAGACTAGGAATGCTGACCATGCAGCGTAATCCACAGATATCCCTAACCACTAAACCACGCGCACAACAATTAGGAGCTCGCCGGAAGAATTTAAAGACAGCTGGAGAAACTCTGGAGAGACCTCCACTTCCTCCTCCTCCCTCGCTCCCTCTGTCATCCTCCATTTTTACCTGTCCTCAATAAATACATAAATAGAATTCATATCTCAGGAGGGGGTACGGTCATCTACTGGTCTTTTCCACATTCATTCTGAGGTTTCTGGCCTTGTGGAGAGAGTTCTCACTTCCTGGTTCGGTGTGACGCCTACGGTCGGCGAAGTGGCTCCTTACATGAAGGTGGAGTTCTGACCTGAAGGTGGAGTTCTGACCGGAAGGTGGAGTTCTGACCGGAAGGTGGAGTTCTGACCTGAAGGTGGAGTTCTTACCTGAAGGTGGAGTTCTCACCTGAAGGTAGAGTTCTGACCTGAAGGTGGAGTTCTTACCTGAAGGTGGAGTTCTGACCTGAAGGTGGAGTTCTTACCTGAAGGTGGAGTTCTGACCTGAAGGAGGAGTTCTGACCTGAAGGTGGAGTTCTGACCTGAAGGTGGAGTTCTACCTGAAGGTGGAATTCTTACCTGAAGGTGGAGTTCTGACCTGACGGTGGAGTTCTGACCGGAAGGTGGAGTTCTGACCTGAAGGTGGAGTTCTCACCTGAAGGTAGAGTTCTTACCTGAAGGTGGAGTTCTGACCTGAAGGTGGAGTTCTGACCTGAAGGTGGAGTTCTGACCTGAAGGGGAGTTCTCACCTGAAGGTGGAGTTCTGACCTGAAGGTGGAGTTCTTACCTGAAGGTGGAGTTCTGACCTGAAGGTGGAGTTCTGACCTGAAGGTGGAGTTCTGACCTGAAGGTGGAGTTCTGACCTGAAGGTGGAGTTCTGACCTGAAGGTGGAGTTCTTACCTGAAGGTGGAGTTCTTACCTGAAGGTGGAGTTCTGACCTGAAGGTGGAGTTCTTACCTGAAGGTGGAGTTCTGACCTGAAGGTGGAGTTCTTACCTGAAGGTGGAGTTCTGACCTGAAGGTGGAGTTCTGACCTGAAGGTGGAGTTCTTACCTGAAGGTAGAGGTCAGCAGGAACCAGATGGCGATCAGGGGGAGGTCGTCGAGGAGCAGGCAGACGGCTCTAGACGTGAGGAACGCAGGAGACCGTCGTCAGACTCACATATTTCACATTTTCGTTTTACGCGCTCGGTACGACACCGGCTGTTCACTCCTCCTCCCCCCAACCTCACACACACACACACACACACACACACACACTGCTTAACCGACTATGTTCCAGAACATCAGCAGTTGGGTGGTATAATGTTTTGTTTACCTTCTCACTACAGCCAAATATATCTAGTGGACGGGCGGGGGGGACGAGCTATATCTGGGTGGTTAGCCTGGTCTTAACTTGAGCTGTGTCGGTGTCAAACTGATGTTGGTAGCTGTGACCACACACACTAACACACACACACAGAAAGGAGCACTTTCCATAATTACAACAGCATCCGTTGGAGATCCTGTTACAGCTATTCCAACAGCCCAATCATTGATCCCCCCCCACACACACACACACACACACACACACACACACACACACACACACACACACCTCTCCTGTTCTGCATGCCTTCCTAATCCCGGGACACTCATAATTGATTGATTCAGCAGACAGGTGGGAGTTATAACTCAATAGTTAATAAAGAAACAATCTGCCTAATCTAGATTAATAGATCAGTGAAATCTGAGAGGGAGGGGGGGGGGATCAGGTGCCCACAGCTGCCTGTTTATCTATATGCACAAAAGTGTGGTAAATGATTAGTACATATATATATACACACACACACACACACTAACAAGCACACGCTCGCATACACACAGCCCGACGATACTGACCAATCAGAGGCTAGAGGGAGGAGCCTAGTGACAATGGATTGAATAAACCATGAATGAATATAGATTGATTGATACATTGATTATAGATTGAATAAACAATAGAGGCTGTGTGTTTGATCATGTGTGTGTGTGTGTGTGTCTGTGTCTGTGTGTGTGTGTGTGTTGTGTGTGTGTGTGTGTGTGTGTGTGTGTGTGTGTGTGTGTGTGTGTGTCATACTCACAAGGCAGGCAGTAGGATGGACTTCTCATGAACTTGGAAGGAGAAGAGAAAGAAGGCCAGAGAGGAGTTCACCTGAACAGAACCAGAAGTCAGGCATGAGACCAGCACGCTGCGACCCCCCCCCCAGCCCCCAACCTCAAGCCCCCACCCCCCAGCCCCCAACCTCCAGCCCCCAGCCCCCAACCTCCAGCCCCCACCCTCCAGCCCCCCAGCCCCCAACCTCCAGCCCCCACCCTCCAGCCCCCCAGCCCCCACCCTCCAGCCCCCCAGCCCCCAACCTCCAGCCCCCACCCTCCAGCCCCCCAGCCCCAAACCTCCAGCCCCCCAGCCCCAAACCTCCAGCCCCCAACCCCCAACCTCCAGCCCCCAACCTCCAGCCCCCCAGCCCCCAACCTCCAGCCCCCCCCCCAACCTCCAGCCCCCAAGCTCCAGCAACCTCCAGCCCCCAACCTCCAACCCCCACCTCCCAACCACACAGGACAACCACACAGGACAACCACACCCCAACCCTCACCAACGCCAGCTTCAGCTGCCACAGCGTGGGATTGGTCAGCAGTCTGATCGACGAGGGCAGGACGGCCATAAGGGTCATTCCAAGACTGAGAAATAAAGAGGAGGAAGAAGAAAACATAACATTATGCCTCGTGGTTCATTAGAAGGGTTATTAACAAGCGGCGGAAGGGCCAGGCCCTGAAACCGAACCCCCCCGGGCGAACCGGAGACGCACGGCTGCCAGCTCCTTTTAGAAACACGGCTCGGTCAACACATCGCCACCCAGCTATGCGGGAAATGTGTGGTAATACGGAGGCCCAGGCTTAGGGCTGGACCTGTATTAGTTTAACCCTTCAATTGTCACTCTCTCTGGGGGTGTAGGAACAGGAAGAGGGTGAGGGTTGAGGGGGCTGAGGATCCATTAGGGCCTAAGGGGCCCCTGGGGAGAGGGGGTGAGGAGGTGAGGGGGAGAGGGGGAGAGGGGGTGAGGAGGTGAGGGGGAGAGGGGGAGAGGGGGAGAGGGGGTGAGGAGGTGAGGGGGAGAGGGGGGAGAGGGGGAGAGGGGGTGAGGGGGGTGAGGGGGAGAGGGGGTGAGGGGGAGAGGGGGAGAGGGGGTGAGGGGGTGAGGGGGAGAGGGGGTGAGGGGGAGGAGGGGGTGAGGCCTGCTAGCCTAGGAAGGTAATGGATGTGTGCGGGTGTGCGTCATGGAGGGGAAGGGATCAGGGGAGTTCGAAAGGTCAAGTCCCACAGGTGACACATCCCCCCCCCCACCCCACACACATACACGTGTGTAAAAGGGAGAGCAGGCCTACAGTCAGCCTGTCAGGAGAGGAGGCCTACAGTCAGCCTGTCAGGAGAGGAGGCCTACAGTCAGCCTGTCAGGAGAGGAGGCCTACAGTCAGCCTGTCAGGAGAGGAGGCCTACAGTCAGCCTGTCAGGAGAGGAGGCCTACAGTCAGCCTGTCAGGAGAGGAGGCCTACAGTCAGCCTGTCAGGAGAGGAGAGGAGGCCTACAGTCAGCCTGTCAGGAGAGGAGGCCTACAGTCAGCCTGTCAGGAGAGGAGGCCTACAGTCAGCCTGTCAGGAGAGGAGAGGAGGCCTACAGTCAGCCTGTCAGGAGAGGAGGCCTACAGTCAGCCTGTCAGGAGAGGAGGTCTACAGTCAGCCTGTCAGGAGAGGAGGCCTACAGTCAGCCTGTCAGGAGAGGAGGCCTACAGTCAGTCTGTCAGGAGAGGAGGCCTACAGTCAGCCTGTCAGGAGAGGAGGCCTACAGTCAGCCTGTCAGGAGAGGAGGCCTACAGTCAGCCTGTCAGGAGAGGAGGCCTACAGTCAGCCTGTCAGGAGAGGAGGCCTACAGTCAGCCTGTCAGGAGAGGAGGCCTACAGTCAGCCTGTCAGGAGAGGAGGCCTACAGTCAGCCTGTCAGGAGAGGAGGCCTACAGTCAGCCTGTCAGGAGAGGAGGCCTACAGTCAGCCTGTCAGGAGAGGAGGCCTACAGTCAGCCTGTCAGGAGAGGAGAGGAGGCCTACAGTCAGCCTGTCAGGAGAGGAGGCCTACAGTCAGCCTGTCAGGAGAGGAGAGGAGGCCTACAGTCAGCCTGTCAGGAGAGGAGAGGAGGCCTACAGTCAGCCTGTCAGGAGAGGAGGCCTACAGTCAGCCTGTCAGGAGAGGAGGCCTACAGTCAGCCTGTCAGGAGAGGAGGTCTACAGTCAGCCTGTCAGGAGAGGAGGCCTACAGTCAGCCTGTCAGGAGAGGAGGTCTACAGTCAGCCTGTCAGGAGAGGAGAGGAGGTCTACAGTCAGCCTGTCAGGAGAGGAGGTCTACAGTCAGCCTGTCAGGAGAGGAGGCCTACAGTCAGCCTGTCAGGAGAGGAGAGGAGGCCTACAGTCAGCCTGTCAGGAGAGGAGAGGAGGCCTACAGTCAGCCTGTCAGGAGAGGAGGCCTACAGTCAGCCTGTCAGGAGAGGAGAGAAGGCCTACAGTCAGCCTGTCAGGAGAGGAGGCCTACAGTCAGCCTGTCAGGAGAGGAGGCCTACAGTCAGCCTGTCAGGAGAGGAGGTCTACAGTCAGTCTGTCAGGAGAGGAGAGGAGGCCTACAGTCAGCCTGTCAGGAGAGGAGAGGAGGCCTACAGTCAGCCTGTCAGGAGAGGAGAGGAGGCCTACAGTCAGCCTGTCAGGAGAGGAGGCCTACAGTCAGCCTGTCAGGAGAGGAGGCCTACAGTCAGCCTGTCAGGAGAGGAGAGGAGGCCTACAGTCAGCCTGTCAGGAGAGGAGGCCTACAGTCAGCCTGTCAGGAGAGGAGGCCTACAGTCAGCCTGCCCGTTCCTTCGGGCACAGGTCACCACGGCCTCGGGGGAGACGGAGACACGCTGGGTCGACAGAACACTTCACTGTCAAGACCAGGACGTGTGGCTCGAGTGGGGAAAACAAGGAGGGTTCAAGTCGGGGGGGGGAGGAGGGGGACGGAGAGGGGGGAGCGGTGGCCTTGGCAGCGAACGTCCCATCGCCAGAGTGTCGGGAGCAGCTGGGGCTCAGGAGAGGAGAGGAGATATTATTACAAGGAGGGTAATCTTGTTTTCATACGACACAGTCTTCCCCTTGTGTTCCCTGCGAAGCTTCTCCTCGGAGGGCACGGGGAGAGGGGAGGAGGAGGGGGGGCACGGGGAGAGAGGAGGAGGAGGGGGGGCAAGGCGAGAGAGGAGGAGGAGGGGGGGGCAAGGGGAGAGAGGAGGAGGAGGAGGAGGGGGGGCACGGGGAGGGAGGAGGAGGAGGGGGGGCACGGGGAGAGAGGAGGAGGAGGGAGGAGGAGGAGGGGGGGCACGGGGAGAGAGGAGGAGGAGGGGGGGCAAGGGGAGAGAGGAGGAGGAGGAGGAGGGGGGGGCACGGGGAGGGAGGAGGAGGAGGGGGGGGACACGGGGAGAGAGGAGGAGGAGGGAGGAGGAGGAGGGGGGGGGCACGGGGAGAGAGGAGGAGGAGGGAGGAGGAGGAGGGGGGGGCACGGAGAGGGAGGAGGAGGAGGGGGGGGCACGGGGAGAGAGGAGGAGGAGGGAGATAAAGAGATGGAGAGAGAGATTACCTGAGATAGAGCTGAGAGTCAGTGGACAGAAGGGTTCTGATCTTTATCAGTACGTTGAGGCTGCACCACGTGTTGGCCACTTTATCCTGTCAACACACACACACACACACACACACACCAACACACGCACACACCAACACACACCAACACATCATTAATTAATCATTGTACACTGGCAATATTACACTTCATACATTTAACAAAAGTAGTAAAGAAAGAATCCATTAAGTGTCTGTCAGGATCTCGCAAGAAGAGTTTCAAAATTAGACGCACACAAATATGGGCTGCTCTTTCGAAGACGCATTCCATTTCGAAGAGAAAGCAAATAAGTGGCATTGCTCTAAGTAATCATTTCCCAGCTGAAAAGCCAATAAAAATACCAGCGGCATTCCACAGAGCCATTTGTACAGGACTGCTGGAGGAGGCATGCCCTCTGTCGTAAATCCCCCCCGTCAGAAGAGTCCTGGACGGCAAAAAAAGCAGCAGACATATTTGTAAACTGGGAGACACGGGGGTTAAATGTCCAGAGAGAGACGGGTTTCTGCGGAGGCGGCAGATTAAGGCCACCTCGTAGGGAGGGGGGGGGAGCGGGGGCTGTGATCGCGCTGGGTCTATGATCGCCACGGCGTCTGTGATCGTACAGGGTCTGTGATCGAACGGGGGCTGTGATCGAACGGGGGCTGTGATCGAACGGGGGCTGTGATCGAACGGGGTCTGTGATCGTACAGGGTCTGTGATCGTACAGGGTCTGTGATCGTACAGGGGCTGTGATCGCACAGGGGCTGTGATCGTACAGGGTCTGTGATCACATGGGGTCTGTGATCGCACGGTGTCTGTGATCGTACGGGGTCTGTGATCGTGCGGGGGTCTGTGATCGTGCGGGGGTCTGTGATCGCGCGGGGTCTGTGATCGCATGGGGTCTGTGATCGTACAGGGTCTGTGATCGCACGGGGGCTGTGATCGCACGGTGTCTGTGATCGTACAGGGTCTGTGATCGTACAGGGTCTGTGATCGTACAGGGTCCGTGATCGCACGGGGGCTGTGATCACATGGGGTCTGTGATCGCACGGTGTCTGTGATCGCACGGTGTCTGTGATCGTACAGTGTCTGTGATCGCACGGTGTCTGTGATCGCACGGTGTCTGTGATCGTACAGGGTCTGTGATCGCACGGGTGTCTGTGATCGCACGGTTGTCTGTGATCGTACAGGGTCTGTGATCGCACGGTGTCTGTGATCGCACGAGGGCTGTGATCGCACGGTGTCTGTGATCGCACCGTGTCTGTGATCGTACAGGGTCTGTGATCGTACAGGGTCTGTGATCGTACAGGGTCTGTGATCGTACAGGGTCTGTGATCGCACGGTGTCTGTGATCGTACAGGGTCTGTGATCGCACGGGGGCTGTGATCGTACAGGGTCTGTGATCGCACGGGGGCTGTGATCGCACGGTGTCTGTGATCGTACAGGGTCTGTGATCGCACGGGGGCTGTGATCGCACCGTGTCTGTGATTGCACGGCGTCTGTGATCGTACAGGGTCTGTGATCGTACGGGGTCTGTGATCGTACAGGGTCTGTGATCGTACGGGGTCTGTGATCGCGCCGTGTCTGTGATCGCACTGCGTCTGTGATCGTACGGTGTCTGTGATCGCACTGCCCCAACATCCTACCCTGAGGAAAAACGGCTCCCAAATGTCAGCTTTAACGGCTCTCTCTGTTAGACCGTCGTCGACAGAAATGAAGACTGCCGGTGGTGTTTCTTTGATTTAAACAGAGATGGGAAGTGACAAAGTACAAATACTTTGTTACCGTACTTCAGTAGATTTTTCCAGTATCAGTACTTTACCATTTATTTTTCTGACAACTTTTTACTTTCACTCCTAACATTTTTTGTCTCAGTGTGTAAAAAAAAACTAACAAAAAACAAGTTTTGTTTGCAATGTCGACATTCCGGATAACCCATGGCCATTTATGAGCGAGATGTTCGAAATTGTCGCTGTCTAAAAGGATTCATGGCAAATGTTCTGAGTGTATTTTTGTATAAATGTATTAATATGATGTGAGGTCCAGTTACCAGCGTGACACTAAAACAGGTGTAGTAATGGCGACTTTGTACTTAAGTATGTCAAGAGTCCAAACTTTCTTACTTTAAACTACTTTAACTTAGTGAAAAAGTGTATCTCAGTACTTTTAGTCTTTTTAAACATGAGTATCTATACTTGAGTGAAGGATATATGTACCCATGCCATCTCTGGATTTAAAATACCTCAGAGATCAGAACTAAACACGAACGACCTGCTCCTCTGTGGAAGCGTACGACGTAGATCCGTAGAGAACCAGACCCGCTCTGCTCCCAGGCCTGCACGTGGGACAGCGCTGCCCCTTCTAAGGAGAGCGTTTCTAGGCTGTCGTGTCCGGGCCCAGCTGCTGACGGTTGTCTCCGCCATGTCCAGATCTCCTCTGCCAGCCCCACCCCAAATAACCAGAGGAACGTCCCCCTGAGAGCGCCTGGGGGCAACACGGGAACGATGGGACAGGGTCGTGGAGGTGTGTGTGTGTGTGTGTGTTGAGGGGGGGGACAGGTTGGGGGTGGAGGTGTGTGTGTGTGTGTTGAGGGGGGGGACAGGTGTGTGTGTGTGTGTTGAGGGGGGGGACAGGTGTGTGTGTGTGTGTTGAGGGGGGGGGACAGGTGTGTGTGTATGTGTTGAGGGGGGGGACAGGTTGGGGGGGGGGTGGAGGTGTGGTGTGTGTGGTGTGAGGGGTGGAGGTGTGTGTGTGTGTGTGTTGAGGGGGGGGACAGGTTGGGGGTGGAGGTGTGTGTGTGTGTGTTGAGGGGGGGGGACAGGTGTGTGTGTGTGTGTTGAGGGGGGGGGACAGGTGTGGTGTGTGTGTGTTGAGGGGGGGGGACAGGTGTGTGTGTATGTGTTGAGGGGGGGGGACAGGTTGGGGGGGGGTGGAGGTGTGTGTGGGTGTTGAGGGTGGAGGTGTGGTGTGTGTGTGTGTGAGGGGGGGGACAGGTTGGGGGTGGAGGTGTGTGTGTGTGTGTGTGAGGGGGGGGAAAGGTGTGTGGTGTGTGTGTTGAGGGGGGGGACAGGTGTGTGTGTGTGTGTGTGTGAGACAGGTGTGTGTGTATGTGTTGAGGGGGGGGACAGGTTGGGGGGGGGGTGGAGGTGGGTGTGTGGTGTGAGGGGGGGGACAGGTTGTGGGAGGGTGGGGGGTGTGTGTGTGTGAGGGGGGGGGGACAGGGTTGGGGGGGGTGGAGGTGTGTGTGTGTGTGTGTGTGGGGTGAGGGGGGGGGACAGGTTGGGGGGGGGGTGGAGGTGGGGTGTGGTGTGTGTGTTGAGGGGGGGGGACAGGTTGGGGGGGGGTGGAGGTGGTGGTGTGGGTGTGTGTGTGTGAGGGGGGGGAAAGGTTGGGGGGGGGGTGGAGGTGTGGGTGGTGTGTGGTGTGTGAGGGGGGGGACAGGTTGGGGGGGGGTGGAGGTGTGTGTGTGTGTGTTGAGGGGGGGGGTGGAGGTGTGTGTGTGTGGGTGTGTTGAGGGGGGGGGGACAGGTGGGGGGGGTGGAGGTGTGTGGTGTGTGTTGGGGGGGGACAGGTTGGGGGGGGGTGGAGGTGTGTGTGTGTGTGGTGAGGGGGGGGACAGGTTGGGGGGGGGTGGAGGGGGTGTGTGGTGTGTGAGGGGGGGGAAAGGTTGTGGAGGGGGGGGTGTGTGGGGGGGTGAGGGGGGGGAAAGGTTGGGGGGGGGTGGAGGTGGGGGGGTGGTGTGGTGGGTGTGGTGAGGGGGGGGACAGGTTGGGGGGGGGTGGAGGGGGTGGTGTGTGTGTGTGTTGAGGGGGGGGACAGGTTGGGGGTGGAGGTGGTGTGTGTGTGACAGGTGTGGGGTGTGTGAGGGGGGGGGACAGGTTGGGGGGTGGAGGTGTGTGTGTGTGGTGTGAGGGGGGGGGGAAGGTTGGGTGGAGGGTGGTGGTGGGGTGTGTGTGGGTGTGAGGGGGGGGAAAGGTTGGGGGGGGTGGAGGTGGTGTGTGGGTGTTGGGGGGGGACAGGTTGGGGGGGGGGTGGAGGTGTGTGTGTGTGTTGAGTGGAGGTGTGGGTGTGTGGTGTGTTGAGGGGGGGGGACAGGTTGTGGAGGTGTGTGTGTGTGTGTGTGTTGAGGGGGGGGACAGGTGGGGGGGGGGTGGAGGTGGGGTGTGTGTGTGTGTGTGTTGAGGGGGGGGACAGGTTGGGGGGGGGGTGGAGGTGTGTGTGTATGTTGAGGGGGGGGACAGGTTAGGGGGGGGGTGGAGGTGGTGTGTGTGTGGTTGAGGGGGGGGACAGGTTGGGGGGGGGTGGAGGGTGTGGTGTGTGTGTGTGTGTGAGGGGGGGGGACAGGTTGTGGTGGTGTGTGTGGTGTGAGGGGGGGGACAGGTTGGGGGGGGGTGGAGGTGGGTGTGTGTGGGTGTTGAGGGGGGGGACAGGTGTGGAGGTGTGGGTGGTGTGTGTGAGGGGGGGGGACAGGTTGGGGGGGGGGTGGAGGTGTGTGTGTGTGTGTGAGGGGGGGGGTGGAGGGTGTGGGTGTGTGTGGTGTTGAGGGGGGGGGGACAGGTTGGGGGGGGGTGGAGGGTGTGTGTGTGTGTTGGGGGGGGACAGGTTGGGGGGGGGGTGGAGGTGTGTGTGTGTGTGTTGAGGGGGGGGACAGGTTGGGGGGGGGTGGAGGTGTGTGTGTGGGTGTGTGAGGGGGGGGACAGGTGGGGGGGTGGAGGTGTGGTGTGTGTGTTGAGGGGGGGGGACAGGTTGGTGGAGGTGTGTGTGGGTGTGTGTGTGTTGAGGGGGGGGACAGGTTGGGGGGGGTGGAGGTGGTGTGTGTGGTGTGTTGAGGGGGGGGACAGGTTGGGAGGTGTGTGTGTGTGTGTGTGGGTGTGTGTGTGTTGAGGGGGGGGACAGGTTGGGGAGGTGTGTGTGGGTGTGTGTGTGTGTGGTGTGTTGAGGGGGGGGGACAGGTTGGGGGGGGGGTGGAGGTGTGTGTGGTGTGTGTTGAGGGGGGGGACAGGTTGGTGGAGGTGTGTGTGTGTGTGTGTGTGTTGAGGGGGGGGACAGGTTGGGGGGGGGGTGTGTGTGTGTGTGTGTTGAGGGGGGGCTTCCACAACACGGCAGCAGAAGGAGCTGGTGCGCGCCCTCACCTACAAGCCAGCGAGGTATTTCACAGGCCGCGGCATTTTGGTGCCGTGAGAGGGAACCTGAAACTGTGAAGAGGTGCACTGTATGTAAACTCCCTCCACCTCCCCCCCTCTCCCTTTCACTTGTCCCAGCTTCTGCTTACGTCTACAGTTTATTTGGGGGTACATCCCCCCCCTACAGGTCTTTGCTCTATAGCTGCCGGAGGGGAGGAGAGGGTGGGGGGATAGAGTGTCTCTCACCCTGTGTATTATCAGTTTGCCTCATGTCACTAACAAACACGGCGTCCGGTGAATTTTTCAATTACGTCTCGTATCGCGACACCTCGAGGACTGGCACACAGGACCCCACTCCCGGCCCCCTGACGCGGGTGTTGTTTTACGGAAGCGTTGCCACGGCCCTCTCATCCACATCCTGACTAATTGCAGACCGCCTTGTGTTTCCAGCCCTGAACCCTTTCCCCCCTGGGCGAACACGGTGTGTGCGCGGCTACATCCACACGTGTTCCTCTCAAGGACGCGTCGGGGCGGTTCGTCGGTGCCGCGCCGTGAACTGCCCCACACACACACACAGTTAGAACGGGGTTCTGCAATGACGTGCTGAAAAGACCCTGGCAGCCGACGAGGGAGATTTATCTGTACCTCACCACAACGACCCGTCCAGAGAGCGGGAAACTGATCTCCTGACCTTTCAACATTTGATTTCTCTGTTTTTCTTTGATCCTGCTAAGGATCTATTTCCAATTGGCTGAGCACAGCTTTGACGAACATGATGGAGGGTAGCAGGTTGTCTCACCGCAAGTGTGAGTGGTTGTGTGTGTGCACGCTCGTGTGTGTGTGAGATGTTATGGGAATGGTAGTGTGTGTGTGTGTAGGATGTTATGGGAGGGGTAGTAACACCTCTTAAAGGAGCTTTGCTGAATGGCTCAGATCTTTCAACCAGTCAGAAACCATTTTGTCAAACACTAACTACATTGTGGATTCATTTCTGGAAATACACATTTGGTGAATACCAGCAACAAAAAAACTGCTTAGTAGGCCTTTAGTGCCAAACCCCAAACCCACTACGCGGTATATATATATATATAAGAAGGGGTTAGAGGTGGTGCCCTCTCCTGACATGGAGAAGAGGACTAGGTCACAGGGCGCGGAACGAGCCACTGGCCTATCACGTCGTCCGGTGTGTACCTCAAACAGGCCACTGTCCTATCACGTCGTCCGGTGTGTACCTCAAACAGGCCACTGTCCTATCACGTCGTCCGGTGTGTACTGTCCTATCACGTTGTCCGGTGTGTACTGTCCTATGACGTTGTCAAGGTGTGTACTGTCCTATCACTTCGTCCGGTGTGTACCTCAAACAGGCCACTGTCTTATCACTTCGTCCGGTGTGTACCTCAAACAGGCCACTGTCCTATCACTTCGTCCGGTGTGTACCTCAAACAGGCCACTGTCCTATCACGTTGTCCGGTGTGTACCTCAAAAGGCCACGTCATCACGTCGTCCGGTGTGCGTACCTCAAACAGGCCGCGCCCCACGGGGAAGATCCGATGAAGGACTTGCAGCACCTGACCGGGCTCAGACAGGAAGGGGAGCCAGCAGAGGGCAAAGGTCACCAACACTGTCACCGCCACCTTCACCAGCAAGAGCAACCTGAGCAGAGCGGGAGAGACAACTTCAATGTCAAACAGAGGCGACGGAAAGTCAAACTAAACAAACTCAAATCCATTCAAGCCTAAAGGAAAACCCCCTATTCTTTATTTCTCGTCATTGATACTGTCCCTGTATGACACAGACTACACGATAGGATTCAAACGCATGTTTAGAAGCTCTCTGAGAGTGTTGAACGAGCTACACGGCTCCTTCCTCTGGGCCTGAGCTCTCTGTGGTCAGGCAGCTCACAGGAATAGCTGAGGCTCGGGGGCGTAAGCGAGAGCGAGAGTGTCATCTGGCCGTCTAATCCAGCTATCCTTGCCCTGCCACATGCCCTTGGTACATTGTTACTAGATAAACAGTCAGCAGGATCTGTGTCAGCATCAGATCTGACTGCCTCAGTGAGACTGTGGTGAGGCATGTGGAGGAGGGGGGGCAGGCAGACTGCCTCAGTGAGGCTGTGGTGAAGCATGTGGAGGATGGGGGCAGGCAGACTGCCTCAGTGAAGCATGTGGAGGAGGGGGGGCAGGCAGACTGCCTCAGCGAGGCTGTGGTGAGGCATGTGGAGGAGGGGGGGCAGGCAGACTGCCTCAGTGAGGCTGTGGTGAAGCATGTGGAGGAGGGGGGCAGGCAGACTGCCTCAGTGAGGCTGTGGTGAAGCATGTGGAGGAGGGGGGGCAGGCAGACTGCCTCAGTGAGGCTGTGGTGAAGCATGTGGAGGAGGGGGGGCAGGCAGACTGCCTCAGTGAGGCTGTGGTGAAGCATGTGGAGGAGGGGGGCAGGCAGACTGCCTCAGTGAGGCTGTGGTGAAGCATGTGGAGGAGGGGGGCAGGCAGACTGCCTCAGTGAGGCTGTGGTGAAGCATGTGGAGGAGGGGGGCAGGATCGGACTGCCTCAGTGAGGCTGTGGTGAAGCATGTGGAGGAAGGGGGGGCAGGCAGACTGCCTCAGTGAGACTGTGGTGAGGCATGTGGAGGAGGGGGGAAGTATCTGACTGCCTCAGTGAGGCTGTGGTGAAGCATGTGGAGGAGGGGGGCAGGTTGACTGCCTCAGTGAGGCTGTGGTGAGGCATGTGGAGGAGGGGGGCAGGCAGACTGCCTCAGTGAGGCTGTGGTGAGGCATGTGGAGGTGGGGGGCAGGATCATGCCTGGTCGGAGGGCTACAAAACAAAGAGCGCTGACTGATTATTTTTCTCAGGTTTCTCACTCTGGTTTGCACTTGTGACTCATGCACACACCACACACATACTTGTGTAGCGCAGGACACACACATGTAGCCGTTGTGTATCGGTGAAACTCACTCCTCAGATATGTAATGGGCAGTTGGTAGTGGTGGTGCTTGGGAAGCCAGAGGTGGCAAGTTCAACTCCCGGTGGGAGCGATCTCCCGGTGGGAGTGAACAATGGCCAGATACCTCTGACGGAGCTTGCAAGACCACGTCCGTTGCATACCCGTTACACACACACACACCCTCTCTCTCTCTCTCACACACACAAACACACACACACACACACACACACACGTGTCCTCACCCCTTTCCTCTTAGACCCTGTTTGATACACCTCCCCGAGCAGGTAGCAGAAGAAGGGCAGCGCGTGGTACAGCTCCATCTGCTTGTAGCTGAGAGCCAGGCAGAAGGCCAGCGCTCCCAGAACATCCCAGCCCAGGCCCAGGCCCACCACCCCCCACAGGGTTAGGCCCAGGCTCACGCAGTTATATCAGACACAACGGTCAAGGGAAACAGCCTTCCACGCAACCCAACGAACTATTTTGTTCAATGCTGGTCCGTCTTAGAATTGTATAAACAGATTAATATGCCGCATAATATGTGAAGGATACTGAAAGTGCCCGTGGTCGATGAGGATCAGGCCAGGGTAGAGGAGAAAGCAGAGAGCAGTACAGACCTTGGAGAGGAGACAAACGCAGCGGGATTAGAATTGCTCTTTTCCCGCTCCCCGCTAGTTTAGAAGGATTCGAATGGAGGCAGCGACAATACCTTCCTCTTTGGAGCTCCGTCGCTTAAATACATACAGTATACGATAACTGCAGGAATGTATATCAGCAAATCAGCCACAAGGACTGAGATACAAGAAAAGAAGACATGGTTAGTTAGCTAGCCACTAAAAAACGTATTTCATTGACCCTTTTGTGATTTAACTTGACCCATAATACACAGTATTTGAGTTGTTTTGACAGCCTTGTCTCACCCGTGGCTCTCATGAACAGTTTATGTCCTGAGCTTTCATATCCTCTAGACTCGTGCAGCGTCACCCAGGCAGAGTTAACCAGTTTGGCGCTAAAAGAAAGCAAACACGCGTACAGAATTGATAACACATCATATGTTTTTTGACCACTGGTAACGAGAAGTGGGCATTTTGACTGTCACACTGACTTTAATAAAGCATTTATACACGAAGGTAACTTACACATGAGCGCAGAGCAGGCTGTGGTAAGCCGTTAGAGGTGGATAATCAAGACCCCAGTAATTCAAGTCATTGTCTGTGGTGTTGAAGTACCTGCGCAAATAAAGCAAACTCTAGTTTCTCCTCTTGCTTTTGAGTGTGTGGTGGACGTGCTGAAATCTAGTGTCTGTAGCACATTTACCATTCATGAACGGGGAGATTGTGCGTCACTTCTTGCCAGTGTCTTTGAGCTTCATAATCGCCGAACATGGGTGGTTTACCTGCCCCTGTAGAACAGAACAGTAGCAAACTATCTGTGATAAAACGATAGCAAATCTAATCCACCATATTAGCGTGCAGCCTATGCAAACCACCAAACGTAGGAAATTAAGTTTTTATTTACAATACGCATAACACAGCATGTATTGGACATTTAAACTAGACCTTGCTACTGTAGCTAGTACATACAGCTCTCTAAGTAGTCGTCATGGTTACCTGAATACGAGTTCAATGAAACGCACCACCTCGCCGTAAGACTAATCAAAACACATGCAGATAAAAGGCTCCAGCTCTCCATGGCAACATAAAAGATAGAGTATTTTGTTCGCTATCTAAATGCGAAACTCTCAGAAAGTCTTCCTTTGACTGACTGTTTGTATTTCCTCATACGTAAGCGGAAAGGGATTCGTAGTACAGTGTCATTGGACGCTGGCTGATGACGTTTTGGAAACTGGCCGGAGGAGTTGATTCTGAAGATACACCCATCAGATTGTCTGCAAGAGGACAACGGCAATTTGTATAAATCCCGTTTTCTCTCCAACAACGGTTGTGCAACATTTACAAGGGATTATTTTCGATATGTCATGGGTTGAAGTGGACTGTTATTCGTTCTTTCATAAATGTCTCAGTGCGGGGAAATATTTTACTGTAAATAGCCTCATTAAATAATGACAATGCACATGATTATGAGTTAATTCAGCCAGACTAAGTTTTTGAGCCGACAGTGTCTATAGATACCCTTATCCAAAAGAGTAAACAAAAGCTTTTCTATGACTGAATTGCATAAACATAGGATTTTAATCAAGTTTGTATTGACCAAAAGATTAAAACATAAGCAGCTGTGCGATACAGTCCTGGATATGAGAGCCTGCCCGCAAACGTTCAGTTTATGGTCTGGAGCCTCCTGATGTGTGGAAGAACAACTGGAGGGGTCTGATTGTGTAAGCGAATAATGTTACCCCTCCCCCGCACACACACACCACACACACACACACACACACACACACACACACACACACACACACACACACAAGCAGGTCACATGGACACTAGGCGATTCCGTCCAGGAGACATACCCAGGGGTGGTCCCTTCTGACCTTTCAGTCAGTTGACATCCACTGTTACCAAGGGTTACCAAGGGGTCTCGAAAAGCGAGAGAAAAACACATTCTTTGTGATTCTCACATCATTCATTAATAAATAATACTAACCTTGGACCACCGTTGATTTGCAACGACAGTTTCATGACAATAAGAGGCCTGTGACTCATTGTTGCCCATTAGTTATTAATGCATGGCGTGCCAGCTTTACTTTGTCATTTATTGCTTCATCTTTGTACCTTTTAATATTCAGGTGCTGCTATATTTTTTGTCTATGATCCGCGCCCGGAGACAGCTCAGCTTGGGCGGGAAGATCGCCCACGTGTTCTGTTTTCCAATGTCACGCACTCATGGCATCTATTACCCCATCACGACATCCAGAATGTTCCCGGTATTAAGACACTTTGTGGACCAACAATATAAAGGGATGAATGCGAACCTTTGGTTTGTGAAGGGATGAATGCTAACCTTATGAAGGAGCCATATGCGTTCATATCCCTGGTGAGAACTTCGTTCATGCTCTAGTAGTCTAACACAGACACTTATTGTTACTACAGCTGGTCATGATCTAAATGACGATAATCAATATTTCCACCGTATATGAGTAACCTTCCATAAAATAGATCATAGTTCTCAAATAAATAGTTCAAATAACTTAGATCTAATTAAAATCAACAAATGAAAAGCAGTTTTTCACATTAAAGTTTCTCATCAATGCATTTTTTTAAACATTTTTTGCATCGCTCTATGAGTTTTGATTAGTCCTAGATTTTAGTAGATCATGGCATTATGACTCTATAGCCTCTAGGTGTGGTCCTTCTCGAGGTGGTCCGGGCTTCGTTGTCGTTGCTGGACGGGGTTATGGGAACCGCTCACTCTCACTGTGCACACAGCCGCACACCTGACGAGGGAGCAGGTGCAGTTACAAAGGTCAACGTCGAGTATGCGTGTGAACTTCTCGCGATATGCAGCGCCCAACAACTTTCACTCGAATTTTCGTCCGTCTGATCCACAAATTAATTCTAGAAAGAGAAATGTGTTCACTCAATCACCAGGTAATAAGTTTACATTGAAGGATTGTAGGATAACTTGGTCATTAGCCTATTTATTTGAATATTTGAATTAAAATTCCTAAAAGCATAAAAATATAGGCCTTTGGCGTTCATTCACATAGGCCTAGCCTACTGAATACACTGCAACAATTTCTAAAAATAAAAATAAAAAATAGTCTAATTTTTGCAAAAAATCTGATGTAATTTTGGTCTGAATGGTAGTTTATATTATCTACAACAGCCTCAATCAGTCAAGCCAGAGAATGCAAAATAAACGGGACTATAGCCTAACTGCGGTAAGATGCCTATTGCCAGCGAAGGTTACGGGTTGACGTCAGATCGGACTGTAGGCTACTGGCTATAGAAAGCGGAATCTATAATAACCTTGCACTTGTTAAAGAGTCAAGTCTTTCCTATCAGCTGGTCTTAAAATAGCCCCACCATTAAAACCCGTTGAATCGAAACCATTTGGCAGTTTCTTTATCCCCAGACAAAAAGACACCTTACAGATAAGTAAATGACACAGTTGGGTGTATTATTCAGGTGCCAACACACAGTCTTGTGTTGTATCCTATGTGGACGTCTTTCCTTATGTTTCTTCGCGTTTAATTACACCTCTGCCAGTGTCAATAAACGCCACCTAGTGGTGGGTATGAGTTAAGGTCTCTGCAATCAATGTCTCGGCGTGTTTGTATCAGAATGCCATTCATGTTTGGAAACGTACCAAAATGAGAAAACGAAAACATTCATGACATGGAAGACCATATTTTCACTTGGCCTATTTTTGTTTTTGTCTGTAAATGTGTGTTATATAATTCACGTTATAATAGTAGTCGAGTGTTTTGTTTTGTTTGAAAATAATTGCCATTGATTTAACTTTCTTAAATGTAACTTCCTATTCCAAGACATGAAATAGATTAGAAAACTTCCCCAGGGGTAAACTTCAATATATATTCGGATGTATTTAAATCTAAATATATTTAGTGAAAAAGACAAAACGCAAAACAAGATTATCCTAATACGTAAGCATAATATAACAAGGCCTAATAAGAAAGGTAATAAAACCAACTATAAATTTGCTATTAAAATGTTATCAGTAGGCTATTTAGCCTACTATTTAGATACATAGTTTACAGCAAGACTCATTTGAAACACGGGTCTAACCCTGGTTAAAATGCCTGCATCTGCTCGTCACTGACGCGACAAACTATAATATCAAAGTGCATAAAACATTGCACGGTTGCGGATGGACTCGTGGAATGGGCACCCGTTATCCGGTCACCGTGAAGCGTTGGATCAGCAGCTTTTTCTGTCTTGAAAGTGAATTTAAGAAGACAGTCCTTTCTCTTTTCCCATGGGTATCAGTTAAATATAGCTCAGCCCTAACCCCCGCGCGCCTGCACACCACTCGCCATTTGCTGTTTGTGTAAAACTGATTAGCCTGACACAACTGTGAGACGAAGTGTTACTTTTATAGTAGCAACTGAAACATGCATATAGCCTGTGTCTCTTGTAACACGATATAGCAAGCTGGTATCTCGCCATTAACATTACATAAGTAGCCTAGGCTATATACGCCTTTCATCACCTTTCATGTTTACACATATCTGCACATTTAAGTGCTTTAAATATAATATAAATAATATGAAATCTATACAACATATGTATTAATATTTGTGATATATGCTGCTTGGTTTGAATTCCAAAAATATTTTATGAGAAATTGTTTTGTTTCAAGTAGGAAGGGTGGTTTTGAAATGGCTTGCAATTCGTTAAATCATTCCATTAGAAAACACAGTAATATATTTTCATGAATTAAAATAAAATGAAATAACCATATCAACACCAAGGATGATTTGTAATTAAATATCATTATATAATAAACGAAGTCTTTTTTGTATCTATTGCCAATTGTTTTGCTGAAATTCAAAATAAGTAAAGGCTGTTACGATTTATTTAGCCGGTGACAATTCTAAAGCACATTTTATATATGTTTAAGAACCTTTTTCCAGGATACAGACCTAATTGGCAATTACCAAAGGCAATAAACATGTCATTACATTGGCATTATTATCACTTATGGGACTAGATTGTTCAATTATATTGGAAGGGTTTAAAACCTTGCTTGCTCTTGTGTTTTCTAAATTCTGAATTAACGAATCAGTTAAATGAAATGTTAAGAGGAGTTATGTTTCTGTCTTAGATTTATTTACAAATGAATCCAGTTTACAACACAATAGATCTACATAGAATACATATTTGAATTTATAAACAGACTTTTTGTTCAGAGCATGTTGTAGGAAAGAATATCCGCGTTGATTACAAACCACTAACAGTGAGCTTCCAGTTACAATAAAGAAAATGTCAAATAATACTAAAGCCCGTCTATCTATAACTGTCGTTCAGTTCAAACAAGAAAATTAAACAAATCAAATTCAAACAAGTATAATATTTTCTTTTTACAAATATGTACAAATATTACCTGTACAGAAAGCTTTCCGTTTAGTTTCTCTCATTTAGAGTCTATACATGGCTACAGATTGGCGGACAATCTCCAGTGCTGCCTATAATTCTGTACAGTGTTTCCCCCCAAAGCTATAGAAAAATAAGAGTTGTTACTTTTACTGAGAAGGCCATTTGGAGGCAGATGACGTTACTGTGGGTAAAAACTGTCCAGATATGATATTAGACGGCACGCTCAGAATTGGCGCCATGGCAGCTGATGTCCTGGCCAGGGACAGAGACTGCGCGCTCAACAAGGCGGACTGAACGGTCACCGGAGGCCGCAGAAAAGTCTGGGCGCTGGGAGAAGTAGAGACCCCGATGATATTCTCTATACTAAAAGAGGGTCTACTTGAGGGTTCGGATTTGATCATCGACGCGGTACTCAGACTGTTCAGTTGGAACTGCAGACTGGGGCTGAGTTGTGAGTTGAAAGCTTTTCTGTTTAGCTCGGCGGAGGATAAGAGAGGAATGGTTGGGGGCAGCATCGGACCCACCGGGGGCATGTATGGGTACTGCAAAGCTGCTGGATGTGTATAGGCAGGGTGAATTCCATAGTGACGACCGTAAGGATTTCCGATGCTATATGCCCCGAAACTTTGCATCATGAGAGCTGTCTGCTCGCGTAGAATGTCAGGTTGGTGCCTCTTGAAGCGTTTCCTCCGCCGGAGAAAGCTACCGTTGTCAAACATATCTTCCGATTGGGGGTCCAGTGTCCAGTAGTTGCCTTTGCCAGGGTTGCCCGGCTCCCGGGGTATTTTGACGAAACAGTCGTTTAGCGAAAGGTTGTGGCGGATAGAGTTTTGCCAGGCTGGAAACTTCTCCCGGTAGTATGGGAAACGGCTGCTGATGAACTCGCAGATCCCGCTGAGAGTTAGTTTCTTCTGCGGGCTCTGTAGAATGGACATGGTGATGAGCGCGATGTACGAGTACGGTGGTTTTACCAGGCTGTTTTTTGGCTTGCTCTGCGTAGCACCCGACGCGCTCTCCGTTCCGTCCGCTTTGGTTTCGCCGTCTCCGGTGCTTTCACAGGGGCTTCCCGACCCCTCCTTCACTTCGATCTCTTCCACCTCCTCCGGGCGGTCTTGCATACCTTGGCTTTCGCAGTCGCTGTCCCTCTCCATGCTCTCATCGCCCTCGCCGACCACGTCGATATCCACATCCTCGGTTGTGAGCACCGTCTGACCGGACATGTCGTTGGAACTGTTGCCTCCAGACAGGGTCATCACAGCTTACTTTACCGAGGAACAACCGGGATATAGGTGAGTGCGCGCACGGCCCGTCGCCGTCAGATCGGATGTCACCCAAATCTAAATGCAGGGCAGAGTCGCCTGCCAGGGAAACTTAAACTTCAGAAAATATTTCTCCAGTCGCGTCTTTCGGATTTCGGTTGATGTGCTTCACGCCTGGTGTCCCTTCAGTCAGTATCTCCTATGGCAACGGCAAAAAAGTAATTTTTGAGTGCGAAGTCAATATGACACATGCTTTTAAAGCCGGCTTTAAGGACTGTCTGATAGATTACTTTTTCTGTTTAAGATATACTATCAGTAGCGCCACGTGACGGCGTGACGTCAGACGTCCCCCTGTTAAACCATGCAAACTGAAGTTGGTTCATGGATTTGTCAACAAAGGAGGGACAACAGGAACACTGCTTTCCACTCTCGAGCTGTGTCCGTCCGTCATAGACCATTTAACGGTAGCAGAGGGAGGGGGGCAAGTTACCCTAGATGATTGAAAGATGTGATGCGAATTAACTCGGCTGCGCCAAAACCAAATCTTAACTTTACTTAAACAAATTGTTTTGAGGGGCTTCATGGGTGAAAACGTCGACAGCTAAGTTAATTGAATCTATTTTAGTTATTTTGTGCTCGTCTGTTGCATGGAATATAATAATAATTTAATTTATTTTACGTGTGGTTCCATTTAGGCCTATAGGCTAAACGGCTAAATATGAAATGTTTCTGTGCATGGGAAATTCGTTTCACTTTTTAAATCTCTAAAAGCGTGGATTTGAAATGCGAAAAAAAGGCAATATACAATCGACTAATTCCGTGGATTTGACAACAGTGGGAAGGGTATTGAGAAATAACAATGGAAAGTATCAATAAAGAATTCTTAACTGTTTTTGCTGAGGTGTTAACGACCTAATCATTGCATGCGTTAACATATGAAATAGAAGGAAATGAAAGACCAAGCGAATGCAAAGGAGCCATTCGGAAGCCTGCCCGCGAGGCGCAAGGGGTTCCCAAGGAAGGATCTTGGAAGAATCCAGAACTTGAAACGCTTCGCGTGCGATGTGTGAGAAAACGTTGCCATGGCTATATCATTGTCGATGGAGAGATGAAAATAATATTTGCCCATGCTTTCCTTTCAGCAAACGGGGACTAAAAGTCGTTCTTATAAATGTTCCATGCCTAAATAACGAAATTATAAAACATGACGCTTTTTGTAAGTCACACCGAAGCATCGAAGCCTAATTGCCAGGCCTCTAAATGTCACAAGCAATGACGTCCCATTGATTATATCGGGCACTCCTCTAAAGTCGTAATGAAAATATCTTTAATTGACAACAGAATCAATTATTCCTACCACCCCTATTTTAGAACTAACAAAAATGTGTAAATAACTTTACAATGGGTGCGGAGTAGCAGTTAAGCATGACAGGGTCTATTTCACTCAGTTCAAAGCGACTCTTCAGAGCGCATTGTAAAGGAAAACGGCTACCTCTGCAGATTGGCGTAACACTGTTAGGATTCCGCGTGCACCACAAAGCTCTCATTGAACACATTACATGCAACGCGTCTGTATTTTTAAACAAGTTGATGCTGCCCTAAGATACATTTATATTTAATTGATGACACATTGGCCTACCAAACAATTAAATTCATTATTATAAAATATTAGCCAATTGGCTAATATTGTCCTAATATTTAAGTAGCCTAATAGCCTTTTTATTTTTAGTTGTCTACATTGTATTATCTGTAACCTATTATATTAAATAATGACTAAACATAATTGACAATGCATGCTTTTGGAAATCTTTTACCAATAATTAGGCTATAACTTCATAAAATATCTCGATATAGGCTATCTTTTCAATTATAGGCTCAAAGTGCAAACAAGAAAAAATCCTACAGCCTATAGTATCACAGAACGAATAGGCCTACATAATTTTTATTATATCTGAAATTCAGATTCTGTCCCCAAAAATACTGTATTATTTGACGTTGACGTTGGCACATTATGTCCGGATATAATCGAGTTTCCTTGTGAACTCCATGTTATATCTTTTGGCATATGGTTTCCCTCCCAGAACCTTTGACACTGTTCTCTTTGCTGGATAAAAGTCGGATTAATTAATGATATCGTTAATAATGGTGTGTCATGGTGAAAATGGTGACAAGGTCCTCCGATTAGACATGCATTGTACTAATCTTTAGCTCAGGGAGGCACCCGGTGACCTGTGTGATCCGCAGTCTATCAATACCGGCTACTTAGCAGATGAAATCAGAGCCAGATCTTTTAGTTTTTCTATTTTTTTCACACTTTTAGAGTGAATATTTACATGGTGTTTATGTATTGACACAGTTATTTAGCATGGCGTATAGGCTGTAATTATACATGAGATCATCTATTATCTGAACACGAACAGAAGCTACTGACAGATCGGTGTTAAAGTCTCCTTCCTCTTTAAACGCGAGCCGCCGTGTTGTGAAAGACAGCGTAACTGATATTACACCGCGAGAGGATCAAACCCGTCCTTCCAGTGATCTTTTGAAGCCTCATAAATCCGCTTTTATACCTTCGCAGTTTGTTAATGAAATGTACATTTAAGCACACATGCACGGCTTAGCTCGACAAAACCTTTTAGAATAATAAGCTAACTCTCTCCAGCATGAACCATTACGGGACACAGTGATAGCAGGTGACGAAGCGAAGACAGTCGCCGCATGTGATTACTAAGCAAGGTCAGAAACAAATACAACCCCAAATAGCAAAACGTTGTAGAATGTCTACCTAATTAAATTGCTAGAATAAAAAGCAAGAAGGATGAAACTGCAAGGTGTGGGATGTGTTTTGAATGCGATGAGCTATTCCGAGTGGAAACACGGGATCTGAGGGAATGAGGAAATGATGCGCCTAGAGTCGTGCGTAATGCGCGCGGATATCCATATGCATATCCATGATTTAGGGTGTCAATCACACTTGATTCTGCATTGTGTTCATTATTTCACGAGTAAAAAAAAATACAAGCATTTTTTTTAACGTTCGGACGATCTCGTTCTAGAGGAACAAGAGCCGTTGGAGATTCGAAGGACGCTCTTGTGGCTCGAGCACGTATATCTATACAGCTAATCACCTTAGTGGACTGCCAAATCAAAGGATGCTTCATTATTATTTAAAACCTTCACTCCCTGTAAATGGTTGTGTACTCAGCATTATCTAAGCCTTATTTATTTATTTTTTCGACCTGACAAAATTGGTTGCTATATTTATCTTAACATGTTTCATGTTTTGTATTTATATAGCCTATACCGATGCATATACTTTCGTAGACTCCTTTAACCCTAACTCGTTTAAATATATATACAATGCTTTTTAAACAGTAGCTTGTAATGGTCCAAAATATTATAGACGAAATAATTAGCCTTTCGGCAAACATGTTCCTGTACAATTCAATCAACGAGTTCCATCCCAATGTTCAATACCAACATAACTTAAAACACATCCTGATAGAACAAATAGGCCTTTAGACACACGCAAATGGGTGATCATATAAAGTTAACATTTTTCAAGACATTTCTAAGAGCTGCTCTGAAAAACAGATTTTTGAAAGGCAACTCATTTAATTAATTACGGGAGAGCAGTTGGGGGCAGCAAGCTAGTAAAACGGTATGATATATTAATGGCATTGTTAGCGCGCTTTTAATTACGGCTATTATGTTAATTATTTAACATCAACGCGGAATGATCAGCATGTCAGATTTAATAAAAACGAGCCTTTCAATGGAAAACAGTTTTTTTTCATGCAGAGGGGAAAGTCTCCACGTCATACTTTAGGTAAAAAATGACTTTTCATTTAAATGCAATCTCTAATTGGATTTTTCATGGTCGACACAGTGATTCCCTCAAGGCTATACCCACCAGAAGGCAGGATCTCATCCTTTTTTTTCTTCTAGAATTCGCCATTTTCACCCCCTTGAAGAATCCACTCTATCAACCTGCAACTTTCTGTCAAACAATATGATGTAGCTCATTTTTAACCGTCCCTTTTGTGGGCATCTTTGAGGCGCTTCTCGCCGTCACAACACAGCGGCAAAGGGCCAAAACAGCGAGAGTATGTCGCGCTCAGTAGATGCACCTGAAGTAACGACATCATTTCTTTGAAAACAAAACCGGAAATGACAGAATAGGCCTACTGTTAAATTCCAGAACAACGTCGACTATTTTTTTTTGCAGATTCGGATTCACCGTTATTTAGGCCGATGACTGAATCATTTTACATTTACGTTCACAGATTCGTCTGTAGAACACCTGGAATATTTCGGTCAGAATTGATGATGTACATGGAACAGTGAATTTTCAATGGATAGTCGGATTGCCCATATACACATAGACTTAGCAAAATATTGACAAATGTCCACTTGATAAATAACATTCACCCATTTGGTTTTATTGTTGAAACACTATTTGAACAATATTATGTCACTGATATTAACTCTGTTCAACTATTGCCACAAAACGAATGGACAAGTCCGGTTGTTTGAATTCAGAAATGAGACCTTTTGATTTGGAGGATAACACATTTACTGAATATTTAACTCAAACCATAATCATCTATTGCCTTACATTTTGTTCCATAAGGCTGTAGGCTACATAAACAAATGTTTGATAGAGAACATGTCATTGTGTTCTAACTGTTCTTATTAAGGCAATTTGATATGCCGATTTATTTGTGCAAATTGTTAATATAAGTTGCTGCTATTCCGTTTGCTAGATCGATACCACTTTATTATTTTCACACGTGATTAAAAAAAAAGTGACGCTGCAATCCTGTTTAGCCTATCCATGATGTGCTGTCGTTATTGTGTATTTATTTAATCTCGGCAATATTTTCAGGGCACATCGCCGCTGAAACGAGAGTTTGTGTCTCCTTCCGCTGGGTCTGCAGTGTGTGCGGCCCATGGAGGCTGGCCGGGGTGGCTCGCCGTGCGGATGGTGCAATAGGGTGGGAAAGTAACACCAATGTGAGCTGGATTTACATACCAATGTGTCTTGTTAAGTATGTGCAATGTTACCCAGTTTGTAAGTTTTATTGTCATTTAGATGAGGACTGAAGTTGTACATTAGCACGTGGAGGGAGTGTTATTTGAGTACAGCCATTGCGGTTGTAAACAACACAAAGTAGCCTAGTACGCAAATCCAGCTCAACGCTCTGTCTCAAAGATATCGACGGCTTTTGTATTTCAGTTCAATGTGATCGAAAACAAATAATGTTGACAATGTAAAACAGAAAAAACACAGCCCACTAGCTGACATACAAAACACATGTAGGCTATAATGTCACACACAGGGAAATGCAGGTTGAAATTGGATTACCACAGAATGCAAATTACTGTCTCATTTTACATCATTGTCTCCAACTGTGGTAAGAGGACAACGATATAGGAAACGAAATGTGACCATTTTAGCATCAGAAATGTAGAAAGATAGCGTGTAAAGGCCGACATTGAAGAGGCTGTAGGACACCTAGATGGGAATTTAATGTTGGGGAACCGAAGAACTAACAAACAGGCCTAGGCGATAAAATAAATGTGACATCAAGCACAATACAAAACCTTAGGGCCTTAGACACGACATCAGAGATAGAACCTTGGAGATGCTAGCATGCGAGTGATAAAACCACAATGAATGTACACGCTATTTTAATGTTTGCCTTCGTGACAATGCCTACATGGCCACCAGCTAGATGAAATGGTAAGTCATGTCCTGTAATTTATGTTAAAGGAAACTGTCATTCCTTAGCCTGGTAATGTAGCCTATTCCGTGCGGCACTTATAGTGACCCTTGAACTCAATCTCTTCTTGCCTATTGATGCATACATATCTGTAACATCACAGTAAATTACCTTCTACTCGAGGTAGCTGCCTCTAGTAATCTGTCAGAACCCCCTCAGCAATGTTTTACCCGATTTACCTTCTTTCGAACCCAATTACCCAAATTATGGATGAAGAGGAGAACCCTGTGGTTGTTGTGAAGGAGACTCGTTGGATGGACTCGTTGGATGGATGTGTGATGGATTCGCGGAGTATATAGCCTTTTGGTTAAGTCCCAGGTATACCGGGCTGTTCCCTGGACCGTAGAAAGATGGTTTCTGCTGAAGGACTGATGATTTGATTTCAGAGTATTTTTTTCAGTCTACGATCTATCTCTTCCGAAAAGCAATCGGAACATTTTCCTCTATTTTAAAATAATGAACTTATGAGTGAATGTAAATGTATTTTTTATATGGTTGGGAATTTCCCAGAATTTCAATGTAATTATGGATCTTAATATAAAACGTTATTTCCGTTTTCCTAAACGATACTAAAACAATGTCTTAAATATCCAGAATAATTTTGGTATTCTCATTCATGTTTTCAAAACCAATTGTTGGTTTTCAATAAACGATGTTAATATTGTTATGTAAACCTTTGGATACTTGTTTCATGATTTCATAAAACATATTTATAATTTACCCGTAAATGTGCCTGTTTTGATATTCGAACACTTATTTTTGTCCACAAGTCAAACATCACACTGTATGAATATCGATGTCTAATATTCCTTCCGGATAAAGACGCAATCAATGCCTCGTGCATGACTTCTCCACGTGCATGAGTTCTCCACGTGCATGACTTCTCCACGTGCATGACTTGCAGGTGTGGCCTTTGTCATTACCCCATAATTCCACCCTCAGCAGTCCTACATAACTTCTCAGCTCTGTACTTTTACAAATGCCTTCAGGCTATAAATACTAATGAAATCTCTTTGCTTAATTTGATTTTGCTGGTACACTTGCAGTTATGGCTGAACTTTCCCACAAGAGAGACTGATTGAATGGTCTCCAGTCCTTATGGAAACTGGAAAACATTCCAAAGAGCCTGGGTGATCATTTCCATAATTACCCCGATTGGCAGCCTAAAGACCTTCTGGAACAATAAAAAGATCTCTTGTTAATTCCATTTCTGTCGCTGACATTCACGAGATTTCTATCTTACATGTTTGAGGGGTTCACAAGATAACAAGTGTATTCTTTTTCATTTTTTCAACCCTCAAAGAGCAGTCCATTCAATTAGCCCCCCGACCCACCGCGGGGGAGGAGGGAACAGGGACCCCCGCTCTGAACGCCCCGTCCCCTCGTCCCCTCGTCCCAAAGTTAGATAATTGATGGGCCTGGGAGATTATAAAGACGGATCTTCAAGGCAATCAATTTTCACGTTGCGTTTGGAATGGTGGGGACGAAAATGAAGTGCGGAATAATTAAAAAGATCACAAGTCTGCCTTTGCATGTAATTCTGACTGGTTCCTGCATGCCTGCCGCCCGCGGACTGCCTTTGATTCGAAAGAGAACTCACTGGTCCAGTCGGACACAGCACAATGGGGGGGTTTCACCCTTAGAGGATGTCTTAAAAAACGGGCTTCATGACTTGGGAGCCTGTGTACTCTCATCCTCCACTGGATAACAAGCGGATACTTTTGTCTGTGGAAGAGAGAGGGGAGGTTTGCATCAATGTCTAAATTTGAAATGAGTCACTCGGAATGAAAGCGAAGGGGAGGATTTTGGGGGGAATATGTTTTCGGGGGCGTGCAACAATGTTCTGTGTGTTTGAGTTGGGCCCAAAAATAAAACGCTTCCGTTTCTGCATAGGAATGGGTGTCAAGAGGTACTACCCACACAACAAGGGGGTTTAGTGATCTGCAGTCTGTTCTGCCCACACAACAAGGGGGTTTAGTGATCTCCAGTCTGTTCGAATAGAGGGTCAGTCACTGACTTAAGCATATGCATCTGCCTTTGAACGTTCCAGACCACAGCCACAACTCTCTCCTCCCGTTCCTGTTGTTCACAGAGAGGACAAGCTGAGGCTGAGATTTGAAAGTATTTCTCGAAAACGTTTTTTTAAGCGCGTACCCTCGGCTTTGCAGGTATTTGGTCAAAGCTTGACGTTGGATGCGATTGGATACGGTGTGTAGTCGCTTCTCAGCAGTCAGGGGCACAGCATAGCCTCACGACAGGGCTGGTTTACAAACATATGGCCTCATCTCTCTTTCTCTCTCCCTCTCTCTCTCTCTCTCTCTCTCTCTCTCTCTCTCCTCTCTCTCTCTCTCTCTCTCTCCTCTCTCTCTCTCTCTCTCTCCCTCTCTCTCTTGTCTCTCTCTCTTTGTCTCTCTCTCTCTCTCCCCCTCTCTCTTTTCTCTCTCTGTCTCTCTCTCTCTTTGTCTCTCTGTCTCTCTCTCTCTGCTAACGGAATGGCACCTGACAAGGATTCACATTGAATATCATGCTGTCGCTCACTTAGCTAACTCAACACTGCCTCTGCAAACGAAACAGAGAATATGGGGGAGCAGAGAAGAAAAGGGAAAGAGAGAGGGAGATTAGTATACCTCTCACAACTTAACATCATTCACCAAGCAGGACAATGTTGTTAGCGGTTGCTAATTTAGTGAAGATTCCCTTTTAAAGCTATTGGCATTTGGTAATTGCTAACCTGAGATTGATTTCCTTGGCGGGCGTGTCTCCCCGGTGTGGAGATCTTCACATCCCAGGACACGAGGCGAGAGGCAGTGGAGAGGCAGTGGAGAGGCAGAGGAGAGGCAGAGGCAGAGGAGAGGCAGTGGAGAGGCAGAGGAGAGGCAGAGGAGAGGCAGTGGAGAGGCAGAGGAGAGGCAGAGGAGAGGCAGTGGAGAGGCAGAGGAGAGGCAGTGGAGAGGCAGAGGAGAGGCAGAGGAGAGGCAGAGGAGAGGCAGTGGAGAGGCAGAGGAGAGGCAGTGGAGAGGCAGAGGAGAGAGGCAGTGGAGAGGCAGAGGAGAGGCAGATGAGAGGCAGTGGAGAGGCAGTGGAGAGGCAGAGGAGAGAGGCAGTGGAGAGGCAGAGGAGAGGCAGATGAGAGGCAGTGGAGAGGCAGTGAAGAGGCAGAGGAGAGGCAGTGGAGAGGCAGAGGAGAGGCAGTGGAGAGGCAGTGGAGAGGCAGAGGAGAGGCAGAGGAGAGGCAGTGGAGAGGCAGAGGAGAGGCAGTGGAGAGGCAGTGGAGAGGCAGAGGAGAGGCAGAGGAGAGGCAGTGGAGAGGCAGAGGAGAGGCAGTGGAGAGGCAGTGAAGAGGCAGAGGAGAGGCAGTGGAGAGGCAGAGGAGAGGCAGTGGAGAGGCAGAGGAGAGGCACTGGAGAGGCAGAGGAGAGGCAGTGGAGAGGCAGATGAGAGGCAGATGAGAGGCAGTGGAGAGGCAGTGGAGAGGCAGTGAAGAGGCAGAGGAGAGGCAGTGGAGAGGCAGTGGAGAGGCAGTGAAGAGGCAGAGGAGAGGCAGTGGAGAGGCAGAGGAGAGGCAGTGGAGAGGCAGAGGAGAGGCAGATGCGAGGCAGTGGAGAGGCAGATGAGAGGCAGTGGAGAGGCAGTGGAGAGGCAGTGAAGAGGCAGAGGAGAGGCAGTGGAGAGGCAGTGGAGAGGCAGTGAAGAGGCAGAGGAGAGGCAGTGGAGAGGCAGAGGAGAGGCAGTGGAGAGGCAGTGGAGAGACAGTGGAGAGGCAGTGGAGAGGCAGAGGAGAGAGGCAGTGGAGAGGCAGTGGAGAGGCAGTGGAGAGGCAGAGGAGAGAGGCAGTGGAGAGGCAGTGGAGAGGCAGTGGAGAGGCAGAGGAGAGGCAGAGGAGAGGCAGTGGAGAGGCAGAGGAGAGGCAGTGGAGAGGCAGTGGAGAGGCAGAGGAGAGGCAGTGGAGAGGCAGTGGAGAGGCAGAGGAGAGGCAGAGGAGAGGCAGAGGAGAGGCAGAGGAGAGGCAGAGGAGAGGCAGTGGAGAGGCAGAGGAGAGGCAGAGGAGAGGCAGAGGAGAGGCAGTGGAGAGGCAGTGGAGAGGCAGAGGAGAGGCAGTGGAGAGGCAGAGGAGAGGCAGAGGAGAGGCAGTGGAGAGGCAGTGGAGAGGCAGTGAAGAGGCAGTGGAGAGGCAGTGGAGAGGCAGTGGAGAGGCAGTGGAGAGGCAGTGGAGAGGCAGTGGAGAGGCAGTGGAGAGGCAGTGGAGAGGCAGAGGAGAGGCAGAGGAGAGGCAGTGGAGAGGCAGTGAAGAGGCAGAGGAGAGGCAGTGGAGAGGCAGAGGAGAGGCCGTGGAGAGGCAGAGGAGAGGCAGTGAAGAGGCAGAGGAGAGGCAGTGGAGAGGCAGAGGAGAGGCAGTGGAGAGGCAGAGGAGAGGCAGTGGAGAGGCAGAGGAGAGGCAGAGGAGAGGCAGAGGAGAGAGGCAGTGGAGAGGCAGTGGAGAGAGGCAGTGGAGAGAGGCAGAGGAGAGGCAGAGGAGAGGCAGTGGAGAGGCAGTGGAGAGAGGCAGTGGAGAGGCAGTGGAGAGGCAGTGGAGAGGCAGTGGAGAGGCAGTGGAGAGAGGCAGTGGAGAGGCAGTGGAGAGGCAGTGGAGAGAGGCAGTGGAGAGAGGCAGAGGAGAGGCAGAGGAGAGGCAGTGGAGAGGCAGTGGAGAGGCAGTGGAGAGGCAGTGGAGAGGCAGAGGAGAGGCAGTGGAGAGGCAGAGGAGAGGCAGTGGAGAGAGGCAGTGGAGAGGCAGAGGAGAGTTAGTGGAGAGGCAGAGGAGAGGCAGTGGAGAGAGGCAGTGGAGAGGCAGAGGAGAGGCAGAGGAGAGTTAGTGGAGAGGCAGAGGAGAGGCAGTGGAGAGAGGCAGTGGAGAGGCAGAGGAGAGGCAGAGGAGAGGCAGATGAGAGGCAGTGGAGAGGCAGAGGAGAGGCAGTGGAGAGGCAGAGGAGAGGCAGTGGAGAGGCAGTGTGCCTGATGCATACCCTCTTCGCTAAACTGAGGGGTCCCTGCAACAAGGTTTGCTTGTTGAGAACCTATACGAGCAGTAACCAGTCACTTTGGTTTAGTAAACTACCTGTTCTTTTATGTACATTCAAACGAGCAAAATTGTAATAAAGATCTATTACGTGACAGACCTTATATGAGAACAACGATTGCTGCAACATTTGAACATTCAGAAACGCTCGTATTATTAATGTTATCCATGTAACCATGTCCCCCACGTGGCGGTTCAATCTTGTGAATGACCATAAACAAACATTCTGTTTGGAGTTAGCCGCATCGCTCACAGCGATTGGCCCTCAGTTAACTAGAGGAACTTGCGAAGAATCCGCCTATTTGTATTATTTAAACACGTAATAGCATCATCAAAGCGCTGCAGCAAATAGTCATTTGGCAGCGTCTTCCCCGGCCTGCAGTCTCAATGTGAACTAAAGGAGCGGCTAACTAGCTAATACGACCATGTGACTGGACTTGAGAGAGAAGCTCAGAACAGCAAATTCAATTATCATGTTAGAATTCTGCATGAAAACAATCTATACTAGAAATTAGAGTTATTCCTGTCCGATGACTCCTGTTAGCGGGGGTAACGTCGTTTGGAAACAGCCGGCCGCCTTCTTTGAATGTTATCGAATGTTTACAAAAGTGCTTAAGGAGCTAAATGCTATCAGAGAGTCCGTTGGTAATAGTATGCCGGCGTCAGAAGCACCCAGTGTGTCCCCCAGTGTGTCCCCCAGTGTGTCCCCCAGTGTGTCCCCCAGAAGCACCCAGTGTGTCAGAAGCACCCAGTGTGTCCCCCAGAAGCACCCAGTGTGTCCCCCCAGTGTGTCCCCCAGTGTGTCCCCCAGTGTGTCCCCCAGTGTGTCCCCCAGAACCACCCTCTTCCACTCCTGGGGGCCTTTATGTGGCTCTGCAGGGGCCTCGAAGACCGGCCAATGAAGAGCTGGCTTTCTGGCGCCGTAACTGGCTCACACACGGTAAGTACAGAGGGTATAATCAGTGTGAGTGTTGCAAAGTGGTCCCCGGGTTCGAATCCAGGGACCAGGGACCAGGGACCAGGGAGCTCCCGTCACGGTTCACAGCTCCACAACATGTTGGGCCCCGTGGGGCCTTCTGGTCCTGGTGACATCACGGCTTCTTCCTCCTGCAGCAGCTCGACGGCGTGCGAGGAGTGCTGGTTCTGGCTCGTCGTGTCCCAGAGGCGTGCGAGGAGTGCTGGTTCTGGCTCACAGTGTCCCAGAGGCGTGCGAGGAGTGCTGGTTCTGTCTCACAGTGTCCCAGAGGGCGTGCGAGGAGTGCTGGTTCTGGCTCACAGTGTCCCAGAGGCGTGCGAGGAGTGCTGGTTCTGGCTCACAGTGTCCAGGAGGCGTGCGAGGAGTGCTGGTTCTGGCTCACAGTGTCCCAGAGGGCGTGCGAGGAGTGCTGGTTCTGTCTCACAGTGTCCCAGAGGCGTGCGAGGAGTGCTGGTTCTGTCTCGTCGTGTCCCAGAGGCGTGCGAGGAGTGCTGGTTCTGGCTCGTCGTGTCCCAGAGGGCGTGCGAGGAGTGCTGGTTCTGTCTCGTCGTGTCCCAGAGGGCAATGCTCCCTGGGCTTCTGTTTCTCTGTGTCCAGCGACGGGTCTTCAGACTTCTGGACGAGCACAAAGGCGTCTTTCTCCTCCGTGTTGCTCTTCTTTATCACCCTGCCCCGGGGCAAAGCAGGACCCTCAAACCCCCTGTATTGTCTGACCAAAACCACATATTAAATTTTCCCCTGCATAAGCTGTTTCATTGAGTGGCTGCAGGAATTCCTAGCTGGGTCATTCATCTGGGTACATGGTTTTGGACTCACATCTGAGAGACAAAGCGAGCCAGTGAAGGATAATATTGAGGAAGTTACATACATTTCACGTTTCTCAGACCGTGTCACATTTCTTTCTGCTTCTGTGTCCGACTTGTCAACAGACCCCCTTTGGGAGTGAGGGGGTCGTTTGTACATGGGGCTCCAGATCTTGGATATCTGTGTGTGTGTGTCATGTTTTGCCCATTCATTAGTAATTCTGGATTTCCCCATTCGGAATGTCAACTCCAGGGGTTCTACAGAACCAAGGAGACATTCTATCCACCAGAACAATCCACAATGAATATCCTTAGAGACCCGTTCCAAGCGCCGGACACAGTTGTGGACATACAGTCTTGTTTTCCAAAACAAGGCAGTACGATGTCGATCTGAACATGGTTAAATCGACTGTCTCTTGTGTATCGTGGTATCAGTCGTGAGCGGCGCCCGTTTGACAGAGTTCCTGTGTTCTCACTCGAACACGCCCTCCATCCCATCCTCCCTCCGTAACCAGGGGAGACCTGGCCTGTTCAGCACATTAGGCACTCTGTAAACATTTGATTAATTTCAAAGAAGTGGACGGTTGTCTCAAATCACATTTACCTCCGACTCGAGTCATGTGACGGCCAGGGCGCTGACTGACCCCGCCGTCCGAGTGGAACCCTGATACAATCTAATTACCTTGTGCCCCCCCGTACCACGGAGCGAGGGACGAACCACTGCTTTGTGTGTTTTGACAGATAATCGTCTGTGACGGGAGCGTCACATGACTAGCTGAGAGTTGTGTTTGCTGATCATAGACATCATAGTCCTTCTGAGTCCTTCTGAAGCATTAATGGGGAGAAGCAGCGTTTTATCACTGGCCAAGCGACTCTAACTCCGTTATCCTGACTGGGGTTATCTGTGCTGTGGCTCTTAGGAGAGGGGGGGGGGCAGAGGGGGGGCTGGGACGGAGGGGAACGTTAGGACCAACAGATTCAGATGTTCAGATGTAGGGAGACCAGGAGGGAGGGAGGGAGGGAGTAGGGAGACCAGGAGGGAGGGAGGGAGACCATAAGGGAGACCAGGAGGGAGGGAGGGAGACCATAAGGGAGACCAGGAGGGAGACCAGGAGGGAGACCAGGGGGAGGGAGACCAGGAGGGAGGGAGGGAGGGAGTAGGGAGACCAGAAGGGAGGGAGGGAGACCATAAGGGAGACCAGGAGGGAGACCAGGAGGAGACCAGGAGGGAGGGAGGAGGGAGACCAGGAGGGAGGGAGTAGGGAGACCAGGAGGGAGACCAGGGGGGAGGGAGGGAGGGAGTAGGGAGACCAGAAGGGAGGGAGGGAGACCATAAGGGAGACCAGGAGGGAGACCAGGAGGGAGACCAGGAGGGAGACCAGGAGGGAGGGAGGGAGACCAGGAGGGAGGGAGACCAGGAGGGAGGGATGGAGTGAGTGAGGGTAGTTGAGCGGCCTCTCTCTAGTGTATTCTGAGCTCCTTACTCACCCTCACATGAGGCTTCTGGTTTCACAGTAAAATTAGGATGACATCGGGAATGTCACAAAGTCACCCACTCCTCTAACCTTTCAGCACAACCCCCTCCCCCCTCTCCCCCACGCCACAACCCCCCTCCCCTCTCACCCCCACGCCACGACCCCCCTCTCACCCCACGCCACAACCACCCCCTCCCCCTCCCTCTCCCCCCACGCCACGACTCCCCCCTCTCACCCCCACGCCACAACCCCCCTCCCCCCTCTCACACGACCCCCCTCTCTCACGCACGACCCCCCTCCCCCCTCTCACCCCCCACGCCACAACCCCCCCCTCTCTCACTCACCCCCACCACCACTCTCTCTCACCCCACGCCACAACCCCCCTCCCCCCTCTCACTCACCGCCACACCCCCCTCCCCCTCTCACAGCCACTCCCCCCTCTCACCCCCACCCAACCCCCTCTCTCACGCCACAACCCCCCTCTCTCTCTCACGCCACGAACCCCCTCTCTCACCCCCACGCCACACACCCCCCTCCCCCCTCTCACACCCCACGCCACCGCCACTCTCTCACACTCCCCCTCTCACCCCCCACGTCCAGCGACCCCCCTCCCCCCTCTCACCCACGCCCAACCCCCCTCCCCCTCTCACACATGCCACTCCCCCTCTCACGCCACACCCCCCCTCCCCCCTCTCACCCACTCCCCAACCCCCCTCCCCCCTCTCACCCCACTCCACCACCCCCTCCCCCTCTCCCCCCCACACTCACCACACGCTACATCTCACACTCACGCACTACCCCCCTCTCCCCCTCACCCGCCCACTCCTCCCTCCCCCTCTCACGCCACTCCCCCCTCTCACGCCACGCCACTCCCCCTCGACCCTCCCACTACGACCCCCTCCCCCCTCTACCCCCACGCACCCTCACCCCCCTCTCCCCCTCTCCACAGCACTCCCCCCTCCTCCCTCTACACCCCCACGCCACGACCCCCCCTCCCCCCTCTCACACGCGCCCCTCCCCCCCCTCATACTACACTCCCCCTCCCACTCCCCCACAACCCCTCCTCCCCCCTCTCATACTCCACTCTCCAACTCTCACGCACGCCCGCCCTCCACTCAACCCCACGCCCCTCCCCCCTCTCTCCACACACCACACTCCCCCCTCTCACCCCCCACTCACTCTCCACTACAACGCCCCACGCCACGACCCCTCCCCCTCTCACCCCCTACGCCACAACCCCTCCCCCCCTCTCACACGCCACGACACCCTCCCCCCTCACCCCCTAAACTCTCCCCCACACCACCCCCTCTCTCACACGCCACGACCCCCCTCCCCCCTCTCACACTGCAACTCACCCCCCTCCCCCCTCTCGCACACAACCCCCCTCCCCCTCTCACACGCCACAACTCCCCCTCTCACCCCCCGCCCCGACCCCCCTCCCCCCTCTCACCCCCACCCACAACCCCCTCCCCCCTCTCACACACATCCACCCCCCCTCACCCCTCTCACCCCCACGCCACGACCCCCTCTCCCACCCCCACGCCACGACCTACCCCCCTCCCCCTCTCACTCACCCCACCACACCCCGCCTCCCCTCTCACGCCACGACTCTCACCGCCACGACTCCCCCTCTCACCTACCACTCCACGACCCCCCTCTCTCACCCCCCCGTCCACACACCCCCCTCTCTCCACCCCACACTCCCACGACCACTCTCTCTCGCACGCCACAAGACTCCCCCTCTCACGCCCACCCACACCCCCTCCCCCTCTCACAATCTCACTCCACCCCTCCCCTCGCCCCCTCTCACACGCCCCTGCCCCCCTCCCCTCTCACTCACATCCAACACCCCCCTCCCCCCTCTCACCCTACGTCGCCACCACCTCCCCCCTCTCACTCCACGACCCCCTCCCCCCTCTCACGCCACACTCCCCCCTCTCACCGCTCGCTCCCCCCTCTACGCCACGACCCCCCTCCCCCCTCTCACACCCCCGTCCCCCACTCTCTCCAACACACACCCCACCCCACCCTCTCCCCCCTCACACGCCACTACCACCCCTCCCCCCTCTCCCCTGCCCCCGCTCCCCACTCCCCCCTCCACCCCGCCACTCCCGAACCCCCCCTCCTCCCCTCTCACTACACTCCCCCTCTCACCACCCACGCCACGACCCCCCTCCCCCCTCTCCCACCCCCACGCTCCCCTCGCTCCCCCTCTCACCCCCACTCCCACGACCCCCCTCCCCCCCTCACCCCCACGCCACGACCCCCCCTCCCCCCTCTCACCCCCACGCCACGACCCCCCTCTCTCACCCCCCACGCCACAACCCCCCTCCCCCTCTCACACACACCACGACTCTCACCCCCCACGCCACAACTCCCCCCTCTCACCCGCCACTCCACGACCCCCCTCCCCCTCTCACCCCCCACGCACAACCCCCCTCCCCCCTCTCACAGCCACGACCCCCCTCACCCCTCTCACCCCCCACGCCACAACCCCCTCCCCCCTCTCACACCCCACGCCACGACCCCCCTCCCCCTCTCACCCCCCACGCCACGACCCCCCCTCCCCCTCTACACCCCCACGCCACGACCCCCCTCTCACCCCCACGCCATCCCAATGACTCCTGACCAGACCAAGTCCAGGACCGCTAACGATCAGATCCATGCATAATTGATGACGTTATTCCTGCCTTAAGTGGCCGAGTTGTACAGTAGCAACAGTTCTGGATCGATCGGTGACGCCACCGCCAGTTTGACCACCGGCGCCGAGCGCAGAGGAGCTGTAGATGGAGCGACTGCACCAGCCATGGTCGTGGAGTTGTGTGTGTGTGTGTGTGTGTGTGTGTCTGTACCAGGCCACGGTCGGGGAGTTGTGTGTGTGGTGTGTGTGTCTGTACCAGGCCACGGTCGTGGAGTTGTGTGGGTGTGTTGCTCTGGAAGAGTGTTGCCTCTGAGTTGTGGCCCCTCCCCAGTAGGATCATTTGTTCGGGTGGTGAAGGTCTCTGTTTCCCCTCCCTGGCAGGACCAAATTAAGAGGTGCACCCAGGATGGATGAACACCGGGCGGATGAGGGATCGGTGGATAGGCCAGATTTTTCCTGTCACACCTCGACCCCCTCTCTTCACCCTCTCTATATTTAACCGCTGCCTGTCAGACAGATGAGGAAAAAAGGGAGACAGTGTTGTGTTTTCGTTTGTATGTTTTTGGGACTTCATCTTTGTGGCGACTGTCTCAATTTCTATGACATGATACAAAGAGGTTTGGTACAACCTCAGGGTTGTTTTGGAAGGAGAGGTGGAGTTTCTGTAATAAGCATCGCTGTTCGATCGGACGCTGCATATTCTGACGCTGATCCACAGCTCCGGTGACGTGAACGGTGACGAAAGAGGCAGACAGAGGGAGAGGCAGGCCCTGGTCACCACCAAGAGAGGCAGACAGATGGAGAGGCAGGCCCTGGTCACCACCAAGAGAGGCAGACAGATGGAGAGGCAGGCCCTGGTCACCACCAAGAGAGGCAGACAGATGGAGAGGCAGGCCCTGGTCACCACCAGAGAGGCAGACAGAGGGAGGGGTTAGGTGCTGGTCACCGCCAAGAGAGGCAGACAGAGGAGAGGGCAGGTGCTTGTCACCACCTCTCCCCATCGAGCAGGGACATACATCCCGTGTGTGGACGAGGCAGTCGGCCAGCTGTGGAGCAGGCACGCGTCGTACGCTCGACACGCACGAAAGGGTCTACAGCTTCACACACACAAGGTGTAGTCACCTGCAGTGCTCTCTGGGGCAACATTCACCACCAAGAGGAGCAGACAGGAGGGGTAGGTGCTGGGCACGCACCAACAGAGGCAGAATACGAGGAAGAAGGCATCAGTCTCCATGCACCTTGGTCGAGAGCTGACACCAGAGGCATGCCAGTGCACAAGCGCAGTCTTGCGAGTGTAAGGCGAGGGTAGTGCGGAAGTGGGTGGCTATACACAAGCCAAAGAGAGATGGAGACTCGTGTAGCAGGACAGACCGACTGGGTGTGACGGGGTGAATGAGGAGGGGTGAGACACAGAGTGCCAATTGGGTGTGCGACACGCATATGGAGAGAGAGGGAGAGAGCGAGGCACATCACAAGGTAGACAAGGTGCCAGAGGAGCAGAGATGGGAGGTGAAGAGCACACGAGGGCTGTGTGTGCTACGCACCCAGGAGCAGAGGCAGCCGAGGGTGTAGGGGAGTACACAGGGATGGCTGGGTGTACACCTACAGCCAGACAAGTAAGAGTACCATGACGAGCAGTTAAGGAGTCGAGAGGTCAGCAGCAAGGAGCACCGAGGGCGGGATACGGCCGAACCGAGAGAGGGACTGACAGTGCAGACACAGTTTGGAAGATGATGCAGCAGGGCCCGTAGATGGATATGGATGTCGCAGTATGCGCAGATCCAAATAGTATGAGGACCTTGATCGGAGGAAGGGCTGGGACAGTGGGAGCACTCCGGGGGTGACGACACCAACATGAGTACAGGTGTGGCACACTGGCACACAAGGTCCCAGAGTCGAGGCACGGTCTTGCGACACCGAGAGTCACGGGACCATGAGACCGAGGATACAGGACAGGAGGACGTGCTGAGGGTCACCAACGGCGAGAAACATCAAGGTGACAAGACTGACATCAGTCAAGTGGCAGTGGTGACGGCTTACGTAGTCAAGACAGAGCACGTCGAGGCCGTGAGGCAGACACGTGGAGAGGAGACAGGGACGCAGGGTCAGCCACGCTAAAGGTAGACAGGCAGACGAGGGGATGGGTAGGACTCCGGGCGTGACCAAACCAAGCACCTGTGACAGATGTTCGACGCATGTGCCCGATCACAGTTGGCGTTACAGCGACAAGCTAGAAATGCCCTCAGGAGTGCGGGGGGTGCACAGGGTCACCACCAGGGCCGCAGATGAAACCTACTTCCTCACAGCTCTGTGCCAGACAGGGTGAGGTCACCCAATAGATATTGATCAGTGGTCGGACGATGTTGCAGAGGTGACAGAGCTGGTTTGTCATGCGGCGCGGTTGACAGATAAAAAGATCCAATAAATGATGCTGAGGTCAACACTACTGGCTCCACAGACTGCCGGGGGAGTGAGGGAGATGGGAGAGGGAGAGGGAGATGTAGAGGGAGAGGTGATGAAGGGAGCGGGAGGGGCAGAGGTGAGAGGTTCTATGTAGATTTATCGGGAGTAGTGATAGGGATAGCGGAGGGAGGGAGATAGTAGAGAGAGAGATATCTATCGCTAGAGCTTCTCTCGAGAGTATACTATCTAGCTCGCGGGAGAGCCCCTGTTCAGCTAGCTCCCATCGCTTTATATGGCTCGGTTTTATCGCTATCCTCCCTTATTTTTCGTCTTCGGTCCCTATTGCGCGTCTCTTATTATCCTTTTAACCCTCTTTTTTTTGGCGCTCGTTTTGGCTCTCGTCCTCGCTATTCTTTTCTCTATCCCCATCTCTCTCTCTCCACTCTCTCCTCTCGAGAGAGAGAGATGAGAATGAGATACTGACTAGAGTAGATGAGGTCCCGCCGCATGAAACTGTACATTACCAGCACCACATTCAATTTGAATACTCATCAACCAAAACCAACGTGCTACCCACTGTCACCTAACTGTTAAATTAAAGTAAGGGTAATACAAATATATAGTCCTAACACTCTTAAATCTCACTTCTGCTGGTCGCATCGTTGGTGTCCACTATACCGAAACAGGAGCACCACAGGTAAAAGACTGTTTTTTGACACACAATCGCTTTAAACATTACAGATTCCTGCTCTCTCTTCATTTTTTGCCCAAAGAGATTAACAACATTTAGGGTCTGTTTTCCCTCCCGTTCCTTCCTTCCTCCTTTCTCCTCCCAAAAAACAGCTTTTGATCGTTGTGTTGAGTAATCTGATGTTGAAGAGTGTGAGGGTTAGAGCACTGAGAACCGTTATGTTGTGTTCCCATGAATCTCTGACAATTGAAGCCGGGTCGTCAACAACGTGCGTGTGTGTCGCGACGTATTGTTAGAAAGAAGTGTGATCTGATCAGAGAGAGAAGAGAGAGAGGTCTTGTGCAGAATTCTGATTGTTTCCAGCTAGAGAGACACTTTTACATGGTTAGTCATGTTAGCAGAAACGCCTTATTTCCAGAGCCGACTTACAGTGCACAAGCACACAACGGTCATTTGGCACGGTCGGGAATCTTGAACTGGCAACCTGTCGGGATTTCGGATGAATAGCCCGACGACGCCCTGAACACCGTCAGCCATCGTGACCTGTAGTTGTTTAAAAGAAGGGTGAGTCAGAGAGTTTGTGAGTTTGCACGCTAAAACCCGAGTGCGGGGTGACTCTGACATCAAAGCAGGGGAGGCTTGATTACACTATGTGTGTGTGTGGGACGTTCTTGTGTGAAAAAGGGACTTTTCGTCCCCCTCCCTAACGCCTACCGTCCTCCCGTGGAGACCCTCCCTCCCTATACCCTCACCCTCCTCCCCCCCGATCCCTAACCCTCGAAAGCTCCTCCCTTGCGCCCTTAACCCGTCACCTGAGTCACTCCTTCCCTCCCCCCCCCGCTATCAACCTCACCATCCGCGCCCCCTCCTTACCCGGTCCCTAACAATCCGAAAAGTCCGCGCGCAGCCATCACCTACAAGACAACCCCCATCCCGTAACACGCCATGCACGACCTGCCCCCGCGTACTCCCTGCCCTCTAAAACGCGCGTCAACCTCCGCAGCAGGGACTTACGAAGTCAACGTAGCGAGAGAGAGGGAAGCAATATGGCCTCCTAGCATCTAGTGGCGGCAGCGCCGTGTAGACTGTCTTTTTCTAGCGCTTCGAGTCTCTTCCTCTTTATCCATCTCTCTCCTCTCTCTACCTTGACGGCGTTCACCGTCTCGCGTCTCCCTTTTGCGTCTCGGCGCTCCTCTTCTCGCTCTCGTTTCGCTCCCGAGCTGTCGGAAGAGGGACCTCCGCCTTCTCCCTGACACCATCAGCCTCCTCCCTACCCTCCCTACACCCTCACCTCCCTCCCCGGCCCTCCCTAACCCTCACCTCCCTCCCTCTCCGTCCTCCCTCCCGCCCTACCCCTACACCGGCCTCCCTCCCCTCCAACCTCACCGCTCCCTCCCTAACCCGCACCTCCCCCCTCACCGTCCTCCCTCCCTCTAACCCTCACCGGGTCCGTCTGCCTCACCCCCTCCTCCCTCCCTCCCTAACCCTCACCCTCCTCCCTCACCATCCCCCTCCCTCCCTAACCCTCACTCCTCCCTCCCGGCCACCCTAACCTCACCCCCCCTCCCTCTCTAACCCTCACCTCCCCTCACCTCCCTCTCCTCCCTCCCCTCCGCTATCCCTTCACGCTCCTCCCTCACCCTCCCTCCCTTCCCTAACCCTCACCTTCCTCCCCTTCCCTCCTAACCCCTCACCATCAGCCGATGCCTCGACAACGTGTCTGAGAGGGTTAGCTAGTCCGAGACGTGGATTCGTTAGCATTCGGTTGCATTTGGGGGATCTTGAACGTGGGTTAAGTGCGGGTCGTTCATGGTATGACTCAATGACATGTAGTTAATGTAAGTGTGGGCTTAAAACGCCTCAGTGGTACCGTCGACTAATGAGGCAAGATGATGCAGAGTAGAGGCAATAGAGGGCAGAGAGAGGCGAGAGAGGTAGAGAGAGGCAGAGAGAGAGACAGAGAGAGGCAGAGAGAGGCAAGAGAGTCAGCGAGAGAGAGCGGGAAGAGAGAGGCAGAGAGAGACAGAGAGATGCAGAGAGAGACAGAGAGAGGCGAGAGAGGCAGAGAGAGAAGTGCTGTGTGAGAAGGGCAGCTGAGGAGAGAGAGAGAAGAGAGAGAGAGATGGGATGGTGTAAGAGAGATCAGTGGTCCGGTGTGAGTCATCGAGAACAACACCATCTCCTCAGTAAGGTTGAACCTGTGCCCGTGATACAGATCAGAGTTTTCCTCATAGCCCCGCTGGTCATTTGTGTGATTGAAGCGTCTTGTGCTACATCGATAAGAGTTGCAGTGAATCGCTCGATCTGTCCTGATCATTAGCAGGTTGATTCGATGCCTGTGTTCCTGATCACGAGCTAACTGTGATGGGTCCTGTGCGGTGTGGTAATGCCACACTTACCTGAAGAATGGGTGAAATGATTTCAAATTAGTCCCTGGTGTTCTCCTCTCTAGGCCGTGACATCCGCGTCATATACGGGGCACATAATCTAACTTTCAAATACTACTAAATATGTTGTGATTTTGTGCCCTCATCTGAGTATCTGATCGATCTGTTCCCAATCGAACACTTTAAAGAATGAAACAATCAATTTGTATTTTTTTCCCCTCTTTTTCTACATTTGTCATAAACTAGAATAGAATGTTCACTACTGTCAACTGTCTAGGGTACCCACATAACCAAATACAAGAAGAAATAAGGCATCGTTGTTGTTTAAGATCTGAACCATTTCCCTCATGTAAATAGAATGATCATAGGCTAATCTGTCCTATTAATAACACTGTCGCGTACAAGATGGCAGTGGCAGGTTTGCGTGTAAATGTTCTATGCAATGTTTTTAGTACATATTACGCAATACTTACGAGATGTACGACGTAAACCTAAGTTAGAGAGTGGATGCAAATGGCTGTTGCCTTGAGACGTGTCTGGCGCTCGAGGAGGCCCCGTTTTGTCTGCAATCTGCTCCTTTCGTTATCGGCGCCGGCGTGCTGTGAAACGTGGTTTATGAAACAAGCATTGTCGCGTGACATTAATGGTTAATCAATTGTGCGCGCTGTGGAGCAAAATAGGTAACGCTCTCGGCCGAGCTGCTGTGGGGCTTCTGCGAAAATCAACAAGCCGGAGAGGGCGGCGAGGGCCCCGGCAAATTACAGTGTAGAATGATGAGTGTCCGAAAATTGTGTGAAGTCAGGGAATGGTAGGCAGAGCGTAGAGCCATTAAAGAGTAAGCGACCTGCACTCGAGACGCCTTTCGCCGAGCCGGTGTCGCGTGCCAGCGGGGCTTTCGCTGTGACTCGCAACGCAAATATATCCCCAACTGTTGAAGGGAGGCAACACTCACGCTAATGGAACAGGTGCATTATAGAACAAGGTGACAACACACACACACCACACCCCAGTGCGAGGGTGACGTACTCTGGCCCCCCACTTGGCGACACTGAGAAACTACGTGCAATGTTGGTCGTATAGGGAGCTATGCTGCTTTGTAACATGGAACTTGTCCTAGCCTCGCTATACCAGCTCGCTACTAGCTACTTCAGTCGTCTTGGAGCGCTCCTGTACTTGTGTGCTCTTCGATATTGCAGCAGGCCAAGGGGGACCTTGTCCAATGTTGGTTGTTTCGTATCGTCTGTAGGAACGAGGCGCCATGCTCATGGGTCGTCCAGTGTCAGTCTGTGGACAAGCAAGTACAGAGGAAGACAGGACGTGGCAGGCTGTCTGTGGTGGCGCCAGACAGAAACCGGGGTATAGACGCCAGGTGACTCAGAAGTGATCCGCTCAGTCAGAAGCCAACAGTAGTACAGATGAAAGTGCCTGTATGGGCCCTATAAAGAGATGCTTTAATTTTTAACACCCAAACTGTGCCCTTAGGTATGCATGAACTGTGTGTCCAGAATAGAGACCCTGAAAGGGGGGCTATAACAGCGGACGGTGTGAAGGGTGACGGTCGCGAGGAGTCGTGGTCTTGTAACACAGTGCCAGGTGCCGAGTGCCGTCTGCCTGGCTACTAAAGGACGGCCTGACAGCGGTGTCCATTTAATTTGAAGTGATGTATAGAGGTGGATATCCAGTGAGTTGGGGGTGGGGGGGGGGGGGAGCGGGCGGTGGGGCGGTGCGGGAATGGGCGAACGGAGGGTGGTTCTGGTCTTGTCAGTAGCGAACGGCAGAGGTGTGGAGGTTGGGGCGTGGATACAGGGCGTCGGGGGGGCAGAGGGGGGCAGGGGGTGAGGAAGGTTCGGGGGAGTCGAGGGGCTCTGGAGGTCTTTGGGATGGGAGCAGCTGGAGTGGGGCATCGGCACTTCCTGCCAGTACTGGTCTCCTTAACCATGATTAAATCGATCCAAGTCTGCCCCACACACATACACACACACCACTCACACACCCACACACACACCACTCAGCGCAACACACACACTAGACACACACACACACAGCTCCTCTTCTCACAACACCCACTCGTGCGACCAACACACCACACACAGGGAGGGCACAGCACACACTCAACACACACACCATCACAGGCACAGTTACACACACACACACACACACACTCCACACTCACACACACACACGACACACGGCACCACACTCACGCGTGCACCACACACAGCCCACCCCCCACACACCCAACACCCACACACACACACACACACACACACACACTCACTGCCCTGCCATGCCACATTTTACCCCCGACAATGCCGAGGATGAGAGCGCTTGCCTTTTGGTTGTCCCAATGAGAAAGAGGGCAAATCTGAATGGTGGGCTGTCTAAACACCCCCGTCTGCCTTTCACAGACCCCCCGCCCACGGCCCTCCTCCCCTCCCCCCGCCCCTCTTCAAATGGAGTGGATGAATGCTGAATCAATGTTTTGTTAGTGTTGCTCATGTCACCTATCCTGCCTTTGTTTGGTGGAGATTGGAGGGGATATTTGATGTCCCGCCATGACGGTCTGGCTACAAGCTCTGGTGCTCCTGAAAATTTTCTCTCAGTGCTTCAGCCCGCCCACACGCTCTCGGACCGTCAACGTCACAACAATCATCAGGGAACAGAGGACCCTCTGTCGCACGTGCAGAGCGACAGCGGGTCGCGAGGACGCGGTGGAGAGTCGACGAGCCCAGTCATGGAGGGACGTGCGGTCTGATTGTGTCGCTAGAACGGCACACGGGGGAAGGGAGTACGGTCCAACAACTTTTTTAAGAATAAAAAGAGAGAGAGAGAGACAAAGAGGAGCCAG
>CAEFZP010002356.1:0-140628 GCA_903064625.1 Mallotus villosus | reverse complement strand
AGGGTGATAATTGACGACCATCACTTCACCAGCACTTTTTAGAAATACGCGGGTACAGACAAAGCAGTCGCCTCAACACGACTCAACTATCTGCAATCTAACAATACGACGAAAAAAGAGCCTTTGTTTTTAGGGACCTGCAGACATATAGGAACAAACATTCTACGAACTCAGATAATCAGTCACACACTCAGCCACAACAAACACCACCACCAGCGATACGGTTCTCATCATGCTTCGCTCCCGAGAGTATCACACAAACGGACTGTACGACGTAAGTGAACATGCAAAGTGGGCAAGAGAGGCAACTGTTCATCCCGGAATTCCAGAGACAATATTATTTTATCGATGACCCCGCGGCTCCTTTCCCATGGCTCTTCGCTTCTCTGTGGCGTTCGGACATTTGAAGTGACGTGGCGTCGCTTTGGCAGGTCTCTTCTGCGTGCCGCGTCCACGCGCAGACCGGGAACCAAGTACTGTACTAGCGCTATCCAGTCAGTGCACTGCGGAGGCGAGAGTCGTGCACGACTAGAAGAGGGGCACGTCCACCACTGTGTCTCTGCAGCAGAAGACTCCTGCGATTTGTGCGGAAAATCTGAGGCTCATTTTTGGGGTGTGGTTGTTGGGGTGGGGGGTGGTGGTGGTTGGGTGGTTTGTGGGGTTTGGTGGGGTGTTCCTCGATTCATCTGTTCTCTGTGTGGTGGTTTGGGGGTGTGTGTTGTTGGTGGTGTTGGTGGTCTCGTCTGTCTCTCTCTCTCTCTCTCTTTCTCTGCTGCTCTTGGTTGTTGTGTTGGGTTGGGTTTCTCTTCTCTCTCTCTTCCTCCTGCTTCTTCGTTGGTTCTCAAGTCGGTCTCTCCGGTCTCGTGTCTCTGTGTCTCTCGTGGGGGTCTCTCTTCTCTCTCTCTTCTCATCTCTCTCTCTGCTCTCTCTCTCTCTCTCTCTCGTCAGTGGGTCTGCTCTCTCTCTCTCTCTCTCTCGTGTTTTCACCTTCAGAGAGTGAATCGCAGCTAAATTAACTTTCACTAATTTTGTGGCGAAGTCTTGCTACATCTCAAAAGTGAAACGGTTCAACGGTTTCGTAAATCAAACCGTCTTGTATTTAAAAAACACGTGCGATATGCGATGCTGTTATACAGAGAGATTGTAAAAGTGAGAACGCATCTGATTGTCTGTTACTCTCCCTCTTAATGACTCACGAGGCACTTAGCTAAGCGTTCTGTAGAATATACCACAAGAGGGCGACTGCACTAAACTGGTCTGACGAATTGTGGTGATTTTTTGCTGAAGCTTAATTGAGAGTGATGAGGCTGTCTTGTCTTACAGGGAAGTCAATTGACAGGAGGGGTCGAGGATGCATACTTTCATGAATGAATAAACTGAATAACTATTGACCCATTTTTTACAACGTATTATATTCCATCATGCTGTAATGTGTAATGTCATTCCGAGACATGCTCAATACCGTATTATTACTTGAACACTGTATTATATGATACATTTTGAGACATAGATGAGGATTTGAGAGCATGCTTGGATTCCACATCGAGCGATTTCACATATGAGCAAAGCTCTGTAACGGTGTTCTGTATTGACTGTACCAGTCGAAGCGAAACCACAGCAAAAGTTGGTCAGAACCACTGAAAGCCCACTAATGCACGCCTGTGCACTGTAACTGTGTTTACGTCATGCCTGTGCACTGTAACTGTGTTTAGGTCATGCCTGTGCACTGTAACTGTGTTTACGTCATGCCTGTGCACTGTAACTGTGTTTACAGTCTCATTAAGGTCAGCAGCCCCAACACTTAAGGACAAACCTGTGTTGATGGATATTGATCTGCGAGAATCTGGTCGGCTAAAGTCGAACCCCCCCCCATCTCACCTCTCACACAGCTGTGGCCCTGAGCTAGCTCCGCCCACTCCTCACCTATAAGAAGAGATGTTGGTGTGGGCACGTGTATGTGTGAGGCAGTGTTAGGTTACACTGGTGAAATTTGGTGGAAGGCTCTCCTATATTGATCTGAGGACACGTCAATAATTCCACATCCTACATCCTCCCTTGAGACTTCCGGAACACTGACCGGAGTCCGTCCCCTTCGGAGGACTCACAGTCCCTGGAGGCCAAGAGAAGAAGAAGACGCCGCAAACTGCACATTCGTCTCATGAACGTGCTTTCTCTGGTCCTGGAGGAGTTCTGTGAAAGACCTCCGTCTCTGTCGTGTGACGCACCGTACCTCGTGACCTCACGGCGTTCCTCATTTTGACATGGTCCGTGACTGACGGTGATTCCAGCCTGTTAGCAGACGGAGCTAAGTGGGAGGAGGTGTCGAGAGCAGAGGGGGATTAGGGCAACAAAGGAATAAACACAGGTTTCTCTACTCAATTGTCCATCAAACAGGCCAGGAATAGAAACACCATTATATTTGATCTCTTCAGGTGATGTTATGGATACATGGTGGTTGCTACGGTGAGGAGGCTTTCTGTGGAACATGCATCCCATTATCCCCTCCCCCCCTCGGGCCCCACCCCCCCTCTCGGACACAAACGCACATATCACTTTCACCGTCTTTATGATTATTCAGCAAAAAAGCAATGTCATCTCGCGCAGCAAGGGTACTCTGAAGATAAATTCCTAATGAAGGTATCAGCTGGGCTGAGCCTTGTAAGTGTTAAGGTTTTAATCAAATCTTCCGTCCACAAAGTAAAGATGAAAAAGGGGGGTCGGCCGGATTGCTTGAGATGTCAATGAATTTGTTACATTTGTGCATTCTTTGACCTATGCGTCCAGTCTCTGCACACTTTGAATCATCACAAACTCTCCAGTGTCTCTTTTAGAGCAGTCTGTGAGTGGTTGGGACAGGGGGCTGGTGAGGCTGGAGGGTGGAGGTTACAGCCCCCCGGCCCCCTGCTGGTCACACTGACAGGAAGGCTCTGACAGAGAGATGGACGGTCTCCGCATGGGGTCCGTGGCCCAACATGCACTGCAGCACGGGACACGAGAGCGTGAGGGGAGAGAGTGGACACCACATGTGTGTTCTGACTGCCAAGTCGAGAACACGGCGTCACCTGTGAACAGTTACAGAAAGCCCGACTTCTAAAAACAAGAAATATAGTTTCCGTACAAGACGAGGGGAGGAGTGGTATTCACCCCTCACAAATCCTATGTGAGTAATATGTTAGTGAAATGTGGACATCAGCCAAGACTTCAGGCGGACGTGTATTTTCAAAGCAGAGCTTTGTGTTGTCACATTCATTGTTGCGTTTCTCTTCAGTATACCTTAACCCTCTAATCCATCCGAGTCTTAACTGTTCAGATCGCATTCCAGAGGTTCAAAGGGACGAAGACAATTTATGCACAAGCAAACTTCTTCTTATCAAGCATTTAACAGCCCCCTCCTGATAACCGTATCATGGGAACCAGAAGGTTAGTAACTGGTCCATCTATCTTCATGCCATGTCAAATCTCAAACTCAGACTTCACATGCAACGTAAAATGCTTCTTTTTTTTTATCGTGAACACATAAAAGCTCTAAACTTGGCTGATGATTGGACAGACTCTGTCTGGAACCGGACCAATGACCAGATGACCAATGACCAGAACTGGAAGGTGTCTTTTGATATGTGGTCCAATATCATAACCACTCTGCTGGTAGTTGTAATGACGTTCCCCCAAACCCAGATGGGTGATGGAAAGTTCCCTCGTGAATCTTAGTTCAACATTCTCCTTAAGAAGGTAGATAGATGTGTGGTTACGTGCTTGTGAAGCTTACTGAAGGTGTTCTCTGTCTACGCTGCCAATTCACACGATGCACAGCCAGCATGTATTCTGTTACAGTATAAGGATTAGATTTCTAGAACATTACTTCATTACTTGCTAGATTCTAGAACTTTATTTGAGGCGTCAGCCACACAGATCAAGTTGACAAAATCACATGTGATAATACCAAGAGATGTTTCCAAGAAGTTTGAGTTAATTTGAAGGTAAAATATGCATGGCCAAAAGGCTTCCATTAAATGAATGCTCATCCCTCCAAAGTGCTGGCATCGTTATTAACCAGGGCATGTAATCATACAAGCTCAACACAAACATAAAGGTCCACTGCACATTTAACAGACAGATAGATGAGATTGTTTTTATGCAAAGTCATCTCTGCAGTAGGAGCTAATCTAACTAATGATGAGATCTGTCAGGGCCAGTGGTTCGAGGCATGTTTGGATGTTTGAGGGGGACAGTAAAGGGGGCAGTTACTTCTTGAGAGATTCTTCTCCATCTTGCCGCCATCATCATTTGAATGTCTGCTAAATGCATAGTGTAGAGGTGAATGAGCGGACGCTACTCTCTCGAGAGATCGTAGCTATCTCTCGTAGAGAATAGTCTCGCCTGCAGATCACGCGATGAGGCATGCGCGAGACAGAGCCGGTAGCGATCGCTCGTATCGCGCGCTCTAGCTCTCGAGAGCTGATCTCGCGGTGACGAGCTCGATATCTAGTAGCTCGAGATCTCTCTAGCTCATCTCTCGCTCATTTCTATCTCCTCTCCAGCGGTCTATCTCTCTATCTCTCTCTCTCACCATCTCTCTATCTCTCCCTCTTCTCTCTCTTTCTCTCTCCCTCTCTCTCTCTCTTCTCTCTCTCTCTCTCTAAGGGGATGTATGATGGATGATCATCCTGTGTTTCCAGCCAGTGGCGATGAAGAATGTGCCGCTAACCCTTGTTCTGCTCTATCGTTTTATTTAGTCAAAGATTCATTTATCGTGTGCGTTCGTGCGATTGTGGACGTGTCTCTGTGTGCCGTGGGGGGGGACACTGTGAATGCTGTTGCTCGACTGAAGTCGTGCGTACGTCGCGTTTACAACGCAAACATTCCTCTGACTGACTACGGTGATGAATCCGTATGACATCACAGCGGGAAGCCTGAGGAGGGACGTTAAGCCTCGTGCGTTTCATCACACAAGCTTTACTCTCTCACATATTAAGTTGCCGTACTCAAAAAGCGTAAACTCATTCCGCATGTCGTGAGCCGTGAGGCAGACAGGCAGGTAGGAAGCGCTTGTTTTGACCAGACTCTGACCCAGTCCCAGGAGCTTGTGTGTGTGGTGTGTGGGGACAGTAGGACAGAGGAGGAAGAGGCCTGCTGGAGTTATCGCTCCCGGGGAGGAAGGTGTACGATCTGCTGCCTCTCTCTGAGGCAGTCCTGGGGGAGTCCTGGGGCAGTCTGCCTCTGTCTGGGGCAGTCCTGGCTGGCACAGGGGAGCCGTAAAGCATCCGAGCTCAGTGACTGTCTCGGGACAGGCCTGATGTGGTTCAGTGTGTTTACAGTGACCCGACCCCCTCGCCCACACACACCTCCCCTCGGAACACTGGAGCAGCTCTGTTCTAACTAACTGAATCTCTGAGGCGGTGGCAATGACGCAGGCTGGCAGGTGCTGTGTCATGGTCCTGGGGAAGCCCTCCTGTGGTCACCGTGTAACGATGGCACGAAAGCAAACAGGGGCAGCCGTCAGGACAGAGGGGAGATGCACAGGGGACTGGCAGTAAAACAGCAGACCCAGCGGAGGGGGTCTTCATGGTGGACCTCAGGACCTGCTGCAGCCAGGCCTGCACCACTGACCACCACCACGGACCACGACCAGGACTGCATGTATTTATTCAGGTGATTTTGGGAAACAACTGTATACAACATCCCAGCTAGGAGAGCGGTGAGCCAGATCGGTGAGAGGGCGTGGGACACGGAGGTCCACGCTGGATATCCAGCGAGCTGGCCCGTGTGGTCTCTGTGTTCCTGTTCCTGTTCCTGGGTCAGGTCCAAGCCGAGCCGCAGGAAGTCCAGAAGAAGCAGACATCCTCCAGCTGGAGAATGGAGCTTGTCTCCTCGCATGCAGCTTCAGTTAATGACCACAGCATCTGTTCTCCATTGACTGGGCATGATGAAGCAGTTCTTTTAGTGGTGACTTCTGCCATGGTGGTTTTGATACAGTTCTATTATGTTTTCTTTGGTGTACTGCTCTGATTTGTGGAGAAAATGAAGAAATTGCATAGTCATGGTCGGCTGGAACATTTCAGTGTGTAGCAGGCTAACCACCTGTGAACTGACGTTTCACCAGATCCTTTCTGCTCTCTCCTTTCTGCTCTCTCCTTTCTGCTCTCTCCTTTCTGCTCTCTCCTTTCTGCTCTCTCCTTCCTCCTCCTAGCCTGCCTCCCCTCCCCCCACTAATTATTCTGCCTGAGTTAGCCACTCCAATCAGCTAAATGGATGGTCTGCTCCTCGTGATTATTGATGGTGTTGAGGGCACCTCCATATGGGAATTCTATAGGGGAGGAACACGAGCACACAAAGGAATTATGTATATGATATATATACATATATATATATATATATGTTTTTAATATCAGTCACATAAACCATTTGGACCCTTGGACCATTTCGCAGGGGGCTGGGTTGGGGGTGGGTGTGGGGGTGGGGGTGGGGGGTGAGGGTTAGGGTGGGGGGACAGGCAGTGGAGTGATCAAAGCAGTTGAAGGTCCGCGAGGGAGAGCATGGGAATCAAGCCAGCGAAGCATCGTTTAAAGCTCCTGTCTTTTCAGTATGAGTGTCCTGGGATCTCTAACAACCACAGAGTCAAGTCCTCCACTTTAAGACCAAGACAGCTCTCAGGCGGCCGCACGGCCAGGAGGAGAGAAGGATGGGCAGGACGGAGAGAGAGAACGAGAGAAGGGGGACAAGAGGAGAGAGGGATGGGCAGGAGAGAGAGAGAACGTGAGAAGGGGGACAGGAGGGAGAGACTGTGAGAAGGGGGACAGGAGGGAGAGAACGTGAGAAGGGGGACAGGAGGAGTGAGAACGTGAGAAGGGGGACAGGAGGGAGAGAACGTGAGAACGGAGACAGGAGGAATGAATAGGAACAGACCAAAAACACTCATTGGTCAGAGAACATCTGACCAATGAGTGTGGACAGTCAAGCCCAGCACACGGAGCAACACGATTGGTCAGAGCAAAGGTATTGAATAGCAGTCAGTTAACCTGATCCTCTCTCCCTCTTCCTCAGAACATCCTTCCTTTCCAGAACGTGATCCGCTCCCTTGCTCCCGTCCAGCCCTCTGAGATCTGGACTTCCTCAAACAACTCAATACTATTAAATAATATTGACTGATGAATACTTTAATTCAACATAATTCTCAAAGTTGCTGTGTGCGTTATCTGAGGTTTAAAATGATGCAACAAAGTAGCTACAAACGGGGCAACTTTAGTAAGTGTTTCGATCTCAGATGTGGTGTGTGTGTTGGTGTGGTGGTGTGTGTGTGGGTGTGTGTGTGTGGTGTGTGTGTGTGTGTGTGTGTGTGTGTGTGTGGTGTGTGTGTGTGTGTGTGTGTGTGTGTGTGTGTGTGTGTGAGAGTGTGTGTGTGTGTGTGTGAGTAGTGAGTGTGTGTGTGTTTACTTGTTTGTACGTGGCAGTCCCATCATGTTCTTTGCCTCATTGACACTGATCAAAGGGCTGTCCTTGTGTGGGGAGGTCACATCCATTCAACCAGCACACATGGCTGCCTGTTAATGTCCTGGAAATCCTCCACAAGCAAACTGTAAACTGATGTGTGTGTGTGTGTGTGTGTGTGCATGCGCGTGTTTGTGTGCATGTGTGCGATACAGAACATCCTCTCAATTTTAGCAAACCGACTAATTGTGTTTATTCTTTGTGAAAGCTGTTATTGCATACATTAAACTACTGCATAATTACTTTGTTACCTACTTAATGCAAATAAACAAACAACAAAAAGTATAATTACAACCAGAGAGATTACATTCTTACTCCACAGGCATGAGATAAGATTGGGACTGACGTTACAAAATAGAGCTTTTAATAAAATGCAGTGGCAGCAGTTTCGTGTTGCACAGTCTATGATTGGAAGGATGGTTTGATGTCTGAAGGTTAAATAGACTTCAGGGTCAGGTAGCTGAAAGCCAGCCCTCATTGATTAGCACGTTCTCCCACAGCCTCAATGGATTCGCTGCAACCACCTTGTCACTGTCGAGTAGGAAAACATAAAATTGACAAGTTTAGCATTGCTGTTGGTTGGTAATCACACAGCCATTTAGTAGCATTCCCTGAGAAAAACAGACGAATGTTCACGACAAACTGGAACTCACCGTCACTTGTGCTCAATTATTTGGCGTAATTGTTTCCTGACCTTTGACCTTGAGGGTTCCCATGCCGACCTGGTATATCCTGGTGTGGGGTCCAGAACCAGGCCAGGAACCAGGTGCCAACCAATCACACTTGATTTATCCCTGACACCCAATCCTCTCCCCCCTCGTCGCTATGCTGGTTGTGCCCGTCGCTATGCTGGTTGTGCCCCGTTATACACCACTAGAATGAGGCCCACAGGAATAGTGTAATAGCAAACATTAGCGTCCTGATGTCGGGTAGATTGGCAAGAACGATTGACAGGAATTGCCTTGGATTTGAGCTGGTGTGATATGAGGTATGTTGTTTATCACCGATGCCAACTCTTTTTTTGTATCGCCTATAATGTAACAGTGCAATTTAGACATGGAATGAATCATTTGCTATAATTGTTTAACTCTACATTTGACTATAATTGAAACAACATGATTTTCTTGCACTTCTATCATTGCTTCAAACTAAATGATGACTGAATCTACAGCCTGTTGTGAAACTGCAAGCAGATGGTCATACATGTATACAGAGAGGGGGGGAGGGGGGAGAGGAGAGGGGGGGCAGAGGGGGGGGAGGGTGGGGGAGGGGGGGGAGAGGTGGGGGGGAGAGAGGTGGGGGGAGGGGGGGGAGTCTTCTCTCGCTCCTGCACTGTAGTATTGTAATCACAACACTACAAACTCTGACACAAGATTCTTGATGTCGGACCAAAGGGAAAGTGAAGAATGGTTCATTATTTCAGTTAAATAGGAAGTCTAAATCATCTCTCTCTCTTTCCTTCTCTGCCTTCCTCCCTCTCGTCTTCACTTGCTCCACCTGGAAAATGAGCAGACAGGGAAATGTGATCCTGTGTGGCAGGTGGGGGTCGTCCTGGTCACTGCTCTGCCCAGCTAATGGAGATGGATATGGTCTCAGAATTGTCTCCCAATCGGTTGCTGTGTGTGTGTGTGTGTGTGTGTGTGTGAGCGTGTGTGTGTGTGTGCGTGTGTGTGTGTGTGTGTGTGGTGTGTGTGTGTGCGTGCATGAGAGAAATTGAGTGAGAGAAATAGAGTGAGAGAGAAACGTGGAAAGAAAGAGAAATGGAGGAGATAGAGTTGCAAATCTTTTTTAATGAGTGGGCTGTCTCAAACAGAAAGAGAAAGGGGGGAGGAGAGAAGAGAGAGAGAGAGAGAGAGAGAGAGAGAGAGGGAGATAGAGGGAGAGAGAGAGAGAGATTTCTCGGTGTATTTCATTATGTTTCTCTTTATGTTTCTTTGTGTCTGCTCTTTATTCTTTTGCTTTATATTGGCGTGCTTTGTATATTGATATGTGATATTTAGAGTTTAGTTGGTAGGGGTTGTATATTTTATTACTATGCTGGGTATAAAGCCCTTTTTAATTAATTGAATAAGTATACTAGGCAAGCATTTAAATATTGCTTGATGAAAACTCTTTCGCTTTGAACAAGATGAATGACATTTCCAGATAATTATATTAGCCTCTATTTATCTTTTCATCTCTTATATCCTTATCGGTCTGTCTGATCTTCTATCTTATATCTTCTCTTTGGGTGTAGGTATCATATTCTCTCTTCTCTTCTTCTCTCTTTCTCTTTCTCTCCTCTCTCTCTTCTTCTGTTATTTTATATATGTATTGATTTCAACTAGGTAAATTCAAGGCCGAAGGACACGCTTACCACACAAATCGATCGCTATTGCCAACAAATCACCCCTGTGCCTTCGTCAAGCAGGCTCCTATCCTGTTCGACAAGTCACTCATTCCATTCTGGTTTCCAACAGTGGCTCAATCTCTCTCGTCTTTCATCACTTCTTTTCCGTTATCTTCCTTCTACCTAGATCTGCTCCCATATCGGACCGTACAGATGCTGGTTGGTTGCAGGCTGTCGGGGCTCACCAGGTGGGATGTTGGGGCTCACCAGGTGGGATGTCGAGGCTCACCAGGTGGGATGTCGAGGCTCACCAGGTGGGATGTTGGGGCTCACCAGGTGGGATGTTGGGGTTCACCAGGTGGGATGTTGGGGCTCACCAGGAGGGATGTTGGGGCTCACCAGGTGGGATGTTGGGGCTCACCAGGTAGGGATGTTGGGGTTCACCAGGTGGGATGTTGGGGCTCACCAGGTGGGATGTCGGGGCTCACCAGGTGGGATGTTGGGGCTCACCAGGTGGGATGTTGGGGCTCACCAGGTGGGATGTTGGGGCTCACCAGGTGGGATGTTGGGCTCACCAGGTGGGATGTTGGGGCTCACCAGGTGGGCTGTTGGGGCTCACCAGGTGGGATGTTGGGGCTCACCAGGTGGGATGTTGGGGCTCACCAGGTGGGATGTGATGTTGGGGCTCACCAGGTGGGATGACTACCAGTCTCCCTGAGATCTACGGGGGTTTCTGGATAAAACACCAAGATTGAAGCAAGGACACATCTTATGTTAAGAAGAAAACACAAGATGCAAGACTCCCCTGAAAAGGACAGGAGAGGACAGGTTCACGTATCTCACGATATCCGTCCCATCACATTAATCAGCAAACTACCATAATCAGCTGGGTACCTCGGTCTACATGCACAACACTTCACCACGCCGGATACAGTTGATGGTTTAGTCATCCCAACTTCCAGAGAAGAGCTGTGATGTCATCTCATGTAGAGGTTGACATGTCTCCTGGTGGTGTAAGCTATCTTTGTACAGTATAATTGCGTATAGCGGTTGACCTTGACGACAGCAGACTTCCCTGAGTGTTTGTTCACTCAGACCGAAGCCTCTTGCCTCCTGCAGTCTGAGTGAGTGAGGGTGAGTCACCCTGGAGGTTGTAAATAGGAAACTCTCAGCCAACACAATCCCTCACAGTCTCGTGTTCCCCTACCGACCTTATTCGTGTGGCAGCGTCAGTTGACAGGTGAAGAAGAAATAGAAAAAGTCATGAATATTTACATGAAGGAAAGACCACCAACCTCTCTCATCTCTCTGCTCTGAGAGCTCATAGCGAGAGCGATCTCTCTCGCATATAGATAGCACGTCGAGACACACCAGCAGGCCCATACGCTCATGTCTCTCCTACCCCCCTCCCATCCCTCCCTCGATCTCCTCTCTCCCTCCCTCCCTTCCTCTCTCTTTCTCTCTCCCCCTCTCCTCCCTCCCCCTCCCCCCCCCTCTCTCTATCTCTATACATCATGCTTGTGTATCTCTACTGTCCACATGTTCTGCCGGGGAGTGACTCATCGTGTAGACGTGCTCTAGCATCACACACACACACACACACACACACACACACACACACACACACACACACACACACACGAGAGACACCCAGAGATACACAACATCCACACAGTTCTAGCCTGCCTGCTGATGTTCTTGTGACTGTAACATAAGGTACCTTTCTCATTACCTTTAATTGTATAGTAATGCATGAAAGAGCACACCCAATTAATGCAATCATGTATAATAGTAAATATGGGACAAAATACAGTCAACATGATCACTTTTAGTTTATTCGTGCCACAGTGATGACTAGGATTATATGATTATCTTGTCAGAGAGCTCCCCCTAGTGGAGACAGATGATCATAGTTACAGATGATTGTGCCACAGTACTTCTCCTGTGCAAGTCAACCACTCATTTCTTGATGAAACGTTTCAGTATATGGTACTGTTCTTGAAAACCAGGAGATATTAGATACAGGTAAATGCCTTTGGTCACAATGTACATAATGTACTCTACACACTACTTTCCCCGCGCTGCCTCTCCTGAGAGATAGGGGGCGCTGCAGGCTCCTGGGCCGCAGCCCTGTCATCACAGAGCTGCTGGATGGTCTTCCAGCTCCTGTCCAGACTCTGCTTCAGCTCCAAGAGGTCTCGCTGCATGTCCTCCAGAATGTCCAACTTGGACAGCTTCCTGTCGATGGATGACAGCACCTCCGCTTCAGGTTCCTCCACGGCGACGGCGTCGCTCCGCCCCGAGCAGTCGTCAGGGGGAACAGTCCTCCGCTGTCACGGACTTCATGGTCTCCTCCAACACCATCTCAAAGTATAAGTCAATAAAGGATTCCAGTTCCTGCAGGTTACTGTTCCCCCATTGGTCGATGAGGGCCTGAATACCTCCAGATTGGGCCATCTCCCTGACGGCCCTGTCTCTGAATCGAGGGCAATTCAAGGAGCGCACGTCCACGACATCCTCGTTCCTCTCCCACAGCATCTCGTCTTCAGCTCGCAGCCTCTCCATTGGTACCACCACCGTGAGAGACTGCTGTCCTGGAGCGAATGGGCTCCCTGCCACGAGAGACTGCTGTCTGGAGAGAACGGGCTCACCGCCACGAGAGACTGCTGTCCTGGAGAGAATGGGCTCCCCGCACGAGAGACTGCTGTCCTGGAGAGAACGGGCTCACCGCCACGAGAGACTGCTGTCCTGGAGAGAACGGGCTCACCGCCACGAGAGACTGCTGTCCTGGTGAGAACGGGCTCGTTGGGATTTGACCCTTCTTGCTCAGGCGGAGGTGAGTATAAACAGCATGGTGCCAGTCATGGAGGTTCACCACCAGGGTGCGTCTGCCTGTGGTGCTCCATCTCAGGCTCTCACGTCCCTGGACCACAGAGTCCAGGACGGACAGGTGGCCCTCTCTGTCTAGGAGAGAAAGATCTGCTCCAGGCATCCCTCCTGCGGCCCCAACCAGGGCTACCTCCTGGCCACCCAAAACATGCACCTCTGACTCTACTGGAGGGGCGAGGACCTCTGAACTGGACAGCGCACACACTGTAAGACAGCATTAGAATGTGTTAAGAGTGTGTGTGTGTGACTGACAATAACAACAACCACTAACCTGACATATGTGTGTTTTGTGTATAAAGGAAATTCAGTGCAATTGAACTTCACGTTTCCTGTTATGTTCAGTTGCTTACAGTCAGAAGGGAAACCATCTGTGTTGATCATTGGCACATCCACCACCTTCCGTTGTTTTGACATTGACCGTGGGTCTTGCATCACTGGGATGCTCTGGTTCATCTGATCTCCAGCCTGAAGAACCTCCAGCCTCTCCTCCGCCAACATCTCATCTATCTTATTCAAAAGATCCGTGACTTGTTCACCGGTTCCCCAGTTCTTATTGTCCAGCACATGGTATCTGTTCCTGCACATGTCCACAAGCCTCTGGAGACCTTTCCCCTCGCTCTCGATACGCTGCTCGACGATCGTGTCCCCCAGCCAGTCCCCGAAAGTAAACACGACGATAGCTCGGCCACGCACTCTCTCTCCAAACTGTTCGAGGTGTTTCTCTGTGCTTTTCCAATGAGACGAGGTGAATGACGAGCTCATGTTGACAACCACAAGGACGACTGTTACTCCGTAGGCTGGAGAAGACACTAGGAAGTCAGGGCTGGCAGACAGGCAGCCTGGTGTGTCCAACACGGTCACACTTTGACCCCTAATACGGCGGTGGCCCTCAGCGCAGCCAGTGGTCTGGAGACCCACATCAAACTGTTCTGTGCCCAGTATGGTGTTGCCAGCTGAGCTCTTCCCAGCGTTCCTAGCCCCCGTGAGTACTAGTCTCAGCACTGAGGGAAAATGAAGCTCCCCTGTAAGGAACAAAAATACCTGAATCACATATGTTCTTGCGAAAAAATGACTAGGATATAACATAAATTGTTAAACGGAAACATGAGGAACTAACCCATTAAAGACCTGGCGTGTGTCCTTTGTGTCTGCGTCCTTCTCAGTCTCTGAGCTGCTCTCTCCTCCTCTGTCTCCCTCCTCTCTTTCACCGCCTGCAAAACCTCCCGCTCAAACTCGTAGTGACCCCCGCGGTTGGCGGCCACCAACTCCTCAATTTTCTGCAACAGTTCTGCGACCTGAAATCCATTTCCATTGCTTTTATTGTTCAGAATGTGATACCTGTTACCACACTTCTCGACGAGCCACCTCAGAGCCTCTCCCTCACTTTCGATGTACTGCTCGATCGTCGTCTCTCCCAGCCAATCCCCAAAGCTGAAAACCACCATGAGGTGATCCCAGAGCTTCTCGTTGAAGAGCTCCAGGTGTTCCTGAACAGCTCTCCTGTAGGTCTCCGTGAAGGCCCTGTCCACCCGCACCACAAGCAGCAGAGCGTGGGGTCCGGGAGGACACATGGAGACACTCCGCACCACCTCCCGCTGGTCGAAAGCAGGACTATCCTCAGTGAAGTAGTTCATCCACCAGCCCGGCGTGTCCACCACCGAGACATGTCTCCCGGAGATGTTCCCCAGACCTCGTCTCACACTGGGCTGTTCTCCTGACCAGGAAACGTCCTCCTCCGCCCATGATTGTGTTTCCTGTCGAGGTTTTGCCAGATCCCTCGGGCACCCAGAAGCACCAGCCTGACCTCAGAGAGACGCTGACATTCCCCTGCAGAGGAATTTACATTTGACATTTACATTTAGTCATATAGCAGACGCTCTTATCCAGAGCGACTTACAGTAAGTACAGGGACATTCTCCCCGAGGCAAGTAGGGTGCCTTGCCCAAGGACACAACAGGGAACAAGGAATTTGGTCAACAGTGACCCATTCAAATTCATTACTTCCAAATCGATTATTTTGAAATACTTTGTTACTGGGAAATAAAATAATAAAGCCAAGCCAACTCACCCTGGTTTAGAGCCCTCTGTCTCTTCATCATTACAAATCTCTTTTGAGCCAAACGCTCCACTTTCCTCTTCCTTTCCTCCACCTCCAGCAAGAGTGGCCCCTCCATTTCAAAATGCCTTCTTCCATTCTCTGCCACCAGTCTCTGCATCTTCTCCAACAGCTCTGTGACCTGAGCACCACCAGGTGGACTTTTGAAGTCGACGCTATGATACCTGTGGCTGCATTGTTCCCTGAGCCACTGGAGACCCCTTCCCCCTGTCGTGATTCGCTGCTCCCCCGTAGGGCTCTTCGACCAATCACTGAAGGTGAAAAGGACTAGACAGTGGCTCCACACCTTCTCACCAAAGAGGGCGAGATGTTCCTCCACGGCCCTGCGCCGCTTCTCGGAGAACGCCGAAGTCGCCTTGACAACGATCAGGAAAACATGAGGTCCTGGAAGGCACAGAGAGATACTTCGGGATATCTCGGTCTTGACCAGGCGTGGGGTGTCCTGGGCAGTGAAGTCACACCACCAGCCGGGCGTGTCTACCACGGTCACCCACCAGCCGGCCACCTCGCCTAGTCTTCTGGAACATGTAGTTCTCTCTTTGGTGACAAACTCCTCGCTGCCCAAGATCATGTTCCCCACTGAGCTCTTCCCTGAGTTTCTCCCACCAACAAGGACGACATTCAAGAGTGCCTTGGAATCTTAGAAAAAAGACAGAGAGGTATATTTCCATTAGAAGCACATTGTATTTCTCAAATCATTACGAGGGGGGGAAAAGCAACAAATGGGGATTTTTACAACCGGTTGTTTTTACTTTCTATCAAGGACATACATTGTAAATGTACTATCTATCCAGACCCAGGTTATATTATATGTTATATGTTTGTCATTTTTTGAAAATGGGCCAACCATCAACAAATATACATTTGTCCAACTGTGGATCTCAGTGTTGAGCTGGTTTTCCTGAAGTCTCTGAGAGATTTCAGACACATCGTGGACCCTGAGGATTACCCAATATCTTGATTACTTACTTACTTACTTACTTACTTACTTACTTACTTACTTACCACAGCCTGCTGACATTTCTCCAGTTGTCAAGTCTCTTTTTTAATCTGTGACGAGTTATCTGTAGTAAAATAAAATGCTTGTCAAATGTAGTCCAAATGTATGGAGAAACAGCAAATCTTCTTCCATTGTCCTGCGAGTCCTTAACACACACATTCCTCATCAGGTTGCTGTAAATCTACAAAGTAGCTTCTGGGCGTCTTCTGACATTTATGATTTAATGAGTCTGAAGGTCGACAGCAATCAGTTGTTATACACAAGAAGTAATCTGTTTATTATCTTCAACACAGGAATTATATTCCCCTCAGAGTCAGCAGTTCTATTTACAACAAACAGGAAGTGTAGGCAAGGAAGGTAACTAGGGATGGACGTTTCTCCTTGCCCTTTATTTTTATATAATATTTTATCCCCAAATATTACACAATCAACATTGAATAACTTTCATCTCAAGTAAAAATAGTGCGATTATTCTAATAGAGCTAACAATTGGCTATATGCACAGGACAGTGATACCGCTGATACGTATTTCAGGTGTTGCACCGAAAGCTGTGACCTTAATGCTACGTTCACACCAAACGCGAAAATTCGCGTTGCTCCGCGCGAAACGCGTGTAAATCACCGCAAAGTTTTCGCGTGAGATGAATTGAATATATTCAACTCAAGCGAATGAGTGGCGGTGCGAATTTCGCGTCTTTCGCGCCGCGCCAAACGTATCGTTCGCGCCGCGCGAAGCATTCGCGTCCATTCGCATCTGTGCATTGACTTTGTATGCAAAGTGACCGCCCCAAACGCGTTTGGTGTGAACGCAGCATAACTCCTTTATGAAGCAGTTACAGTGGGGTCACACATTCTGACGGCTGTCAGATAGGGTGACCTCTGTGGTACTGGCTCTCTGACGACTCCAAATCAGAAAACATCGGTCTGGGGATGACATAACTACCCCATACCATATATGATACAGAACATTTGAAAAAATTAAATAGAATTGCCACCGTATTATATAACGAACAAAACAAATTTGCCGTTTGAATTTGCAAATAACATTACAAGCCCTGGAAGCTTTTTTATTTGTATGTGGAGGAGAAATGACGCCTCCTACAGGTAACCTAGGCTACTCGGTATTCCAGTGACTTCTTCCTGTAGGAGATTCTACTGGCTCCTCCCACTGTTACACCACTCTATTTGAGTAACCCTGTGCATCTGTAGGTTGAAGAGCAACAAACAAAAATAATTTTGTCGAGGATACGGAAGTATCTAAAGACAGTTATAAAGCCATGGGTGTGAAAGTCAAAGTCGAATACTGGTATGTCGTTTTTAATTTCCACAGATGAATGGTTTGCTAAAGCAGCTTGCTAACGCTAGCTTAATTGCTACTTGACCGGCTAACTAGCCCACATTGTTACGCTAGCTAAATTTCCTGGCTTTTCACCTGTCTGGCACTTGCATTGTCTTAGCTAATGCTGCTGGTTACAATCTGCAACTGTCAGTATGGTTACATATTGTTCCTAGCTAAGATACGTTAAATGGGCAGTTGCATTTTCCTCAAGTAGTAACGCAACGGTGATTTTTGCGTTTGTATTTTAAGTGGCGGATGAGGGTACGAACCCCGTTATCAAGAGCTCGCGCGGGTGGTCACCGCCGAGTTCTCTGAAGCGGAAGTGGTTGGGGTTGTTGGGAGACAAGGTAAAGTAGATTTAAAAACGAAAGAATCGTTTGTACATGTTCTCACCACCCTGTTCAGATATGAGTTGTTGCACTAGTCCCATGTTTCCCTTCAGGCGATCAGCTGTTGTGCCACCGTACAATAAAGGAGACTAAATTAGCTTGTACACTGTATCAAAGAATTGCTCTTTTGTTTTTTACAGGCAGCTTTGAGATTGAAATCAATGGGCAGCTGGTCTTCTCTAAACTTGAAACAAGTGGCTTTCCATACGAAGATGATGTAAGTAACTATGGTCTTCTGTGTGTGTGTGTGAAAGAGAAAGTGAGTCCAATCTTGTAAACGTTGTACTATCTGCGTAACAGATCATGGGTGCCATCCAGACAGCCCACGATGGAAAGCCAGTGGAGAAAGATCACCAAAAGCCGTCCACCTTGTGTCATCTTGTAAATCACGTCTCCTGTATCTGCAACCTGTAACATGCCGATGAAAGGACAGCCCAGTCACCATCACCTCTCACCTTACTTGCACTCGTATGGTTGTTAGAGGGCTCAACGTGTACAACACCAGCAGAGTTACAGCCTGAGACCACTGTAGCCACTGCTCGGTAACGAAAGATCTGTTGTACTCTCTCTCCCCTCTCTCTCTAATCCCATTACCTTATTCCCGGAGATTAATGACTACTGTATCCTAAAGGTTAAAGGTTATGGTATGAGGCCATCTTCTGGTACTCGGTCTATGGGATGAGAGCTAGGGGGGAGGATCTTTGATGGATGGGCTGATTGGTTGGGGGGTGAACTTCTAGAAGCTTCTTAAGCCTCATTGCTTGGCATGCAGTTACTGTTTGATTATCGGTTCATTGTTTTCTTCAGGATTCATTTCTTAACAAGCTATAGGGATGCAAAAAAATAAAGGTTATATCATGTATGTTTTTGCTTACTTGACTATGCCACGCTGCCGTGACTTTAAGATGGGTCAGAATGCTTACCATGCTGTTTTCTGACAACTTAAGTGGTAGTCTTAGTTAATTGCTAACTTAACTATTATTGATTATTAAAAGGTTGTTAACTTTTCTGAGTATGCAGGTCTAATGCAATAGCCAAACCGCGTAAACATGAAAATGTTGACTCTTAAACTTGAAATGTTAATATCACAAAACAAGTTGTACATTTTATATGAACTGTCAGTAGCCGTTGAATTTATTTTGTGACCTGCTGGGCTCTGTAGAAGTGGTCAGACATGCAAATGGTTCATCAGTGGCAGTTGTGAAGGCCACCACTCACTGTTCTTTCTGCTCCCACTATGAAACATCCGCTGCTGTTTGTACGCACAGATTATCCACAGATTATCCTCGCAGAATACTGTCATATCTGTCTACTCTGGGCAGGCAATACTGCCGGCATTAAATGAAGTTATTTATCTAATGCCATCGTCTGATATTTATTTGTGTATTTAATGTTTTGTCATCACTATAGGAACAAAGTTTGCATGGTTTCTGCATTCATATGCAGCTGATAGGATCACTCATTTGTTTATGACATATTTTAATAATAGGACGTGTGGTTATACAAGAGGTCCACCCACAAGAATCACCTTTCCTCTCTTAGCTGTTAAACACGTGTTTTGTGGTAATGACTCCCTTGACAATTTGGAAATATCCAAATGATGACACAATGACCCTGTCACATGTTCCATCCCCTCCCTGAAGGGAGCCATGGTAACAGCCACCAGGACACAAGGAACCTTAAACTGATTTTATTTCTGTGAATTTCATATCTTGCACCTGCAATGATGGTACTGCTGACTACAGCAGCTCAACTTCAAACTACATTTTACAGTTATTGATTCTTAAGATAACAATAAAAACTGTCATGAAGTAAAACTTTTGAAGTACTTGGAATTTTCCTAATTGTGTAATGGATTCCTCACCTTGATGTATAATTTAGTAGAGGTGTATGTTGACAGCTCCTCTGTAATCAAATCCCTCTACCTGTAGAGCTAGCACACCTGATGACACACCTGATTTTAACGGGTGTGGTTCCTATAAGAGCCCTTCCTCGTCGCCCCAGGGACAGTGGAATAGATTCAACCACAGAGTCGTTGGGACAAAAGCACCGGCACAAGAGAGAAACTAGATTTTTAACCATGGGTGTGATAATCAAAGTGGAATTCTGGTAAGGGGTTTTGTCTTTGGAGAGATTATGACTAATCTATATCAACAGTGCTTGTCGGATTAATTGGTTTTAGGATTAATTATTCTGTTACACTTTTCTGCTTCTAACTCATATATTGGTAGATCTTTGGGACATAGTATGATTGTTATTTGAGTGATTTTGTCGTTGAACCTGGAATGTCGTTGTGTTGTGGTCTTCTGTTTCCTCAGTGGTGGATGAGGGTACGGGTCCCGCTTTCAGAAGCTTGCGCGTTCTGTAAAAGCGGAGTTCCATGAAGCAGATGTCTCTGGTTTCGTTGGAAGGAAAGGTAACAACATTGTCTAAGGGTGTGGAGTGAATGGAAATGGACTGTCTGTAAACGTTCGGTTATTTTCTTCTAATAATAATATTAACTACTTACTAACCGAGAGTGAGGTCATGCCGGGAAATATCAAACGAGACTTGAACGTATCGACCGAGCGATAGCGAGGTTGATACGGCAAAGTCGAGGTTTGATATTTCCCGGCATGACCGAACGGTCGAGGTTAGTAAGTTGTTTATTATATGGCATTTTTAGCTCTTTTCATTTTGTAAATTGTAGGCTAATTGTAGCTAGCTAGGCTAGCTCTCAAGTCTTCTCACGGTGTGTTTCAGGTGTTGTCTAGCAACCAATTACTTTTGATAGAAAGCGGACAGTACGGTTCTGCTAAAATGGCTTTAATTCCAACACAAATAACGATTCTTTTAGAAAGTTAACAATTTCTTCGTCGCTGTTGATGTCTTCAGTATCATCTGGATAGTAAAACTCAGTTCGATATCGCTAATTTTGAAGATGACGTCAGAGGAGGGCAATAACAATACTTATTGGACCGCTGGTCAATACGGGTTTGGCATGACTACCCATTAGCCAATCAGAAGGCTCGTACTGTCGTTGCCATATAATAACAACAGTTATTTTACTTCACATCTGTTCCAAGAATACAACTCTCATATGTTCATCATTAGGAGTGTCTATTGATGAGTACCATGTTCAATTTGAACTGTTGTTTCCACAGGGAGTTTTGAGATTGAAATCAATGGGTGTGTGGTCTTCTCCAAACTGGAGACGAAAGGCTTCCCATTCGAACATGACGTGAGCAGCCTCACCCTTTCACGTGCCAAACAGTGAAACAGTGAACAAAAGCAGTTTGGCATTTTTTCAAATCTTATCTTTTTATCCCCGCAGGTGAGGGAGGCTATCCAAAACACTTTCGATGGCAAGCCCGTGGAGAAGATCACTAAAAGCCGTCCGTCTTGCCTCATTTTATAACTCGGCGTCCCCTCCTTTCTCTGACCCGCAACACTCAGGTCCTTCTGCCCCAACACTCAGGTCCTTCTGCCCTTCTGCCCCAACACTCAGGTCCTTCTGCCCCAACACTCAGGTCCTTCTGCCCCAACACTCAGGCCCTTCTGCCCCAACACTCAGGTCCTTCTGCCCCAACACTCAGGCCCTTCTGCCCCAACACTCAGGTCCTTCTGCCCCAACACTCAGGCCCTTCTGCCCCAACACTCAGGTCCTTCTGCCCCAACACTCAGGTCCTTCTGCCCCAACACTCAGGCCCTTCTGCCCCAACACTCAGGTCCTTCTGCCCCAACACTCAGGTCCTTCTGCCCCCAACACTCAGGTCCTTCTGCCCCAACACTCAGGTCCTTCTGCCCCAACACTCAGGTCCTTCTGCCCCAACACTCAGGTCCTTCTGCCCCCAACACTCAGGCCCTTCTGCCCCAACACTCAGGCCCTTCTGCCCCAACACTCAGGTCCTTCTGCCCCAACACTCAGGTCCTTCTGCCCCAACACTCAGGTCCTTCTGCCCCAACACTCAGGCCCTTCTGCCCCAACACTCAGGTCCTTCTGCCCCAACACTCAGGTCCTTCTGCCCCAACACTCAGGTCCTTCTGCCCCAACACTCAGGTCCTTCTGCCCCAACACTCAGGTCCTTCTGCCCCAACACTCAGGTCCTTCTGCCCCAACACTCAGGTCCTTCTGCCCCCAACACTCAGGCCCTTCTGCCCCAACACTCAGGTCCTTCTGCCCCAACACTCAGGTCCTTCTGCCCCAACACTCAGGTCCTTCTGCCCCAACACTCAGGTCCTTCTGCCCCAACACTCAGGTCCTTCTGCCCCAACACTCAGGTCCTTCTGCCCCAACACTCAGGTCCTTCTGCCCCAACACTCAGGTCCTTCTGCCCCAACACTCAGGTCCTCCTGCCCCAACACTCAGGTCCTTCTGCCCCAACACTCAGGTCCTCCTGCCCAACACTCAGGTCCTTCTGCCCAACACTCAGGCCCTTCTGCCCCCAACACTCAGGTCCTTCTGCCCAACACTCAGGTCCTTCTGCCCCAACACTCAGGCCCTTCTGCCCCAACACTCAGGTCCTTCTGCCCCCAACACTCAGGCCCTTCTGCCCCAACACTCAGGTCCTTCTGCCCCCAACACTCAGGTCCTTCTGCCCCCAACACTCAGGTCCTTCTTCTGCCCCAACACTCAGGCCCTTCTGCCCCAACACTCAGGTCCTTCTGCCCCAACACTCAGGTCCTTCTGCCCCAACACTCAGGTCCCTTCTGCCCCAACACTCAGGTCCTTCTGCCCCAACACTCAGGTCCTCCTGCCTCTCTGCTCCGTCAGACGGAGCTTGACGAGTCAGTGACGCAAATCCGTCTGATTCATCTCCACGTTTAGGCCATACAGAGGAGGTAGAGTAGCTACTACTGGAGATCTCCTGTCCCCTCTCTGATCCCATCACGTTGCCCCAGGACGTTAATGATTACTATAGCCTAAAGTTGAAAGGTGATGGTATGATGAGAAGATGTCCTGGCAACTCGTAGTCATAGGATCAGAGACTGGGAAGGGATTCTTCGTCGGGAAGGGCAGATAGTTGTGACTGGTAAGTGCCTTGTCTCTCCTGTCACTTCTAAACAGAAATGTCATTGTCATTGGATCGTGTCACACACTTAATGTTGACTTACTGTAAATGTAATCCAAATTAAGTAGAAGTAATAATACATGCAGATGGATGTTTAGTTGCAGTTGTGAAGACCATCGCTCACTGGTCGTTCAGCTCCCACTATAAAACATCACCAATCATTTGCACACACAGATTAAGTCACGTGAATGTTTTTGATTGATATTGCAGAAGACAACTGTTTGATTACTCAGGTCAGTACATATACATAATAAATGTATATTTATTAATATTATAATAAAGTGATTGATTATTTAAACTACTACTTCTATGTTGCTATTGACATCGGTTGTCTTGTCCAGTTTTGCATCTTTCATATTGGCACGCACTCCAACTTCTTAACACTTTATTAAGTAGTTTAACACTAGAGGGGGATACAGAAGCTGTTTTCAGTTGTTTATGTTAAAGCTGGTCCTATCTCAATCTTAACGTAATGAAAATATCATACCCATAGTCAATTAAATGTTACTTTTTTAAATGTATATTTATTCTGCTATGCATAATGGAACATGTCTTATATCATTAGTATCGTTAGATTTGTCTTTACACAGATGAGGCTTCTGAGAAGTAGGGGTGGTTAATAAGTAGTGTAATTGACATACTAGAATTAGGAGGGTCCAGGGTGCAGCGCCTGGTGACTCATGATAATTCATGCACGTCTGCATAGTGGAGTCAGGTGGCTGAGCGGTTAGGGAATCGGGCAAATAATCAAAAGGTTGCCGGTTCGATTCCTGGCTGCGTCGAATGACGTTGTGTCCTTGGGCAAGGCACTTCACCCTACTTGCCTCAGGGTGAATGTCGCGGTATTTACTGTAAGTCGCTTTGGATAAGAGCGTCTGCTAAATGTAAATTGTAAATGCAAAGGTACAAAACTGATCGAAGTTGTGGGTTGGGTTTCTCAGTCATAATTCGGTGCAAGATAGGCCTCACCTGATGAGGTTCACAGAAACATCTCTCTTGTCTGCACCTTGTCATCTGCCCTCTCAATACCCTCATGCCAGTGTCATAGCCTCGACAACACCAGCAGAGAGAGGGAAATAAAACACCAACTGTAAATTATAAATATTACATTATTATGTAAAACTACTGTTTACAATTCGATTTCAACTTGAATAACTAATTGAACACATCAGAATGAGTCTTCCGGCTTTGCAGAGACATATAAGAGGAGGTTGTGAGAAGTGTGTTAGGGTGAACTCCCTGTTGTGAGCGGGAGTGCCTGCTTGTTTGATAATACTGCAGAGAGCGCAGTCATATGGGCACCACAGATAGCCCTCCTTGATTTGATGATAACAGACCATTGCCATGGTTAAGTTAGAGTTCTCTCTTTACTATGTAGGTTTGTTATATTCTTATTTGATCAGTACTATTCACTTTTGTCCTTTTTTTGCCTTTTGTATTTTTTTATTTTATTAAAAGGCTCAACTTTTCAAAACCTGCATGCAAAAATAAAATAAAAAACAATATTTTTTGGGGGTGTGTGTATTTACAGACTGAACCTGATAATGTTACACATTTCCAGTGTATATTTAGCAATACTACAAGTGTTTGACTGTAATGTATTGGTTCCTTACCGAATAGCATAAGAAGAAAGGGTAAAGTCCTGTCAGAATTAACATTTGTCAAGAGAATATGGGCGTCCTCCTTCCCTTATCAGACGGGCCTCTGACAAGGACAAACACATGCTGTACTCTTTTCAATGTTCCTGATAGGTAGAGTTACCTCCTGCAAAAAGTAATGCATCAAAAGTAGACATTAAACCAAAAAAGAGTTAAAAAAATAAAGTTTTTCAGTTAGAAACGAGAAAAAAATCGAATGATCCACAAATGAAGAATGCATTTGACACCCATGTTAATTCGCCGGCCTTGAGACTACTGTACAACAGTCAAGTTTCTGTCTCAAATCAGAGGAGCAGTCAGACTCCCTTCTTGTTCAGAATCCATGTCTTCTAGAAACCCCTTCATGTTGTATGTATCTGTTTCACGTGCTTCAGTTGCTTTACATTGTACCAGTGTTTGATGCCTCAATGTTTGTCTTCATGAGAGTGACCAACTTCAACGTTCAACTTTATATATCCTTCAAAAGGAAATTAGTATGCAGCAGGGGTCTGAAACACAAACACAGAACAGCATCGACAAATGCCAACAACATTACAAACACAGAACACACGATAGAGACACACCTTCCCCCAAACCCCATGACGAGGGTCCAATTAGGACAGTTAGCCTACAACATGAATCCATCATAATGGCCACATGGTACAGCCTCAGGCCACTGAAGGGCGGCGATCAACATTGATCCTCATCCTGTAACTGCAGTCTTGAACATACAAAGATGGAGGCTGTTTGTGGGAGAGCAAAAAAAAAGTGATCTAAAGTTGTTCACAATATTTATGCCGGGGGGGGGGTGAGGGGGGGGAATCCCCATCGCATCTCAGAAGGGAATCCTCAGTGTGTCAACAAGCTGACGTACGTAGGCAGTCAAGATGCCCTCCTCCCGATACTGAACCCCCCCCTTCTGGACCTCCGAGCCTCCCTCAGACACGGTGATGCTGACCCGCTGGTCCATACAGGTCGCTGTCTGACTCTGCATTGTGACTTGGCCCCCGTTCAAGCAGGAGAGGGAGGAGAGCAGGGCTGGGATACCCCAGGGTCAAGGTGTCTGGCTTCGATAGGCCTGGTTGTCTGTACATCAGTCCTTATCTTCCTCGGCCCCCTGGGAGACGAGCCGGCTTGGGCTCGAGGGGTGCTGCGTTTTCTTGGTTGACGTAGCTTCGTGTGGGTGTTCCCTCAACTGCCCACTCTCTCTCTGGTTTCCATCAGGCTCAGGGTCACTCTATCGTTGGGCTACGGCGACACGGTGATCGAACTTCTCCTTGGCCCAGAGAGCAGGCTGGGATACCTGTGTACAGGTAAGGGTGTGGCCTCTAGCCTCGTGGCGAGGGGTCATTCTGTCGTGCTCCTGGGGGGGTTTGGGGGGCTTTGTGGAGGTCAGGGACAGGTGAGGGAAAAGGAGGATTTGAAAAGAGAAGAAAGCTGAAAGCTTTATTTAACTTCAAAGTGACAAACAAGATATAATGAGACTGTGTTGGATTAGGAAAATCATTTGAAAAAGTATTAGTTCTTAGCAGGTGAAGAAGTAGCAGTGAAGCGGTGAACAATTTTCAGATTATTCCACAGCATGGTTTTTTAAATGTATTTTTTACAAACCTGTCAATGCAATGTATTCCATTTGAAAAAAGTAGAAAAAAGAATTGAGCTCAAACTAAGCTATTTAATTTAATTTAAACTTGTCATTGCTGAGATGGTACAACAACAGTACCACAATTCTTTCGACAATATCTTTAGGTATGATAAGTGTCAAAAGTTGACAGTTGACTTTACCCGCTCAAGTCAGTTGAGCGTGTTGAGTTCTAGCTGTCAGACAGCAAAAGCAAGATCTCCTTATCTCTCCTTTCAATAACTGTTAAACTGTGATATCACAATATATTGTGTAGTGATGACATTCGTACTGCAGACATAGCCGAGTAGTGTATCATATTTGCACATATTTGTTTTATTCACTCATAGGAAAGTACAGGTTGACCTTGGATAAACTGAAAATGTATCTAAGTATGCATCAAGTCTGATGCCGACTTCTGCCTTTGATCCCTATTACATTGAGAAACAAATGAAAAAAACGTGTTTGTTTTTTCAAGTTTGGGGTACATTGTTGTTCATCTACTTAAGAGTGCAAAGAGGAAGGTTTTACAGTGATGGTGGCGTAGTGACACACCGTGCTGACGAACCAAGGGGCTCCGCAGCTCCAACTGCAAGGAGGGTGTAACCCAAGAGATAAGGCAATGTGCTTCTCCACGCACAGAGATGGTCACACCGTCTTGACGGCTGCTTGCTATCTGCCAGGGGCTGAGGGTCCGTGGGTGTCTCTCAGGGGCCACGACACCAGATGGCGCTAACTTGATTGTAGGGGCCTCAGTGTTTCCAGATCTGTGCTCTCAGGCATCTGCTGTTTCTGTTAGGTACCAAACTGAACCTAATCTGTTCGGACCAAAGGGTCTAATCTGAGGAGTTGAGGGGAGAATGGGAGTCAGGTGGCTTAGCGGTTAGGGAATCAGGCTAGTAATCAAAGGTTGCCGGTTGGCAAAATGATGTTGTGTCCTTGGGCAAGGCACATCGCCCTACTTGTCTCAGGGTGAATGTCCATATTTATCATAAGTCTATTAGCATCCTTTATGATTGATCTGTTAATGAGAGAATGTGCCGACTTTTGTCCTTGAAAGTATTCATTTTGTTTCCCCTCCAGAGTTGATACAGGTTTTTCAATGATTTGTCCTTTTGGGTTGACTTTCCAGGGTGTGCACAAGCTTGACTAAAAGAACTGACAACAAAAGCTCAGAGACACACAAATGGAAGACGATCAGTCTTTCGAACAGGTGGGCAAAAACAGTGAATTATAGCATTGTATTTAGGTATTCCACTATCAAAGTTACATGCCTAAATACTTGTTATGCTACTCCAAAATGTGTGTAGTGCATCCTCAAATACCTTCCATTTGTTTTTGTTTTTTTCTTTCCTGTTAATCCCATCCAGGACCATAACATGTCCTGTGTGGAAAATGACTCAGTCGTTCCATCTCTGCTGCGGCTGTAAGTGATTCCTTTCTCTAATGTCATATGTCACTTTTCCTCATCCACATAATAATACATCCAATGCAGTCATCTTTTACTGAATTCTGTTTGCCTGATAAGAAAACAAATAGATGATAGAACTCTGCCCTCTACTGACCAAATATATTATTTCAAGAGCAGAGGCATGTTATTTAATTTATGTTTTTGCTGCCCCCTTTTGGCTACAATAAAATACACGAATGAATTCCCACAAGTGCATGGATTGCAGTTGCTTTTATTTCCCCCCCCCAACCTCAAATCAAGATCCCTGTCTCTATAAGGACTGAATTATAGTGCTATGCAAGCAGAACTACCCCTGCCTGCCCTGCTGTTTGTGAGATCTGGGGAGACCTGGAGAGGGGTTGCTGAACATGGCCGAGTGCTTGCCTCCCTCTCTAACCCTGTTCTCCCCCCTCCACCTCACCCCTAGGACTGCCTCCCTCCCTCTCTAACCCCGTCCTCCCCCCTCCACCTCACCCCTAGGACTCCTTGCCTCCCTCTCTAACCCCGTCCTCCCCCCTCCACCTCACCCCTAGGACTGCCACCCTCCCTCTCTAACCCCGTCCTCCCCCCTCCACCTCACCCCTAGGACTGCCTCCCTCCCTCTCTAACCCCGTCCTCCCCCCTCCACCTCACCCCTAGGACTGCTTGCCTCCCTCTCTAACCCTGCTCTCCCCCCTCCACCTCACCCCTAGGACTGCCTCCCTCCCTCTCTAACCCCGTTCTCCCCCCTCCACCTCACCCCTAGGACTCCTGCCTCCCTCTCTAACCCCGTTCTCCCCCCTCCACCTCACCCCTAGGACTGTTTGCCTCCCTCTCTAACCCTGTTCTCCCCCCTCCACCTCACCCCTAGGACTGTTTGCCTCCCTCTCTAACCCTGCTCTCCCCCCTCCACCTCACCCCTAGGACTCCTTCAGACCGGTATGGCTACGACCTGGAGATGAGCAGGCTGGAGGAGGACATCAAGACCCCCATGCCGATTAGCCTTCCTGTTGCCACAGAGGGTAAGCTCAACCCCACAACTGGACACTAAAACGGCTACATCAGTCAGTCCGTTCAAACGCTAACTCTCTATTCCAAATCAGCTTCTGTTAAACTCGTCATTGAAATGCGTTAACGTGAGCAACGATATGTTTTGGTCTTGCAGCTTTTCTCAACGTGAACACCAATGCCACTACCAGAGGGGACGCACAGGTGACTTGATAAATATCTGTCAACGCTCTTCAATTCATCGTCACTTGTGTTCTTGGGACTAAAGTGTGTTCCCAATTGCTGTGTGTGTGTGTGGTGCATGTGTGTGCGTGTGGTGCGTGTGTGTGTGGTGCGTGGTGCATGTGTGTGTGTGTGGTGCGTGCGTGTGTGTGTTTGGTGTGTGTGTGGGTGGTGCGTGTGTGTGTGTGGTGCGTGTGTGTGTGTGTGTGTGGTGCGTGTGTGTGGTGCATGTGTGTGTGTGTGGTGCGTGCGTGTGTGTGTTTGGTGCATGTGTGTGTGTGTGTGGTGTGTGTGTGGTGCGTGTGTGTGGTGCATGTGTGTGTGTGTGGTGCGTGTGTGTGTGTGTGTGGTGTGTGTGTGTTCCAGGCGTATGTGGAGCTGAACGAGCTCAGGGGCAGCACATGGCAGGAGACGGGGCGATGGGTGGGCTTTGAGGAGAATATGAACCCAGCCACGGGCGTCTGGAGCCCCTCACACATCTCCTACCTCACCTTCAAGAGTCTGATCCAGCTCCGCAAGACCATGAGCACAGGTGACACACATTTACATTTAGTCATTTAGCAGACGCTCTTATCTAGAGCGACTTACAGTTAGTACAGGGACATTTCCCTGAGGAAAGTAGGGTGAAGTGCCACGTCGTTTAGCAAAGTTGGGAATCGAACCGGCAACCATCTCATTACTAGCCCGTTTATCTAACCGCTCAGCCATCTGACTCCCTGACACACTCACTCAATGAGAATGCATGTGACGAATGACAAGCTCAGCTACATCACTCGAACTGTAAATGACATCCGTTATGCAGTGAAGTGGGAAAAATGAACTTTTTCTGCTCGAAGAAATCGTTTCGCTTACTTGATGGTGTTCTGTTGCTGTGTGTGTCTGTGTCCAGGTACGGTCATCCTTGACCTCAACGCAGGCAGTCTGTCTGCTGTGGCCGAGAGTGTGGCTGATCAACTGCTGAGCAAGAACGAGATCCGCTCAAGTGATCGAGATGTCCTTCTGAGGGCTCTCCTGCAGAGACGCAGGTAACACACACACACACACACACACACACACACACACACACACACACACACACACACACACACAGACACACACACACACACACACACACAGACATACACACATTGACACATCAAACTAACTGTAAATATCAAACTATTTGTATTCTGTATCTTGTTGAGCAAACTCTTCACCCTACCCTAGTACTGTGGTCTACACTAAACTGCTCACCAAACTATAATATGGTCCGAAATTATTGATCACGTGTTCTGACATAATTTTTACAGTCAGTCTGAGGGACAACCTGCTCAAATTACAGCAGGAGGGATAGAGATGCAGACGTTTTCTGTCACCAAGCAGGTAATATGTTTACTACTATAAAACGACCCCACTGTCCTCTGTCTTCCTCACTCAAACAGCTCCTATCTGAGACATGTCTGTTGTTTTGCAGAGAGATAAATCTGATAGTATAGAGGCCTCCATCGTCCTGTCAGGTGAGCGTGTGACACTATGAAGAACCTCGTGAAAATACAAATTACGTCTGGCTTGTGTGAAATCTTAGTGTTCTATGTGTGTGTGTCTGTGTGTGTGGTCCTTGTAGGGGTCCTGGACTCGCTGGAGAGTCCTGCCGTGGCCTTCGTCAGGCTGAAGGACTCTGTGGTGATGGAGTCGGTTCTGGAGGTCCCTGTGCCGGTGCGCTTCGTGTTCGTCCTGGTGGGGCCTAGCAACAGCGGCCTTGACTACCATGAGAGTGGGCGAGCCATGGGAGCACTGATGGCTGACTGGGTATGTTGGGAGGAGTGTGGGGAGGAGGACCGCACATTGAGGAGGTGGTTGTAAACTGTAAACTTACACTGTGTCATTCTAGCATCTTATAATGAGCAGCTATGGTTAAAAATGAAATATTCTATTCTTTAAAAATCTTGCGTTATGGCTTTGTGTGTTTATTTTCCTCACTGGTCTGGTTGTGTAGGTGTTCAGTCTGGAGGCATACCTGGCCCAGACGGACAAGGACCTGACCAATGCCATCGCTGACTTCATGGACTGCAGCATTGTCATCCCTCCCACTGAAATCCAAGACCAGACTATGCTCCAGCCAATCATCAACTTCCAGAAGCAGATGCTGCGTGACAGACTCCGCCCCTATGACACCCGCCTCACCATGGGTGGAGATGCTAAAGGTCAGTCCGACATCATTCGCAACACAACACGTCAAAACGCAACACAACACGTCAAAACGCAACACAACACGTCAAAACACAACACGTCAAAACGCAACACAACACGTCAAAGCGCAACACAACACGTCAAAACACAACACGTCAAAACGCAACACAACACGTCAAAACGCAACACAACACGTCAAAACACAGCACGTCAAAACGCAACACAACACGTCAAAACGCAACACAACACGTCAAAACACAACACGTCAAAACGCAACACAACTTTGTTGATTTCAAACCTAAACCATTGAAATGAAGAGAAACGAGAAACGTTCAACGTATTTTCAGTGGACACGGGTCCCGAGGAGCCGAGAGAAGACCCTCTGGCACGCACAGGATATCCGTTTGGTGGGATGGTGAAAGACCTCAAGCGCCGTTACCGCCATTACATCAGCGACTACACAGATGGTCTGAATCCTCAGGTCTTGGCAGCTGTCATCTTCATCTATTTCGCTGCCCTATCTCCTGCCATCACCTTCGGAGGACTTCTCGGTGAGCACACGGGCCCTGTCTGGGTGGGCTTTGGAGACCTTCAGCTATCACTTTCAAAGCTGGCTATTTAGTTGACTGGTAAATAACAAACAACTGTGTTCTTCTTCATCTCTTCCTTTACGGATGAGCGTAGCTGACAAGACCGAGCAGATGATGGGCGTGTCAGAGCTTATGATCTCCACCTGCATTCAGGGGATCATCTTCTGCCTCATTTCCGCACAACCTGTTCTGGTCATCGGCTTCTCAGGACCACTGTTGGTGTTTGAGGAGGCTTTCTATGTAGTAAGTATCTGCACGGCATCGGTTACAAGGTAGTTGTTTGACCTTGTGCTGACCCTTGCCCTTGTTTAAATTGTAGAAATTAAAGATGTGAAAGTGATTTTCAATGGAGGTGAAATATTTATTATATGTCGATCAAATCCCTACTTACTTTACTTTTCTCATGTCATGTTCTGATCATTTGAACAACGTTTTTTGATTACTTTGAATAGTTCTGCAAGTCTCAGGACCTGGAGTACATAGTGGGCCGTATCTGGGTGGGCATGTGGCTGGTGATCATAGTGGTGATCATCGTGGCTGTCGAGGGCAGCTTCCTGGTCAGATACATCTCCCGCTTCACCCAGGAGATCTTCTCCATCCTCATCTCCCTCATCTTCATCTACGAGACCTTCAGCAAGCTCATGGGGGTACACATGATCCACACTGTTACATCACATCCTGTCTCTCTGTCTCACACTGTTACATCACATCCTGTCTCTCTGTCTCACACTGTTACATCACATCCTGTCTCTCTGTCTCACACTGTTACATCACATCCTGTCTCTCTTCACATCCATTTCATTCCCCTGATCCAGTTACAGGCGTTTTTCCTCTAGATGTGTTTGGAAATTACAACCCCCCCCTGTCTCCATCTTCCACCTCTGTGCCACTGACTCCACTATCCCCATTCTGTCCCTTCTCCTCAGATCTTCAAACGTCACCCTTTGATCCTGAACTACGAACACCTGAACGACACCCATGACAACCCGTTCCACCCGGTCATCGCAGTGCACACTGAAATCCGTGCCGATGGCAACGTCACAGTAAAGGAGCTGGAGATCGAGAGGGCGTACCCCAACACGGCTCTTCTCTCCATGTGTCTGATGTTCGGGTGTTTCTTCATCGCGTACTTCCTCCGCATGTTCAAAAATGGCCACTTCCTTCCTGGTCCGGTAAGACCCACAATGGAGTTCGATTCCGACTATCCTTGTAGTGTCAAATAGTCGCCTTGTTTGAAACTGGTGGATGCTAATAACCCAGTATATAGTATATATTGTATATATATTATATGATGATCTTTCGCAAATTGACTTTGTCAGCATATATGTAACCATGTACTTTTCACAACATTTCAACAGATTCGTCGTTTGGTCGGAGATTTTGGCGTGCCCATCGCTATTTTCATTATGATTGCTATAGATATCAATATCGAGGATGCCTACACTCAGGTAAATAGTATTTAGGTTTATCTGGTCTCAACCAGGGTAATGTGTGTTCATGTCCCAGCTTAAAAGAAAAAGCACATATTTTAATACAGTAATGAACACCATTATTACTGCTTATAATATTGCTCATCTGTACTACTGTGAGTTTTTCAAAAGAGAGTATATGATGCAGGCAACACATACATTTACATTACATTTAGTCATTTAGCAGACTCTCTTATCCAGAGCGACTTTCAGTAACTACAGGGACATTCCCCCGAGGCAAGTAGGGGAAAATGCCTTGCCCAAAGACACAACGTCATCTCGCATGGCCTGGAATCGAACCGGCAACCATCGGATTAATAGCCTGATTCCCTAACCGCTCAGCCATCTGACTCACTCTGATACATCATCATCCGTTTGTCTTTAGAAATTGGTGGTGCCAAAGGGCCTCATGGTGACCAACCCAAAGGTCCGAGGCTGGTTTATTAACCCCATGGGGGAGCACAAGCCCTTCCCCACCTGGATGATGTTCGCCTGCTGCGTCCCCGCCATTCTCGTCTTCATCCTCATCTTCCTCGAGTCTCAGATCACCACGTAAGCGACGTCCTGCGTCGGCGTGTCGGAATTGAGTCGTGCAACCCTCAGCTCTCATTTTGCCGTTTCAATTATATTTACTAACCTCTTCTTCTGTGGTGGCTTCCAGACTTATTGTGAGCAAACCAGAAAGGAAGATGGTGAAGGGTTCTGGTTTCCATTTTGACCTCCTCTTACTGGTGACCATGGGGGGCATCGGGTCTCTGTTTGGAGTGCCGTGGCTGAGTGCTGCCACTGTGCGTTCTGTCACCCACGCCAACGCCCTGACTGTCATGTCCAAGGGCCCAAAGCCTGAGATCGAGAAGGTGCTGGAGCAAAGAATCAGTGGCATGCTTGTGGCTATTATGGTTGGTGAGTGTCAGAATCAGAATCAGAAAGGGATTTATTGGCCATGAAAGTTTGCACAGACAAGGAATTTGCTTTGGCAGGAAGGTGCATACAATAAACATATAGTAACCTTAAATTTTAATATGTGGACTATCTATACTAAATATCTATACTATATATATATATACTATCTATACTAAAGTGGAATTAGAATTAAAATAAAATATACAATAAAATATAAGTTGCCTAATTTACAATATTAAGTTATTATGTTATTATTATTATTATTAGTTATTACTATGTCACAGCCAGGTATCCCTTGAGACAAAATTTGAATAATTTCAACTGTGTGCAAGCAGCGGTAAAGATTGTCGTTGTTCATCCTTCTTGTTCAAGGTGTATCTATCCTCATGGAACCCATCCTGAAGATGATTCCCATGACTGCCTTGTTTGGAATCTTCCTCTACATGGGTATCACCTCACTTAGTGGGATTCAGATGTGGGACCGCATTCTTCTGATGATTGTACCCAAGAAATACTTTCCGCAGGATGCCTATGCTACCAGGGTATGCTACTACCCCCCCAGACACCCAATTATCCCAGTCTTGTTGTGATTCCTTCAACTGGTGGACCAGTCTGACTATTTCAAATTCTTATTTTATTCCAGACATCTATACGATCATACAGTATTCGATCCTACAGTAAATGTTTCTTTCCTCCTCCTCCCCCCCTGCAGGTGAAGACCTTGCGGATGCACATGTTCACCTTGATCCAACTTGTGTGCTTGGGCGTGCTCTGGGCTGTGAAGATGAGCCCCTTCTCTCTGGCTCTGCCCTTCGTCATCATCCTCACCATCCCATTGCGCATGCTCCTGACTGGTAATGTCTTTTCAGTCACGGAGATGAAATGTGTAAGTACCACTGACTTAGTCTTCCCACTCATTCATATATTTCAAAAACCGTGTATGAATAAGTGTCTTGTAGCAGGAGAGATCCCACAAAACTACATTTACATTTAGTCATTTAGCAGACGCTCTTATCCAGAGTGACTTGCAGTGAGTACAGGGACATTCCCCCCGAGGCAAGTGGAGTGAAGTGTCTTGCCCAAGGACACAACGTCATTCGGAACATTTCGAACCGGCAACCTTCTGATTAATAGCCCGATTCCCTAACCATTCAGCCATCTGACTCTCTATTGAAGAAATTGAAGAAATAAAGACTTGTTTGTGGTCAAATATGTTAGTTATCTGACTATGTTAGAATGTGCCACACCTGTCTATATGATATTTGCTTAGTTACCTGCTGTGACTGTGTGTTAAATTGCAGCTGGATGCCGATGATGCCAAAGTGAAGTTTGAAGAGGAGCCAGGAGAGGATATGTACCATGAGTCCCCATTGCCATAAATGAGTCCCCATTGCCATAAATGAGTCCTCATTGCCATAAATACCTTTAACCGGAAGAAGAATTCCAGTCAACTCAAATCTAGCTTGTTATGTAGTTTTTTTGTCAAATTAGATTCCAAAATTCATATAGTTATCTTTGAGTAGTTCTGTTCTTAATCGTATTACTCTGCTATAGGTATATTCTTTTCTAAACCTCTTTGATGTTGCATTTTCCAATCAAAATCAAATTTCTCTCAGGAGAAAATGTAAACTTTTTCTGAAGTATATATATTTGAAAGCTATACAATAGTTTAAAAGTGCCTTGAAAGTTCCATTGCATCAACATTATGATATAGAATTTAAAAATATCTAACACGGCTAACACAGATCAAACTATCTTCCAAAATCTGTGAATTTCGTGAGACTGAATTTCCTTACTCAGTCCTTTTATACCGTAAGATGTTTTTTGTTAATTATTCTGTTCAAGCTTTTTATGTGATTGTGCCTGCTGACTAAAATACCTTATGCATTTGGTCCTTTTGTTCTTAAAATTGCTCTTATGTTTGATTGGGTTGCCATACTTTTATAGAATCTGTAAATATATAGCCAAAAGTATTTAATGAGTGTCCTGTGAATGTATTCACCTCATGGGGCACGCTTTCAGAATTGCAAACTTGGTAAGGAGCTGGAGTGATTGCTTTGACAGTTGGGTGAACAGTATCTACATATCAATGTAAATATCTTAAGTGTTATCACATCTAGTTCTATTCTAGTTGTATCATCATGTATTAGGCAGCTTGCTCGTTCATTATTGTATGTCTGTGTGCTTGGATCACTGTACAACTGCTGTGATGTTCACCTTATCAATTAAAAACATACAAAGTGACTCAATGATCAAATTCATCATTTAATTTGTGGACTGAATGGAATGAGAATGTTCAACATTGCCAGCCGCACTGGGACATGGAGAAAGATGCCAACCCAGTTCTATATAACGTGGCTTTACGCTCATTGGAAAGTCGTTTGTTTTCAATGAATCTGGCTGACTGGATTGGACGGCAGGGTTACGCCCACAAACAGGCAAGGTGGAGTTGAAAGAAATTACATGAGGGACAAAATGAAGCTGTCAAACAGCCGCTTCAGACTTTGCAAAAGGAAGCACTGTTCTGGGAAAGTACATTTATTACATTCGGATTTTATATTGTTATCCTCTCGAAATTCCTAAATTAGGGGAATTAAGAATGAAATACCAAGTTTTTCCTTATTTTTAATTTTATTTTTTAACAAGAGATGTTGTAGGCTAAATGTAAATTAATGCCATCACTTCGGTGAGTAGCTGGCAAAAAAAGTTAAACATCTTGATATAAAGGATTCAATAATCGCAAGTAAAAAGGGACACATGTGAGATATTAGAATATATGGTGGCTCGGTTGGTGACTGACTTGCGCCGGTTCGAGAATCTGAATGTGGTGAAAGAATAGCCTGCTCTGCACCGCTCTCTCTCGATCGTGCGTGAGGCAGCGGGGGAGAGTTCGAAAATGCGGATGTCTCTGCTAAGAGAAATGGTTGGATCGAGAGAGCTGAGCGTTGAGTGGAGGGAGAAAGCAAGTGAGATGGAGGCGGGGGGAAGTTCCATCTCTGCGGGGACTGGAGCGCCTGTGCCCTGGACCGACAGCGCAGTGCTGGCCAACATTCAACCCACCCCTTATTCCACAACGAGATCGACTCACGCTGAGACAGGTAACGTACCAGCCGCCTCTCTCTACAAATCAACTGCACGATAAACAAATGAAAATAAACCCTCAAGCGTCATTCGCGTAAATAACGCGAATGTGTTTTTATTTTATTTTGTTTACAATATTTTTCGAAATCACCTCGTGTTAGGTAGTTAGTAGTGACTGACTGCTGGAGAGGAGACCATATTCCGAGGTCGCCATAGCCGAATTTGTCGTCCATAGCCACGGGTAGGAAATTCGACTTAAGTCTCATGTTTTGGTTTCTTTAAATGCAATTATTTGAATTTAACACTTATAAATCACTTAGATTTTAAAACGTCAACATACCAGACGCTATTCGTCTATATTTCTAAGATAAACGGCAACAATTTCCGCGCCGAGACCTCCATGCGGCTGTTGACGGAACAGCCAGCCGCCTTTCTGGTTAGCCATCAGGGATCTCGGTTTAATATCTCACCGTATGGACTCGCCCTCTCTCGCCTGACTGCTAGAACCGTCAACACCAACCTGCATAAACCCGCCTTCTGTCCTGCTTATGGTGTTGGAACTGACTGGTTAGTTTGCACACACTGGCTTACTTTTAAGCCCATTTGCTGGTAAGCACACAGTGCGCCAAAGGACCTTGTCACGGTAGGTATCCTCGCAGACTCGCTATGCCTAGAATGGCGGCTCTATAACCGTCGTTGTGCCAGTGAACCAGTCACGGTCTCGGGTGTAACATTTTTTCCAACCGAGCAGTGAGAACTGGTAACTAAAAAGCAGTGGGATGCAACGAAATGAGTGACGAAGGATTTCTAATATTTTAACATTGACGCTGTAGCAATTAGCGATACGGAATATACATTTTTCAGTTTTCTTGATTTCTTCGGTGCTCACCCCCAATCGAGGACCCTGGCTGCTTCGCAAGCCAGCTACAACAAGCCTTGTCCGTTTGTGTAGCTAGCTACATTGCTAGCTAGCTAACGTGATAAAAATATTAAAGTAGCGAAGCGACCTCAATCTCGGTGAGTCTAGAAAAAGTCGTATGTTAATTGTTACTGCTAGTCTATGATCTATATTAATCGCAGCTAATCAAATATTTCACTCGGGTTTTAAGAGAACGAGTTGCCCTCATGCGGGGACCAGGGGTTAAGCTGAAAAGCTAGCTAGCTACGTCCGCGCGGACATGGTGGGCCACAATAAGATTCGTCATTCAGAGCGATATAATGCTTGATTACATACTTTGTAGACTAACCTATACATGACCAATGTCTTTATTTGGCAGCAAATATAGCCATGTTTTCACCCAGCCAGGTTACACAAAGCGGCAGCAGCTTATGTTGCTTTGCCTTGGGCATGGTAGAGCTAATGGGTTTAATCACTTATTTTATATTATTTGTACCTAATTCAAATGGCTACATCTAGAAACTAGTATATGACAACAGACTCTGGCTACAGTAGTTCAAATTCGAGATTATTATCGTTTTACAACCACTGTACTAAAAAGTACCATCGAGCAAACAACTACCAAGGCGATGCTGACTGCTGAATCGCCAAGAATGATTCGAGTGTGGCTACGCCTAGCCAAAGAATGCCCTTCGAATTTTTGGTTGAGTAATTTGTCGGTCTCTTAACCCGAATAACCAAAGGCAAACGTTTCGATCCGTACGGTTTGTACAAATCAAATTTTCAATGGAAAGAAGTGTTGTTTTCCCTCTTTAGCATTAGAAAGAAGGCAAGCGATTAGAGATTCATGGCGGAGCTATTCACGTCCCGCTCCCTGTCTGTAGTGAGGCAGTTTCGAGTGGCGCGTTTGGCTGTAATTCTCCCTGGCCACCATTCCCCCTCGTCGGAGACCGAAAGCAGATCCCCGTCCATGGTCAGCTGGTTGCCTACAGCTGCCTGTGCTCTAAACCCTCTCTTCCTCCTTCCGTGGTACCTCCCCACCACCACTCCGACAAAAATACTCCATTACCGACCGCAAGAGAAACGAAATGGTCGACACTGGTGCGTCCAGAGACGCACATCGTCGAATAAATCAGATTCCAGTAGACAAATAGGTCGACGGAGCGTTTTCGAGTGTCAGTTGAAGCTCTGCAGTGTTATTTGAGATTTGTACCCGTCACAAGCAACAGCCTATGCCTCACGATGTAGCGTAAACGTTTAGGGGCGGTGTAATGAACATCAACCATTATGTCGAGGTGGATTTTTATTACGAGTTGAATAGGCTGGAGTTGGTTACGCAGATACCACTGATTTAATATTCGAATTTATTTTAACTTGGTACAATCCGAATGCATTTGTTTTAACTTTTTATAACTTTTGAGACAATATAATACTACACACATTATTGCATGAATACTATTTTTATAGTTAGGGTACAAAAGATAAGATTAAGTAGGCATGAAAATGAATAGTTTTGTTCCCTAAACATACGCTAATTAGGCCCACCGAGGGTTTAGCAACAAAGACAGCTCAATATCAGTGGCATTTACATTTTTGGGGGAGCGCCTGCTACTTTCCATCCAATTATGTTCCAACAATCCGGTTCCAGCCAATCGCCTTCGTTAAACCTCTTCCGCCTTCTTGGCATTCGGGCCAGAGGAATTTATTTTATTATGTTACCTATTGCAGCTTTAACCCTATATTCATATGAATTATTACAACCTTTTTATCATTGTAGTTTATGTTTGATGATAACAGTAATTTAATCACAATTCTTTTTTTAATGCAGATAAATTACCGCACAGATGAATGGGGAAATGGAACCGTCCATCAAGGACATAGGTGAGATAACGTGTATGTTCAGCGGTGGTGTTATTCCATGTTAATAGTGATCATTCATAGTTTGGCAGTGAATAACTTTTAATCATTTGAATATGTCCTATTTTTGTCTGTTTCTAGTATGGCTACAGGATGATCTGCTTAAACTGTTGGAGGTCATCAAAGTGAACCTCCCTCAGAAAGACCTGACTAAGTATAAAACAACTGAGTCACATCTTGATTGGGAAAAGGTCGCCTTCAACTCCTACACGGCAGAGATGTGTAAACTGAAGTGGCTGGAGGTCTCCAAGGAGGTGAGACATGCTCCCATTCACCTAATTGATTACACATCTGAGGGTTTTTTCTAGCAGTTTGGTGGTGTTAGTTCTTGTTAAAGTGAAGTTCAAGATGTGTAAATCTGATTTATGGTCTTTTGTGTATTAAGCATGTCGGTAATTCTTTCTCCCACAGATTCGTAAATTTCGTACATTAACAGAGCTGATTTTTGACGCCCAAGACTACATTAAGAATCCCTACAAAGGCAAGAAGCTTAAGGTATGCTTGAATTCTGTCAATTCCACATCGACAAAGGGCTACTCACAACATGACTTGGAAAGTTTAATCATTTTGGAAGAAAAACCAATATTGGAATTGCATCAACTCTGTTGACTGGATTTAGGTATTGATCACTCAACTGGAGATAGTTATACAGTCAAGAAATTAATTCCTGATAGTAAGATAGCTCAATTAAAGCAATACAAAGAATACATTCTGGTAATATAGTAGAAAGATTTGAGTGGCTAGAGGGAATCAGTATCTATTAGGGAGGGCACCTGGAGTTATAATTCAGTATAAACATTAATTATCCAAGTCAAGCATATAAATAACGATAGTAGCTTTCTAAGCATTTCATAACTCAAGGAATATCTAAATTACATCATGTAAACTTACAAACATATTCACACAGTATTTTTCTTTTTTTTGGTTAAACAGAAGCATCCAGATTTTCCCAAAAAGCCTTTGACCCCATACTTCCGGTTCTTCATGGAAAAGAGAGCAAAGTATGCAAAACTGCATCCTGAGATGAGCAACCTGGACCTCACCAAGATCCTCTCCAAGAAGTACAGAGAGCTTCCAGAGAAGAAGAAGGTTGGTTACATACAGAGAGTCAAAGAGGGGAGAAGAAGTCAGATGGATATAAACAGAATCAGAATCAGAAAGGGATTTATTCGCCATGAAAGTTTGCACAGACAAGGAATTTGCTTTGGCAGGAAGGTGCATACAATAAACATAAAGTAACCTTAAATTTAAATATGTGGACTATCTATACTAAATATCTATACTATATATCTATACTGTCTATACCAAAGTGGAATTAGAATTCAAATAAAATATACAATAAAATATAAGTTGCCTAATTTACAATATAAAAATACAAATATGACAAAAAATACAAATGTACAAGATGCAGTAATGTAGTGCAGAAAGCAATGTGTTTAGAGCAGGAAGTTATTAAAGTCAGTATGAACCCTTGGCCTTGTTGAAGAGGCCAACAGCGGAAGGGAAGAAACATATCTTTTGGTCCTTTTCTCATGTACGTCTTTGCTTTGTCCCCTGTGTTGTAATACAGAAAAAGTACGTAGAGGACTTCCTCAGCGACAAGGAAACATTCGTGCAAAGCATGCTGAAGTTCAGGTGAGATTTCACGTCATCATACTTGACTTATTGTAACATATTTACGGTGGATTTGTGTTTGTGACCTATAAGTACCTTGTGTATGTATGGAGTCAGGTGGCTCAGCGGTTAGGGAATCGGGCTAGTAATCTGAAGGTTGCCAGTACGATTTCCTGTACTTACTGTAAGTCGCTCTGGATAAGAGCGTCTGCTAAATGACAACATGTAAATGTATATAGGGAGCTGCACCCAGACCTGATGGAGAGCATGACAAAGAAAGGTTCCAACACGCCAGAGAAGCCCAGGACACCTCAGCAGTTGTGGTACAACCATGAGAAGAAGGCACTCCTGAAAACGCACCCGGATGTGAGTCACTGTCTCCATGACGACTATTTAGCACTGGCAAAGGAACCTTGCATCCCTGTCCTGCTTCCAGACGACTATTTAACACTGGCAAAGGAACCTTGCATTCACTGCTGTCAGCTGTATACAATCTGTCAACATCGCAGTATTGGTTTCTTTCAATGGCAGGCGACCACCAAAGACATTAAAGATAGTCTTGGGAAACAGTGGACGCAGCTTTCTGACAAAAAGAGACTTAAGTGGATCGGAAAGTCTCTGGAACTGCAGAAACTGTATGAGGTGAGAGAAGTTTATTTGATTTAAGTTCAACCATAAGAGTTTATACAAGTGTCAGTCCAGTAACAAAGTGGGTTTGAATCTTTTGGCGTTTTGTTTGTCAGGAGACCATGCGGCAGTACATTACACAGCACCCAGAGCTGAACATGACCCAGGAGAGCATCGTGAAGTCGACCCTGACTAAGGCTGAGAGACATCTGAAAGACAAGTCTGACGGCAGGCCGGACAAACCACCTCCGTGAGTAGACCGTCTAAGACAACTTTGTTCACTACTGTTACTGATTGATCTCTTTTATGGAAAGATATAGGCAGGAAATAAATGCTCATACTGTGTGTTTTGCATGTGTGTTTCAGGAACGGTTACTCCATGTTCTGTGCAGAGTTGATGTCTAGTATGAAGGACGTACCGAGCACAGAACGCATGGTTATGTGCAGCCAACAGTGGAAGCTGCTCAAGCAGGCTGATAAAGATGGATACCAAAAACGCTGTGAACAGGTAAGCAATCTACCTGTCTTTGAAGATGCATTTCAAATGGTCTTGTCTTTACTCAAGTTAAGTTTTCTAAAATACATATTTTGTTTTTTTTCTCCAGAGGAAGAAAGAATACGAAATTGAGATGAACCGATTTCTTTGTGTAAGTCTTGTTTATTTTAGTTTTTTTTTCTGAATGAAATGACCTGTTTTAATGATAATTGGAAAACGTTCTGTTCTACAAGCTGTTCGTCTGTATGTCCACAGAGTTTGTCAGAGGAGGAACAGCAGCGTGTCTTGAGCGAGCAAAAGATGTTAGGCTTTAAAAAAGGCAACGGAGCCAACGGTCCTGCCGCCAAAAAGAAGAACTCTAAAGCAAAGGTAAGCAACTCTATGCACCAGATCCAAAATGTCCGCCACTGCCCCCATGCATCAGATCCAAAATGGACGTCACTGCCCCGGGTCCGTTTGCCCCCGAGGGATCAGCTAGTTTGAACTCTCCAGGGCAGCTGGAGCGTGCTCCTTAAATTCGAGGTCTTGTCATAATGCTCCACCACTCTGTGACTCGTAGGCCAGCCCAGAGAAGCCCAAAAGGCCCATCTCAGCCATGTTCATCTTCTCGGAAGAAAAACGTCCTAAACTGCAGCAGGAGCGATCCGACCTGTCTGAGAGTGAGCTCACCAGGCTCCTGGCTCGCATGTGGAATGACCTCTCAGATAAGAAAAAGGTACAATACCTTTTGAAAATAGCATACTGTTGTGCAGTACAGTACAGCATGGTGCTGTTGTCCAGAGCTCAAACACAGGGATGGGACTCACTGACTGGGGGAAAATAATTGCAGTAGAAACGAGCAGACAAGCTTAGCTATTGAGGTTACATGGCATGTAACCGTGGTGATAAGTTGTTATCTTGCCCCTTCAGGAAAAGTTTAAGCGGCTTGAGACTGTTCTGAAAGCCGAGTCCGAGAAGAAAGGAAAACAGGATCGTAACCAGCTCCCAGACACCCCCAAAACAGCTCAGGACATCTGGCAACAGAGCGTCATAGGAGACTACCTGGCCAGATTCAAGGTTTGGCTTCAAACTCACCGCCCAAGTCCACCCCACACACCTCGAAAGTCACTTCCTGTCTAAACATCCCACCCCGTTGCTTTACAGAATGACCGACCGAAGGCCCAAAAGGCCATGGAAGCAACGTGGAACACCATGGAGAAGAAGGAGAAGATTGTCTGGATCAAGAAGGCAGCAGAGGACCAGAAAAGATACGACGTAAGCAGAGATGGCAGTTGTAACAAGAAGCAGGCCGATCTGCCGAATGGACAGGATGTAGACTAGTGTAGAGCTCACTCACTCACTCCTCCTCTCTCTCTCTTTCCCGACAGAGGGAACTGAGTGACATGCGCTCACCTGCCACCATCATCGCCTCAGGAAAGAAGATGAAGTTTGAGGGCGAGCCCAAGAAACCACCATCGTGAGTTTTGTGTTTTAAATGTAAAAAAATAAAAATAACGTACGGTCGACGACAATACAAGATTACATAATTTTGATCATTTGTGTTCTTCTTTCAGAAATGGCTATCAGAAGTTCTCACAGGAAATGCTGTCCAATGGCGAGCTGAACCATCTCCCCATGAAGGAGCGCATGGCAGAGATCGGCGGCCGCTGGCAGAGGCAGACTCAGAAGGAGAAGGACCGCTACAAGAAGATCGCTGAGGAGAAGCAGAGACAGTACAAAGTCCTGCTGGAACAGTGGCTAGCGGTACACCTTCCTCCATTTGATCTCGCCGTTCTGAAAAGTTAAACGTCCTATGTGCCTCCTGTGCATCTTCAACCTACAAAGTATTGTCTAACTCTTATTTCCCTGGTTCTACAGAGTATTACTCCTCAAGAGAGAGCCACTTACAAGGAATACAACTCGCAAGTAAGTCATACATGTTGTATGAATTCCTCAGATTGACATCGTATGTCACGCAGTGCTAAATCTCTTTAAAAGAATGCTAATCCATTTCCTGTTCGCTTCTCAGAAACGAAAGAGCACAGCAAAACCAGGAGGCACTAATGCCAAAGTTCCAGCCAAGGCAGTAAAAAAAGTGGTACGTTCCGTTTCAGCACTGATAGACTGGTACACTCTGCTGAGCTCAACACTGGTCACTCATCACTGAATTCCCCCCCCTAGGAATCGGAGGATGAAGATGATGATGATGATGACGAGGACGACGAGGAGGAGGAGGAAGAGAAGGCATCTTCCGAGGCTGATTCCTCCAGTGCAGACGACAGCGACGAGGAAGATGATGACGACGTAAGTGTTCGCACGGTCTGGCTTTCTAGTGCCATTCACTGCCGATAGTTTATTTTCTGTGTCTCGAGCTGCCATGGCGATGCAGGGAGCTAACGGTTTCTGTTTGGACTTGCAGAACGAGGAGGAGGCGGAAGACAAGGAGAACAAGTCTGAGAGCAGTAGCAGCGAGTCGAGCTCTGCTGAGACGTCGGACTCTGATTCAGACTAACAAGGGGTCGGTTCTGACCCGATAGACTGAACAGCGCTGAGCTGAGCCAAGAGTCCAGGGAGCTCTGCCACTGTGCCGACCCTGCTGTCCTCCCGCCACCAGAGAGAGCTCCTGCACCCACACCTCGATTTCACACAAGCCCCTCGTTTCTCCCGTAGTGGTTAACTGTTCATTCAGGGAAGATACCCTGCTCGTTAAGGCCCTCTGTTCATTATCTCTTTCACTTCTAACCGGTTCCATTGCCTGTCTGGTCTTAGGCTGTCCTAGGTTGAGGCTCTGGCTTGGTGATGGGGCAGTTGGTTACATTTGGATAGTTTTAAGTTGCATGGGTGCAAATATTTGAAATGGTTGTCTGTTTTTCGGTTGGTGATATGAATTTGGCCCCACAACCCATGTTTTTATGTGTATCCTGACTGATCAAGTGTGAGGTTTCTGGACCACGCATTGGAGCAGGGGTGTTGTAAAGAGGCTTCACAAAGCCAAAGAACCTATGTTTTCTGGTGGATTAGTTTGGGGTGGGAGGTGGCAGGTGACCAAATAATTGCACTCTTAAGAATGTTTTTTTTTCTTTCTCTCTCTTTTCAATTCTTCTTTGGCGCCTCTGCTTTGTTTCTGCTACAAATGTTGATGTGATTTTTATTGTTTGGTTCTTACAGAGGTGGTAACTTCAGGAAAAAATTAAGCCATTATGAATGTCTTTTTGTTGCTGGAAAATCAGAGATGTAACAATTAGCGTAACAGTTTGAGTGGGGTTAGGTGCATTTTTTTAAATGCCTTTCCGTTGTCATTGACTGGTGTCAAAGTTCAAAGGTAACTGACGCCTATTTATTTATATAACATGACCTACCTTTTTGGAAAGTTCAGAATTTTGTAGAACAAATCCAATACAATTCTTTTTGACTCATGTTGATTCTGATGTTACTTTTAAGGTTTATACGTTCATCAATAGACCTGTAAAAGTGAATGTTTGTTGGTGGACATGAGCAATTTCAGTTTTTGCTTTCCACAAATGGAGTATAGTTCATCTTGACTTGCTGGAACGTTTCAAACTTGGTGTTGATTTCTTCCTTTAACCACTGTTTTACACTTGATTTATTGATGATTTGCTGAATTTTAATTTTCTATTTGAAACATTAAGATGGATTTAGAAAATGCTTATAGTTGTCTGTATTTTCAGTGAATCCATTCATTTGACATAGATTCAAATTGAATTGAATTTAAGCCTGATGTTTTTAGTCTGATGTGTATCCCAAACGAGGTGTGCACTTAATGTAAACCTGCCCCTATCCTCATCCTCTGCTCAACAGTGTCTGTGTCAGAAAGAAAGGAGCGAGCACTCTGTTACGTGTTTATGATTACGTAGTGTCAATGTTCCTGCGCGAGGACACATCCGAACACCACACCAATAACATGAATGTAGATATTGATTAAGCCTCCGTTTAAAAGCGAAAGAATTCAGCTGATCAGTGCTGTCGAATTGTTACCAGCATATATACAAATGACCCACGGGTTATTTCATTGGTTTCTATAGTGTCTTGGAATTGAACTCCAATTAAATACCATATACCAGAATGCGGTAAAAACGTTAGATAAGACTGAGTTTGACAATTACGAATTTAAATATTGTTAAATAAATTAAACCAGCATAGTGGGCTATTTATGGTTTGTCAAGCGAGGGTAAGAAAGCATGATGTCAGGACATGGGAAAAGGGACTTGGGGAACCTGAGTTGCCAATGGAAACAGTGGGGTAAACATTGTTATATGGTATTTGTAAATATTGCTTTTTTTGTATTGAGTGGTTATTGTTTGAGTAGTACTTTTATTTGGCAAAGCCTTGTCATTGGCTTCATTTGAGGCCAGTGAGCCCATTGCTTACATGGGAGACGTTTTTAGTTTAATTTTGTCGGTTTTAGTTGTTTCATCTCCCCATGTATTTTTCTTTGTAGAGATATCTTAAAAAAGAAAAAAAAAGAACAAAAGCTTTACAAATTTGTACTGCGGATCATTTGACACATTTTGATGTTTTCTATAGCTAAGGGTGTTCTTATGTCCCTGCAATTTAAATATTTGGGCAAATAAACTTGGTCTTTAACAAAATGCAATGTATGTACTTGTATTAGTGAGCCAAATAACTGCATTCAGGTAGCCGAGAAAAAACAGTATTTGAAGGACTAATCACAAACCTAAGCACACTCGGGGATAATCTGCATTACTGAGCTCAGTCACTTTTTGCAATAAAAGAATTGGATGTAGATTTGTTCCGCTTTGTAAAGTAATCAACCACAGATCAGATTTGGCGAAGAAGGAACACCTCGGCGATCGTTTTATGTTGTCTGTATATAAAGAAAATGGCTGTCCTTTCTGCGTAAATTGTATTTCTCGTCACTTCTCCAACCAGTGCGCATTCAGCGTGGAAAATTATTAGCTATTTAATTCGAAGCATCATTAAACAGATTGGACGAAAGGAAACAAGGATTGTTGAAATGCCTGTTGATAAAAAAATAATTTGGCGTCTATGACGCCTGGCCTGCTTTGGCAGAACGTCGTCAGTTCAGACAGTGCTTTATTTTCACAAAACTAAGGGAAGCTAGCTGTGGAGGTGAGTGAATGAAAATCTATCAATCTAGCAAATAGTTTACTAAGTGATTGTAAAGTGTGTCAAAATAATCTGCAACATGGGGACCTCATCTACCTTTTTAGACATGACATACAGCTGTACTAGCCGGCTAGCTCTAGCTATTCGTTTTGTGTACAGTACTGTACTAATTGACATGTCTTTTCTTGTAAACGTCGTTAGCTATTCTAGATAGTCTGTTTTATTAACTAGTATAGTACTAGTTTAGCTGATAATAATAATCTACTAAAAAACTAGCTAGCTGTATATAAAGTCGCTCGATCTGTACCAACGTTAGTTAGAGCTATCTAACTAGCCTAGCCTAACCGAATTGCATGTTTGTTATTATAATACAGAACAGTAGCTAGCTAGCTAGATAAGAAAGGTGGCTAGCTCGTAAGTACAGTCCGTATTTGGCCGTGACGATTTTATTTTGACTGCGTTGGTAAAAGTGTGCAACCCCACTTTCTCGTACAGTGTGTCTAACGTTAATGTAGGTATAATATTAAACACTGCATCCGTCTTTGTCGAAAAAATGATATGGTGTTGTGGAGTTACAATGCTACAGTATCACCGACTCAAGAAGGATAGCCTAGCAGTAACCTAGCATGTTTGTTTACTTTCACTTCCAGGCAGTGTCACAACGAGAGAGCCATTCAAACCAACCCTTCCGTGAACAAGTCTTGATGGGACTTATTTGAAAAGTGCCGGAGAAGGTACAGTATTCTCAGTTGTTACATTTCAGCTATGACCCCATTGTAATTGTATCATACAAATATCCCCATACTGACACATGACCCTTGTTTTTGAGAAACGACCAACAAGATGACAATAAAAGCAGCAAATGATATACAGTGATTAATGATTGACCTCTGCAAATGTAATATAATGCGTACGTATCTACTAATACTGATCTTGTATATGTCTTCCTTGTAGTGCTGTTACATCTCCCTTACTGTGCCATGTGGCTGTGAATCCTCCCAAACATTTTTGCAAATGAAAATGGAGGATATGTCTTTGTCAGGCCTGGACAACACCAAGCTAGAGGTAAAAGTGATGTGCATCATTTGATGATATTCCATGCTCAGTGTTTCCCCTACCATTATATTGGCCCCTCCCGCCCCCCCTGGAAGGTCAAGTTTGTTTCGTTTAAAAAAAATACAAAAATAAAAAATAATTTAAGGTAACCTTTCCTATAAAACAGGCGTATAGCTTGCTCTTTTATTAAGCCCCCCCCCCAAAGCTGTAAACCTAGGGGAAACACTGATGCTCTCATTTTGGATGGTGTGCAGTGTTTGAGACTTAAGGAATTAACCTTTTGACTAATTGTTGAAATGGTTTCACCTTGCAGGCCTTGGCTCATGACATCTACTCAGAATTGGTGGAGGACACCTGTCTGGGTCTCTGCTTCGAGGTGCATCGTGCTGTTAAACAGGGTTATTTCTTCTTGGATGACACAGACCAAGAGAGCATGAAGGACTTTGGTTAGTTTTTGGTGCTTTCTCCATTTGTTTTCAAGCTGTTTGCGAATTACACCCACTCATTCTCATTATCCATTATCTAACATGGCTAAATATAGAATGTCTTGTCATAAGTTAATGGTAGACTACACAGAAGAAAGAGATAGGGGTGAGATTTTTCAGTATTTTTTTTTAATCATAATCTGGTTTGCTTTTGTTTCGTTACGTCCTTTAGAAATTGTGGACCAACCAGGGGTGGACATATTTGGGCAAGTGTACAACCAGTGGAAGAACAAGGAATGTGTGTGTCCCAACTGCAACAGAAGCATTGCGGCGTCCCGTTTTGCACCTCACCTGGAGAAATGTCTGGGCATGGGACGAAACAGCAGTCGCATTGCCAACCGCAGGTCAGAAGGAGACCTGAACACAACACCATGGCTGAACCATACAGGACTTTTTCTATAACTTTTTTTAAAACTTTTTTTTATTTTTTTTTAATAATCTGAATTTAGTTTTAGTTCCTAGCATTAGTTAAACTTTTTGATTGAAGATCCATATATGTTTATTGTTTGCACCTTCTGGCCACAGTAACAGTCCGTGTTTGTGTAAACCTACATGGCGAATAAAACCAAATTCTGATTCTAAAGAGTACTTAAGTATTCTGTTTACTTTCATTCTGATTCTAAGAGTACTTATAATTCTGTTTACTTTCATTCTGATTCTAGAGTACTTAAAATTCTGTTTACTTTCATTCTGATTCTAAAGAGTACTTAAAATTCTGTTTACTTTCATTCTGATTCTAAAGAGTACTTAAAATTCTGTTTACTTCTTCACAGAATAGCCACCAACAACAACACAAGCAAATCCGAGAGTGACCAGGAAGACAACGACGACGTCAATGATAACGACTGGTCATATGGGTCAGAAAAAAAAGGTAAAAAGTGACATAAACAGATCTGATGAGAGACGTACAACAATGCCGTTGATCCTAATTAGTATCATGTTTTTCTCTCCTTTTGCCTGTTTTTCTTTTTCTTGTCACAGCCAAGAAAAGAAAATCAGATAAGGTACTTTTACATTCTTTAAAACAACATGTAACTTTGGTAAGTAGCACTTATATCATTGTGCATGTGGCCCTTTATTGCAATCATTGTAAACTGATTAGTCGAACATATGCTTGACTGATTAATCCACACACCAGCATTGCATTGATCAAATGATCAAACATGGTTTGATGCAACAAAATAAATGTTTAGTTTTTAACCCTATTTATAAAGTAGCATAATATGTGGTTTACGTTTTGTCTTTCTCAGAATCCAAATTCACCCAGGCGATCAAAATCTTTAAAGCATAAAAATGGTGAGTTACAGGTATCAATGTTGTAGAGAGGTTATTTATTTATTTTGAGGGTAGTACTGATTGTCTAACCTCTCTGGTCTGTCTAGCAGTGCTGGGTAACAAACCTCTCTGGTCTGTCTAGCAGTGCTGGGTAACAAGCCTCTCTGGTCTGTCTAGCAGTGCTGGGTAACAAGCCTCTCTGGTCTGTCTAGCAGTGCTGGGTAACAAACCTCTCTGGTCTGTCTAGCAGTGCTGGGTAACAAGCCTCTCTGGTCTGTCTAGCAGTGCTGGGTAACAAACCTCTCTGGTCTGTCTAGCAGTGCTGGGTAACAAGCCTCTCTGGTCTGTCTAGCAGTGCTGGGTAACAAGCCTCTCTGGTCTGTCTAGCAGTGCTGGGTAACAAACCTCTCTGGTCTGTCTAGCAGTGCTGGGTAACAAGCCTCTCTGGTCTGTCTAGCAGTGCTGGGTAACAAGCCTCTCTGGTCTGTCTAGCAGTGCTGGGTAACAAACCTCTCTGGTCTGTCTAGCAGTGCTGGGTAACAAGCCTCTCTGGTCTGTCTAGCAGTGCTGGGTAACAAGCCTCTCTGGTCTGTCTAGCAGTGCTGGGTAACAAACCTCTCTGGTCTGTCTAGCAGTGCTGGGTAACAAACCTCTCTGGTCTGTCTAGCAGTGCTGGGTAACAAACCTCTCTGGTCTGTCTAGCAGTGCTGGGTAACAAACCTCTCTGGTCTGTCTAGCAGTGCTGGGTGTGTTGCGGACCAGGAAACTCCCTTTGTGTTATTGTGAAATGAGCCATTTCCTTAGTGACAGGAAATGCAGATTTATACACTTCCTTCTAATTCATAACCCAAAGTTATGCATCAGAAGCCAGTGAATAGAGAGAGAGAGTTAATAATGATTGTTAGTTTATGTGGATTGTAATGGACTGCTGGAGAGCTCTAGAGGATCAATACAAGGAGCATTTTTACTAAATGTTGTGTAATAAATTATGTGAAATCTCAAGTTTACAGATTTATGATACATGTTCTTTTTATTTTGTGTTGAATAAGGTGATTTAATTGTATCAGCTAGAGTGAAACCATCTTTCAATTATCGTCCTACTTTGCATATGACTGACTACACACACATTTCTAACAGTGAGTCGGCAGTTTGGTTTGTCAAGTGACCCTTTTCCCCCCCCCCATCAGTTTTGTTTAAAAACGACTTTAATCATGTTTCTTGCTGTAGTGTTGTGGTTGTGTTCAAAATTGGATTATTCTTGTTCAAGCCTATAATGTACCATGTGTAAAATTGGTGCTGCTATTTTCCAACAAGGGCTTAGAAAAGCCCTCTACACCACCAGTAGATCCTATGGAATAAAGGAGCTGAATGCAATCCTCATATGTTTAACACATAATTTGGGGTTTGGGCCCCTAGTAAAATGTAACGCCATGTTTCCTAGCAATGGGAGCTGTCTCAAATTATAGAATGATGATCAAGTCATTAAATGTTTTCCATTTTGTGTGTGTTTTTGGCATTTAGACGAGTTAAGCAGTCTTTTAATTATTATTTGGCCTAGTACAAGTTATCACTGAACAGAAGTCGTGAGGATGCTGTATGGCTTTACAATGAGTGAAAACACGGTTTGTGTTTCTCTTTTTCAGGTGAGCTTAGTAACACTGTCAACACCGACCCATACAAGGTAACAGAAGATCCCTATGGCTTGGTTATGACATTTCACTTTTGAAGAGAAAGTTTGTTGACATCCACTCTTTCAATGCTTCTTTCCCTTCTGTAGTACAACTATAACACGGGAATCAGTTACGAAACGTTAGGTCCTGATGAACTGAGATCTCTGTTGACCACAGTAAGTATTTCTCCTTTGACCATTTCATCAGCAGCTGCTCCTTCTCTTCAGTGTGTTTATTCAATTCAATTTGCTTGAGAATCACCTTGCAGTGTACAATGTGACGAGCATGTATCACTAAATTATGACGATTTTACACAAATTACTACAGTACATATTAAAATCACACAGTAATAACTGAATTCACAGGTATATATATAGATATGGGCAGACTCAATATAAAAATATAAAGATCATATACACATACTAGTACCAATCATTAAGTCACCAGAACATCACAAAGATAATATTATGTGGTGTGCATGCCTGTCTAACTGGATCTCTGTTTCAACAGCAATGTGGGGTGGTCTCAGAACATACTAAGAAGATGTGCACTAGGTAAGGACTGCAGTTCACACACAGCCCTGAGTGGATGATCCGTGTCAGAAGAACGTTTGCGGAGAGGCTGATTTTAGAATCATTATAAGCTCTGAATGAACGGGTTCTGTCAGAGCCAGTCAAATGGCAATCAATATAGGCAATTTTCTGGAAGGGTTTGCGCTAGAGAAAAAGGATTAGACCTCAATTTATTATACTCAATAAATTTAGCAAGACACTTGCTAGTGTCTATATTTCTTGCCATGACTGTATTGAGGACAGTAAGTGCTGTCCTTTCCTGGGTTTCCTGGGTATTGAGGACAGTAAGTGCTGTCCTTTCCTGGGTATTGAGGACAGTAAGTGCTCTCCTTTCCTGGGTTCCCTGGGTGTTGAGCTGCCCAGGCTTGCTGGAGTGTTCATGGATGAGCTTCTGTCTGACGGGAGATGTGGAGACGTGCTTGTTGTCTGTGTGAAAAGGACGTGTTGTCATGATCAGTTTCATAAGCTTGTTTATGAGAGTGATCATGAACAGTATGTTGGGATGGACTTATGGGTACACAAAGTGGCAACTCAGCATGACTTTCTATTATTTTCAAAATACAAACTCAAAGAACTGAAATAATACTATGATTTGGATCAAAACAAAATAAATACATGATACGTTTGTCAGCCTCGATCTGACCAATTATCAACTTAGATATTCTAATTGGACGATATGAGACCCTGATAGGGCACTGCCTCGTGGCGGGAGACTGAAAGGACACCGCCAGTGATCAAACCCTCCTCTCTAACAGCCGTTTGTTCATGTGCAACTCCGATTGGTCGCTGGCTGCGTCCGTTTCAGTCTGATCCCGCCCTCTCGCTGTGGCCCTGGGTAAGCAGGGCCACTGAGCAGTGCATTGTGGGCAGTTGTTTCTCAGGGATGTATAACGCCACGCTGTGTCCCGCCAGGTCCCAGCGCTGCCCCCAGCACACGGACGAACAGAGGAGGGCAGTCAGGGTGTTCCTCCTGGGGACCTCCGCGTGAGTGTGACCCCCTTAACCCCCACCCCTCCCTCCCTCCCCTCAGACCTGGGGACAGTTTGCTCACCAGCCAGCGCCGTCTAGACCGTCATTACGTGCAATATTCTGCCATGTAGAGCCGTGTGTGTGCTGTGCTACTAACTGCGGATTTTGCTTGAATCGTTGCATTCTGTGTTGCCCTGATTTGGGGTGTTTCTTGCGAGGTGGACGAGGGCGGTTGCGTAGTGCCATGGGAGTAGAGCTGTGTGCACTCTGGTGGAAGCTGAGGGCAGACACAGATCTTACTGACATTACCCAGGACAACTGTGGAGTTCCATTCTCATGTTTAGATTCTGACAGCGATGATGTGTGCATTGACACCTCTCTTGGTTCCATGAAATACAGCGATGGAGTTAGAAAAGAGCATTTGCATAGACATTTACATTTAGCAGATGCTCTTATCCAGAGTGAGGGAAGTACAGGGACATTCCCCCGAGGCAAATAGGGTGAAGTGCCTTGCCCAGTGACACAACTTTATTTAGCCCGGCCGGGAATCGACAGGAAACGGTGCTGTATTGGTTGGTCTGACAGGAAACGGTGCTGTATTGGTTGGTCTGACAGGAAACAGCGCTGTATTGGTCGGTCTGACAGGAAACAGCGCTGTATTGGTCGGTCTGTCTGACAGGACGTGTGGGTGTTGTCTCTTGCAGTTCGTCCCTGCCTGACGCCGACTCTGTGGTGGAGAGCGACGGCTACGACGCCTCAGACGGACAGGGCCTCATGAGCCGGCTGCAGTGGGATGGCTCTTCAGACATCTCCCCCACAGACTCCGCCTCCTCCAAAGCCAGTAAGGAAACCCCTTTCGTTCTGGTTGCTATGTCGACGCATGGTGAAGGAATTAGCGAGCTGATCTCCTGTGTTGTCTTTATCTCTCATAAACGGGGTATTCTGTGTTCATTGCTCTCTCTCTCACTTTCTCTCCCTCCCTCCCTCTCTCTCTCACTTTCTCTCCCTCCCTCCCTCCCTCCCTCTATCCTTTCCCTCTATCTCCCTCCCCCCTCTCTCTCTGTCCCTCTTTCAACCAGGCACCAACAATTCAGACTCAAAGAGGCCGAAGAAAAAGAAGAAGCTGTCTGTAGGTCTTGGTGCTGCAGGTGGAGGTACTGCGAGTGGAGGGGGAGGGGGCAGCAGTTCCCATAGTAACCTCACCTTACCCAACAGGAAGAAGAGACCCAAACTCACAGCTCCCTCTGCTCCTAATATCTATGACGACCTCAACTAGCAAAGATGCCCCTCTGCCCCCACCCCCCCCCTCCCCTTCAGTCTCCCCTCAGCCTCCCATGCAGCTTGTTCTCCCCATCTTAACCTAGAGGAGAAATAGGATGAGTCAGTTAGACTGTCATCTGTCTAGGCATGGGACCAATCATGCTTTTTCAAGCTCTTTTGAGATTAGATTTTTTTTTGGGTGTCCAACAAGTGTGCCATTTTGTGGTTTAACCTACAGTACATTGGAGTTAAGTATCAAATGGTGGCTTTTCAGTGATAGCATTGTATTGCACAGTAGTGTGTATGTGTGTCAGAGAGAGAAGACTGTGTGCATGGAAGTTTGACTGTTTAATGTTACGAGTGTGTTTTCTGATGACTATGCACCTCTGAATGTGCCATTGGGGTGTGTATGTGTGTGCCATTTTAAATATTTGACTTTTCTGTTTACATTGACTAATATATATATATTTAAATGTGCAATTTTGTGTTCAAGTGAGAGTATTTGATTTGTCTCTAAACAACACAGTGTAAATGCTGATTTTCTATGTATCATGGTGTGAACTATTGTGTTTTTATGAATGTATGTGATGTTTGATGTAAAGAAAATCATGACTCGGTTGTTTCCCATTATAAATGTAAAAATATATTCCATCTTTCCATAGATCATTACACGCCATGTTTCTTTTGCCTGTCAACTGAAACTCTTGACATAACTGTAACTGTCTTGAACCTGCTTTTACACATGTAGCCCCATCTATTTATTTCCTTTTCTATATAAGACATCATACTTCTATATGATAGGCGGCGGTGCGCTACACACAGAACATTCTGTGCTCTCATAGCATCCTGTATGACAAAACTTGAACCAATTAACCGACATGCCTGCCTTCGACAAGTTTTCACTGATCTAGCTGCATTACGTAAGCCTCTCCAAAGAAGCCTCGCTTGACTTGACTAGCATGACTTGCATCTGAAGTGATCATCTTTTGTTCAGGGTATGTATGCGTTTGGTTGTCATAGTCGTAAGCGCTTTCGTAGACATTTTCAACAGCGCTGGCAGGTGGCGTCTTATCAGAATCGGTAACCTTGGTAACCTTACATCCATCGTGCAAGTTGTTTATTCTAGCTGATTAGTCGATCATATACAAAATACTTTCAAATATTGGAAAAAACTGCGCAACTACTACCAATGCTTCCTGTTTTTATTTAACGTAGTTTCAGCTGCTCTGTAAGATAATCATGAGCATAAAATGTATTATAAATGTAATTTCCTTCAGATACGACTCATAACGCTTTATGAACAGGGTAGAAAAAGGGTGTTACGCGAGTAGCTGTACATTTATGTAAATGTGTGTGTCTATTGAATGCGGACAAAGGACGCGATACAAAGTGAATTTTCACAAACGAAAATATTTTTTCATACACATGCACGTGTATATATGTGCATGTGAAAATATGTTTATTGTATACAGTAAGAATTATGATACACTATTTTCTTTATCTTACAGTTCCTTGTGTAAAGAGGTTGTCTTATCTGTCAGAATTAAACCACGTCATTCTGGGCACTGTCAAGAGAATGTTTTGTGGCTATACACCAAGCAAGCAAACAAGCAGCCTCATTTTGAAAAGCTTTATTCAGTTAGCACTGAAGTGAGGGAGAGAGGGGAGAGAGACCTCTAAAGACTGTTTCAAGTGAGGGAGAGAGGGGAGAGAGACCTCTAAAGACTGTTTCAAGTGAGGGAGAGAGGGGAGAGAGACCTCTAAAGACTGTTTCAAGTGAGGGAGAGAGGGGAGAGAGACCTCTAAAAGACTGTTTCAGTCTGATATGGGATAAGCCCCTAATGATTCTTCAAGTGCCAGATTCTTCATTCAATTTCTTCTGAGATTTTATATACAGTAAATACATGATATGTACATAGTTCTGTTCAAAAACAAATGTATGTTGAGTATTTCAATGATCAGCCATTGCAGCATGTTATATATAGTATTTAGAGTATCCCTAATCAAGATTAGCATTGTGATTCCAGCCACATGTATCCATAGAAAATATTAGCCTTGGAAGTAAGGCAGTCGTTGCAGTCTAGGCAACAATTACCGTAGTAACAGAGAACACCTTCTCCTCACCACAGAACTACAAATGGAACAGAGATAACCAGCACAGTGAATGGTTTATGAGATGTTCCGGAAATTCAAATATTAATTTAAGATTTTTTTTCCTCTCCACTTCAATACACACTATGATAAAGCGTATGAAATAATGTGTCCACGTTCCACAATAAAGCATTATTCTTTCACAATCTGGAAGATTGTGCGGACACCAACCGACCAGAAACAATTGGTGACATAATGGAACAAACTAGTCTACTGAGAATTATTCTAATCTACCCTGTTGACACACAATCACCTTTTTTTTCTGAGAAGCTAATCACAGCCCTGTTCAAATTCCTCAAATTTAAACTAACACAGAATTATTTGATACCTTGCACATTGTATAATAATTAATAAAATGCTGTTTCCAGGTGCATGCAGAGACACTGGCACGCCCCCAAGCAAGGGATCCCAGTCCGCCGTTTGGCATTAGTCCCAAGGCCTCCCCGGTCTTGCATTGGTCCCTCGCTATCCACCGCCTGCTGTAACTCCATCCAGTCCACGATCAACCACATCCTTTAGTGATGCTTCTCATCCTTTCAACGGCTATGCATCCCAAAGATCAGAAAGCTGAAGAACACCGTGACTCCCACCAGGGAAATGGTAGCTGGGGCGGTAAAGAACTGCCTGTAGTTGATACGGAAGTACCACACTACGGCCAGCATCACCACAAACACAGGCACCACCAGACTACTGGTGCTCAGTCCCACACCTGTAGACCTGACGCCCCCACTGACGCCGGGTCCTGCCCCAGAGAGGGCTGCCTCCTCGGGGCTGGGGTCCCTGAGCGCCTGGGACACGTGGCAGTGGATCACACTTTTATCTGTGATGTTGAGGGACAGCAGGGTTCGTTTGGGATCCTGGAGGAGCTGGCCTTGGTAGATCAACTTGATCTGACGCTCCCGACCAGAGAAGTATTTGCTGGAAGGGAAAAAAAAGAAGACAGAAATGTAAAATGTTGTTGTGAATACACACAGCCACGTGTTCCTTGGTGCACGACTAAACAAATATGGAACCGAAAGATCTATCTAAGGGTTCTCAAGGTTCTAAGGGTTCTCTTCAGGGCTAACGAACCTCTTCAGTAGACCTACTGTATCCTGTGGTTTCAGGACTGCTATCTCCTCCGTGTCATTAAGGAACTTCAAACGGACAGTGATGCTGGCGGTGGATATCATCGGGCTCAGTTTCAGGACCTTATCTCCCTCTTCATCCGTCTCCTCCTCCTCTTCCTCCTCTTCGTAATCGTCCTCCTCATCCTCCTCCTCCTCAGAAGGGTGTCTGGGAGGTTTCTTACTCTGTATGTTCAAGAGCAGGTCTGCCCCTGCTCCTGCCGTCCCCTCCCCTGTCCCCTCGCCGTCGGACCTCTCAGACCCCGGCTGCCCTTCCTCCGGCTTGTTCTCCTCAGAGTTCTGAGGCGTTTGCTGCTCCGGTGTGTCGACACTGGGAGGTCCGCCGCCGTAACTTTCATGGCCCCCCAGCCCGATCAGGGAGGCGTGAGCCCCGACGGTGAGGATGGTGCCCAGGATGTGATCCCCTCGGTCAGCCACGTGGGTGGAGAGCCAAGCCAAGACCATGGCCAAGACCAGGAACAGGATGCCTCCGACGGCCGTCACCTCGTCGCCCATCCCGTCCAACATGGTCAGTGCACACACCGCCATCGCTGTCTTCAAGACCTGTGAGGGACGGACAAGCATTCAAGTGCATTGGGTAAGAATATTACATTTAGTCATTTAGCAGACGCTCTTATCCAGAGCGACTTACAGTAAGTACAGGGACATTCCCCCCAGGGCAAGTAGGGTGAAGTGTCTTACCCAAGGACACAACGTCATCTGACGGCCAGGAATAGAACCGAACCTTCTGATTAATAGCCCGATTCCCTAACCGCTCAGCCATCTGACCCCACATATTACATGAACCAGTGACAACGGGCCCTTGCAGTCAATGTAATCTAGTGCTTGGATGTTGTGTGCTCAAGCTAACTAGGTCTGGCAGGCTAGCACGAGTTAGCTAACACTAATATATATTAGCTGGCTTTAACGAGGTAGCTTAGCTAACGTGGACTAGGCTATATAAAGGATTACTGATTACTTTAACAATATGGTGTGGACTAACTTGCCCTGCTAGCTACCTAACTTACAGTATTAAGCTAAGAAGAGTGTTGTGTTGTGCAATGATGTTTTGAACACTACCTAGTCAGTAATCAGTCCTTGTTTATATAATTGGGTAAACCAGTGGAGGGTATTTTTGGACATTAGACAAGGACAGAACGTCCATTTATGAGATCGTAGACGTTAAAAGCTAGTTAGCTAGCTACTGTAAGCTAGCCTCAAAACATGAACGACCTTTGCCAGCTTCGTCTATTTAGCTAGCTAGCTAGATTAGCTTGCTAGCTAGCCATCATTGTGCTAGTGTGTACGCGAGCTACATTGCCAAGTGACGCAAGATAATACACATTCAAAGTTTGTTATATAGTTTGTAATTTTGATAACAGGTTATATGTGTTTACTTACCTGGCAATGTGATCAAACCATGTTGGAAAACAAACAACCGTGCTTATGTAGCCACAGCCCAAAGTATGAAAAACCTCCGACCACGGGGCCACATAAACACAGCCGTTCTTACGTCAACATTACGTAGGCTTGGAACGTACTAATCTGAACGTTAAGAGTGGAAAGTCAACAGCCCTGTTGACTGACCTCCGCCAAGTCAGAAAAGCAACTCATTTTAAATCTACATGTCGATACTCATTGTTTTCACACAATGTCAAACAAAGAAACGGTAACATAAAGTTTATTGGTAAATTCAGAAAACGCACAAGCTCCGAGTTAAAAACATGCCCTGTTGTGACAGTAGGCCTCTTCACTTCCACATGACAATCCGAAAGGCTATCCCATGGGCTTCACTGTTTTCAGCGGAGCTCACCACAATTGTGAAGGAGTAGGTAGTCCTTAACAGAGCTAGGAATGTCCAGTGTATTGATAGCTGAGTGGCATGAAACTCCCAGGTGCTGACGGAGGGCACAGCGGCACAGGTGCTGCAGGGACCGAGGATTCCCACTCATCTGTTTCACAGAGTCAAAGAAAGACTGGTGCTCCTGGGATTAGAGTAAACAAACAAAACAAGTATAGAGTAACGTATACTATCAGACTGTGACCTGATAGAGGACAGGAAAGTATTGTGCCAAAATCTGATATTATGTGAGGCCAACCTTATGGATGTCAACAGGGAGGGAGTCCATCCACTCTTCATCGGCAGGGACGACAGCGTAAGAATTGAGCATTACCTCCAGTGTGGCCGGGGAGAGGACACAGTGCTTCAGCATCTATGGGAAGGACAGCAATCGTATAGCTTAGTACAGCTTCAGAATCATGGCAGGGAATAGAGCTTGCCTTACCCAGGGTACTGTACTCTACCTTGGGAGAAGCATTTTGAGCCCCGTGGTTAAGGAGGGACCGGAGTATAGCCTCAGGCTGCTGGTCTGGATAGTCCTCCACAACCTGAAACACGGGAAAGCACTAGAATGTGATTGTGCTTGTCCTGGAAAGCCCCCCCCACACCCCCCCCACCACCACACCCATCACACCCACCTGCAGCAGGCAGTCCATGGGCGTGTAGCCCGCGCAGTTCTCCACTTCAGCAACAGCCCCTCGCTGCAGGAGAATGTCGGCGATGCGGTGGTTGCAGTTGGCGCAGGCGTTGTGCAGGGGGGTGTGCTGCTTCCGTCCCTGCCGTGCGGGGGTCGGCGCCTGCTTCTAGAAGCATCTGGACTACGCGGAGGTAGCGGCCCGCCTCAGCAGGCCTCTCGGCCCCAGAGCAGGCTGCGTTCAACGCTGTCTCTCCCTCGCGGTTCCTGGCCAGCACATCTGCCCCGTAGGTCAGGAAGAGCTCCACGTGCTCCTCCAGGCCCCGCCGAGCTGCCACATGCAGGGGCGTGAGCTTCGTCTCGGCTGTGGACACGTTCGCCTCTGCCCCTCCTTCTAACAGCAGCTCGGCACACCTTTACGTGGACAGAGACACAGTGAGCTGACAAGTCACCGCCCACTGAATCGAAATACAGGGTTTTCTGCGTGGCTCTATTACATGCGTTGTCACAAACAGCTTTTAGGGCTGAGACTCAAGCTTTGGCTCCAACGCAGGAGACACGATGTGTAACGTCTCCTGTAGAGCCACATGTTTCCTGTACATCAGGGACCAGTTATATACTACATTTTTACAGAAACAAAATGTATCTTGGAAATATGCTGTGTGTAGAAAGGACGTAATGGGGCCATTTTAATACATAGTTGTCACTCACTGGAATGACTGGGCAGAGGTGCAGAGGTGGAGAGGTGCGCTGCCCTCTGCAGACAGCAGATCAGGGCTCGCTCCATGGGAGAGAAGCAGCTGTACACAGACATCATGCCCTCCTACACAGGCATCATGAAGGGCAGCGCTGCCACCGGGATCAGCGTCCACCTCCGCCCCCACGGAACAGAAGCTCCTCCACGCAGCCGTAATGCCCCCTGCTGGCAGCCAAGCGCAACGCCGACGTCTGTTTCGACTTGGAGCTCAGAGTCCACATACCTGCAACACGGGGGCGTGGCGTTATTAGGTCTGTCAAACGGGGTAGATGCTCATACGGATGTGGGGGTTCTGACGCGTACCAAGCTCGGGCTCCCACACCATCTCCTCGTGCACGGTCTCCATCAGAGCGCTGATCATGGTGGGGTCCTGTAGAACGGCATGCACTCCTTTCATGTCGCCGCACATGAAGGTGTTGTGGACGGCCGTGTCTCGGCACCGAGCAGGGGGCGGGGGGGCCCGGACTTCCTGGAGACGCTGCTGTCTGGGAGGGGGTCTGGGGGGCCGGGATACAGGTGCCCTGGTCATCGCTCTCCTGTGAGCCAATGCCCGACGTGTGTCTTCCCAGTCCTGGAACTCTTGCTCCACCCTCAGGGAACGCAGGGAGGCAGAGGAAAAAGCAAACGTTTCCCTGGCCATGACGGCATCTAAAGCTGCAGGGGCAAATCACCGATAGGAAGTCAATTACTAACAGAGTCATACTGACAGATATTCAGGTTTGACTGAGGTGAAATCTAAGCCAATTCCACAACATTAGATAAGGAAAGAGCAGTGCATCATAGTGTAAAGCACTCTCTGACATCAAAAGGTCACTCTTAGCTTCTAAACAACATTTCCACAGTCTCTAAATAACTAGTAGTACCAATTAAAATAGGCCATTACACTCACCATGAAATGCTGGCGTTTCCGTGGGTACTGAAGGTTGAAAGTCTAAATTGTACACCCTAGTTCTTGTTGTGCTTGAATGTGTGTGCATTAACTTCCCTAATTTCTCAAGCGTCCAAATGTCCGTCCTGGAAACGTAGTCCCGAAATGCTGTTGTCTAGTACAACTGAACCCTAGAGTTTGTTATAAATAGCCTTGACAGTGCAAGACGACACCTTGACACTGCTTTACCCATCACGTTCTACAGGTGGCGACGTTGTTACAGAAACGTACTTCTCAACCCTGGTCCTCAGGGACCCCCTGCCCTGCATGTTTTAGATGTTTCCCTGCTCCAACACACCTGATTCAAATGGATATGTCTTTATCTAGCTCAGCAGAAGCCTAGTAACGACCATTCATTTGAACCAGGTGTGTTGGAGCAGGGAAATATCTAAAACATGCAGGGCAGGTAGGACCAGCGTTGAGAACCACTGCATGCTTTCTCGGCAGAACGCATGTAAACATTGGTGACGTAGGCACGTTCTTCTTAAACGTGGCGGCGCCAACACTGACCGGAATACGGGCTAGTTTAGTTAGCTAACAAAGTCGAAGTAACAGTTATAGTTAGCCACCCCCTTCACTAACTTTGTCAGTGCACGGGCCAAAACAATATGGTTAAACTATATTCCAAATGACATAACCCATGGCCTAATAGATTTCTGTCGCAAGATCTCATGACTGCGATCATGGTAAGGGCGTGTATTTTCAGGGTTGTGTAGCATTTTCATGATGGCGTGTTAGCTAGTTTGTAAAATGAGTAACTATCAGATCTAGCAGTAGCATACCCAGCTAGCGTTGTAAATGAAAGATACTTCTTATTCATTGTTTTAATATTTCTTTCGTGACAGCAGACTTGCAAGTATAATGGACTTTTTGATGTAGGCGAGGACTTCGATGATGAGGTGAATTTTAGAAACCACCTGAATCTCATTTAGTTAATTATAATAGTTGGCGTTTGCCAACAACACCTGCGAGTTTACTGTTGTCAGTTAATCGTTTGCGTGTTTTTTAGGATCTACTTGAGGCAGACTGGTCTGCTCCTGCCAACGCTGCTTCAGAATCTTCTGACATCACGCATCCTGACGACAACAAACCGACCTGTCAGCGGCAGACTGAAGGCTCACTTTCCCTGAGGAACCTGCAGACCGGACAGCATTCTGTGGCTTTGAGACAGCTTTCCACACCTGGTTCAAAGCAAACGGTTAAAGATAAATCTGCAGATTCTGTACCATGCCAGGGTCAATCTCAGCCAAATCACCCTGGGGAAAGGAGTGGCTCCCTTGCCTCAGGATGAATTTGATGATTGGGATCTCGACCTAGCAGAGCTAGATGAAACGGATCCACAGTTGGGTCAAGAAGCCCAGGTCAAACGGGTGTTCACAGCCCCAGCATCAGCAATAGCCAGAGATGAGACTGTCTACTCAGCCAAAAGACTGTGTCCCTCAGCCAGTGGTGAGGCTCAAACTCAGCCCAGCGTGGGGCTCAGAGGATTCAGTACCTCAAACCAAACATTCGTCTTTCCTAATAGTAATCCGCCCCTCAGGTCCTCCACCCCTGTCCCTTCCCTCTCCTCTGGTCGTCCTGTCCACTCAGCTCCAGCCCAGAGCCCAGGCATGGTCCCTGGAGCTCCCCCCTTCTCCAGTCACTTCCCCAGACCGGTGACCCCCAGACCGGTGACCCCCAGACCGGTGACCCCCAGACCACCCCGAGGACCACAGCAGCTCCACCGACCCACAGCCTCCCCCGCAGCTCGTCACGGGCAGAGCCTGTTTGACGCCATATCCCCTGCCTCCTCCGTGAGGTGTGGTGGAGCCATGCCCTCCCCCCGCTCACTGCACACCCCTGTCCTCACCAACCACCTGGTCCAGCTGGTGTCGGCCTCCAACAGAACCCCCAGGAGGCCTCGCTCTGACCACGCCAGGCCCAAGACCCGCCGCTTCCCTGGCCCCGCTGGCCTCCTGCCCCAGCAGGTGGGTCTCCCCCCCGCCCCCCGTCTGGTCCCCGAGTCCATGTGTTGGGTTGTTGTAGCGTCCTGAACATGACTGTGTGTGTGTCCCCCCCACTGCAGCCCCATGGCCAGAGTCTGGATGATATTGTAGTGGCCCTCCCCCAGACCCCTGCTCATGGTGCTGTGGCCAGACTGCCCAGCCAGGTAGGAAAAGACTCACCACTGTGGGACAGGGGTTATATCAAAGCAGAGGCTCATGTTACCTAGTCAAAGTCTTAGTCTAGTTATCCTTAATGTTTGTGCCATTGGTTTCAACAGCAGTTCATGTGATTTTTTAAACATTTGATAGTTTGTGTTCCTTGAGGTATGTTGTGTCTGGTTGCGCTGACACAAATCAGACCTCCCAGAGTGTGTTTGTGACGGCCCAGGTTCCCAGAGTGTGTTTGTGACGGCCCAGGTTCCCAGAGTGTGTTTGTGACGGCCCAGGTTCTCAGAGTGTGTTTGTGACGGCCCAGGTTCCCAGAGTGTGTTTGTGACGGCCCAGGTTCCCAGAGTGTGTTTGTGACGGCCCAGGTTCCCAGAGTGTGTTTGTGACGGCCCAGGTTCCCAGCTCGCAGAGCGAGGAAGACGACTGCACCGGAGGCCCCTGGGCGGTGATGAAGGCTGAGATGGGATTGGATGAAAGGAACCCGTCCTGTTTCCTCCACTCCTACAGCGTTGTCATGGTGCTACGCAAGGTCGGTGGCCTTCACTGAGCACATGCACTCTTTTATTCTTATACCTTCAGTGGGTCAACGGTCTCTCTCACCGCTCACATCATGCCATTACCGCTAACTGCATCATTAGCAGTTCCATGTTACGTGTGTTAGCACTATACAGTTTCATTAGCAGATTAAATGGGACATAGATGAGAAGCAACAGTGCTTGCGTAATAGGGTTTTCATAAGTCTACGTTTGTATTCAGGGAGTCTTGTTTTTCTGTTATTATGGAGCTGGACTCCATGACAGGTCTCTATCAACATAATCATAACAAATGGCAGCCCCCTGCCTGATGTGGGTAGTTATTATCTCCAATGAGATCACTCATCAATCACTATAATGGTGGTTCTGTTGTTTTTCCTGTGTTAATGGGCCTCCTATCTAATGATGTCGTTCGCATGAATCATTTATCTACACGTGTGTGTTTGTGTATGTAGTAACTGACAGGTCGATAATTGCCAGTGACGTGTAGTCCTCTGCCAGTCCTCTCTCTCCCTTCATCTCTCCCCTCCCTCTGTGTTCAGGCTGCACTGAAACAGCTGGCCCAGAACAAGGTCCCTAACATGGCTGTAGTACTGAAGAGCATCATCCACACACACGCTGATGCCAAGGCTGTGTTCAGGGACCCCACAGGTACACACACACACACACACACTATGTGAGCAGAACAGACCAGGTCACCCCCAGGTCCTGCGGGCCTCTGTCTTTCATCCTTCTCCTCCTCCCTCTGTTTCTCCTCCTGTTGCTCTCCAGTCCCTCTACCTTCCTCTTCACGTCTCTATGTGCTCATTGCGCTAAAACGGTGACTCAAACTGCCAGAAGAAAGTTGCTGGATTAGACATACTCAGCCGAGCACTCCAACACAATCAAACGCTGCTTAGACGCACTAGATCAGGCTGGTAAATGGCGGTAGCATATTTCTATGATCACTGGGAAGTTTTCCTCCTCTTTCCTTCCTCCTCTTGGCGGGATATGTGAAGTTTATGATTATTAGCGTGATTATTGTGTGGCGAGCTGACTGTTGAGGTGGTGGTGGTGTGGCAAGCTGGCTGTTGAGGTGGTGTGGCTGTGTGTGGAGAGCTGACTGTTGAGGTGGTGGTGTGACTGTGTGCGCCTGCAGGGGAGATCCAGGGGACGGTGCATCGGCGTCTTCTGGAGGACAGACTGGGGGAGCTGAAGGCAGGAGCCGTGCTGCTTCTCAAACAGGTAGGATGGAGCCGCGACCGACAGGATGTGATGTCACGGGACTGCCGACGTGACGCCGCTGCTCTGTGTTTGCTCTCTCCGATTTTAAGGTGGGCGTGTTCTCGCCCTCTCACCGTAACCACTACCTCAACGTCACGCCCAATAACCTGCTGAGGATCTACCCTCCTGACGGCGTGGCCGTGGGCTCCGCACGCCGCTCGCCACGCCGCTCGGCCCCCGGTGAGAGGACGACCCTGGAGAGGGCAGGGAAAGGTTAAAGGTCACTCCGGGAAACACTGTTAGCGACGTTGACTGGTGTTTTTGTCGGGGGATTGTTCGTTTAGGAGCCCGTTTCGCTGTTGTCCGGTGGGTCCTCCACCTTCCCAGAAGCCCCTGTGTCTCAGATGGAGCTGCACTTTGATGAGGAGGAGGAAGAGGAAGATGGAGCCTCCAGATCAGGTGCTAACAGGGTTTCAGACGTGGTTTCCCAGAAGGCTGTTGGAGCTGCACTACAAGACCCAGACCAGGCGTGGGGTGCAGGTGAGGGTGGTGCGGTGTGTGTGTGTGTGCGCGTGTGTGCGCGTGTGGCGCGCGTGCGTGCGCGCGTGTGTGTGTGCGTGTGTGGTGTGTGTGTGTGTGTGTGCACGCTTTTTGAAAAGGAATGTCCAATGGCCTCTGTGTGTGTGCTTCCCAGATGACGACCTGGATGATCTTCTAGTGGAGTTGCCTGTGGAATCCTACAGCCTTTGACTTCAGCCGAACTCTCATCCCAAAGAGACGGCATTCTTATGCCCCTTCTCACAATGATCACATGATCTGGACAAAAACATCTCTTCCTATCATAGAGCACCATTTCCAATACTTTATTTTCTAAACCCTAGCCCTTCAATGCATTTGTGTTGTACAGAAATGAATCGAGAATCAGTGTTTAGTTTGTCAAAATATACAAATGTGTGTGTATATATGTGACTATTTCGATAGGTACTGTATATAATCAGTAAAAGTATACCGTTGGTTGAAAAATGTTATCTTTTTATAAAGCTCTCCACTTATTGTCTTTCATCCAGGGCTGGCTGTCTACCCGCAGTAAACATGTCTCCACTTAGAGCTGGTCTTTTAACGCCCTTTCTCTTTCAAAATGAGCTTTTTCGAATTGTGTTCTGAGGGGTTAATTGCCTCTTAGAGGGTTGCAATACATTTAGAGCAACGTTAGAGCAACGTTAGAGCAACGTTACATAAAATGAGGCGAGCCGCTTTGCTTGTCCTTTCTATTGTTCTCTGTTAATTGGACTGGCTGCAGAAACAGTGAAAAGACAAGCGTCCCTTTTGAAAGATTGACAGAATGGGCAGAATCAGCTGTAACAGGTTGTCTGCTGTTACCTTCTATTCCCACCTTGCCTCCATTTACTCTCCCTGACTGCTGGTCTTCAGTTTGGTGTCCAGACGTTCAGACCATGTCAACCTTTTTATAGGATTCTTACATGTTTACGGTCGTCGGTTTCTGTGAAAATCGTTCTTCCTGAAGAGGGTAATCATTTCTCCAGCTGTCTGAGGGCTTCCTTGTGTGGCCTGTGTGAGTGGTGACTGATGACGCGGGGTCTTCTAAGGTTCTAACACTGTCACGCTTCACTTCTACGTACACGCTTCATAATAATATCCATCCATATTATGACCAGCAGGGGGCAGTAGCTTCCCCATCCCATACACTGTTACTGTATAGATTCGTGATTTGGGTGGGAAATCGTGCAAGCGCGTATGCGTGTGATTTTAAGAGTGTGATTAGTTTGAATCAATGAACATCCCTTACTGTCACGTGCAAATGTCTAACACATGCTAACATGTAAATGGTCATTTAATTAGCTCAGTACAAAAATAGGCCCTATTCAATAGGTACATTTGCCTTCCGAATCCACACTTAAATTGGCTCAGTCATATCGCTGCAAAAGTAGTCGTAAACGCTGCCCACTCTTAATCCTCACTGCTTGAATAATCTTGCTAATTGTCCTCCAGTAAAATTCTATTATTTTTCATGAACCATTAAGATGTTTTGAAGCAGTAATTATTTTTCAACCTCCACAGGCATATCTGAGTTCTTGTATTTAATCATTTGATAAAATGTCAGCCCTCAGCTCACATCTGTCATCGTTGCTAGGATTTAAACCGTGAGAGGGAATGCTGGTTTATCATCGCCGGTTGACAGTGACTGAGATGGAATATAGTACAAATGATTAATTCTAGCCCACTTGTAACTAAGCGACATTCTTGACCAAACGTTTGAGTAGTCAAACGGGCAAATAGGATGAAGGGACAACAGCATTTTGCCCTGCAATCAGCACTAGGGTAAGTAACTGTATTCTGCCTTAAAGATAATGACTAATAACAGCAATGTTTGTTGACCACTGAGCCTGAACTGACAACAAAACTACCAAATCTTCTATTTTGTTTTGGTAGATTTGTAATATCATACCCAATTAGTGGACTCAAGCTTTCCGTTTTGGGTAAGGAGTAGGCCTACCTCTTGATTCAGTAAAAATAATTGATCTTAGACGAACATAGGCCTACAATAAAGTATTAGCCTATCTTCAACTGCAGATAGGCCTACTGATAATCCCTGCATACCTGCGCTCATTACCTCCATTTGAAAGGGGAGATTAGTCTAATGAAGTTGTTAAGGAGCCGGTGTTACCGCCCTCACACCCAAAGCTGCATGGGAAAGTGGTGTGGGTGTGTGTGTGATGATCAAGTGTATGTTGGGTGAGAGAGAGCGCTTTAGTGTGCTCAAATAGGCTGTGTGATGAGATTTGACTGTGTTTGACTGGACCGCAAGGTGGCGTCTCGACTAGATCATGTGAAATAAGCAATAGCCTTTACATTTGACGCGTACGTCAAAGGTAGGCTATGTAAAGAAGGATTCTATTTTTCTGGATGAACAAAATAGGATTGTGTACAAACCGACCCAGAGAGCGAGAGATGGTGTGGGCTGGGGGTAGAGAGCATGGGCGATGAGCCAAATCCTGTAGGATGTTGTAGTAGCATACAGGGAGTCTTCACAAAAAGCTAGGAAAGATGGAAACATAACGAAAAGCTTTTGGTTTTCATCTTTCTAGCTTTTTGTGGCTTGAACGAGGTCGCAGGGAGCATCATTGTAAAGTGACCGCAGCAGATGTGGCCGTCACGATTCGCGGTTTTACAGCGAAAACTTGTGACAGTCTGTTGTTGAAAACCCTGACCTATAGCCTGTCTACATTAGCAAAGCATAGAGTACAATGTTGACATTTGATATACTAATGTGCTCTGGAAATCTTGACCTTGAACATATTGACCCGGACCAGCGACTCAGGCAATACTATGTCGCTTATTATAATGTGGGTGACAACCATGCACAACACGAAGTTCAGACGGAGTGTTGATGCGCACTATACTGTATGGGTTAACCCATCTCTTCATTATACTAGTAGGCTTCATTAAGATCCAGTCCGTTCCCATTTCGTCTCATTTGCAGCGTTCTATATCTTCCTTCTGTTATGTAGCCTACTTTCACCCTTTTCTTTTTGCCCTCGTTCTTTGTGTTCCCTCCTTTACTGTTTTTCATCACAGTTGCACAGATCAAGAACAAATGGACAGACACTGTGCCTGGGTTAGCATAGCAATCAAATTTCTGTAGGATGTCTTTCACAGTCAAATTACTTTCTCTGCCATACGCACAATGCTGTGGTGATGATAGCCGGTGCCATGCCCTCTGTATACAATCTCCATCTACCTTCCTTCTCTCAAACAATCTTCCTCTAATATCCATCACTCGGTTACTGGTGACATTTGGAATATGAAAACTGTTTTCAGGAAGACAAATGAGGTAGTGAAAAAAGGGAGAAACTGGAACGGATTCAATAAGAGACTTGGCTGTGCTTGTGCCAAAAGAGCGAGACGAGTGTTTTGGTGCGTGCTCTGCCCCCTCTATTTTTCTCCCTCTCCCCCCTCTCTCTCTGTCGCGCGCTCTCTCTCTCTCTCTCTCTCTGTACGAGTGTGTGTGTGATTGTGCTTCTCCGTCTCTCCAGGCTCCACTGTTGTTCGCTGCCTCCATGGATGAGCTGCTGAAAGGACGCGGAGGAAATGCATCTGGCCAAAGGAAAGCGGGAGGAGTTTGGATCGACACGTGCGTCTAACTGGCGGCTCTGATCATCGGCGTCCGTCCCTCCCCGATCATCACCCTCTCTGTCTCTCTTCCTCTCTGTCTCTCTCTGTCTCCTCTCCTCTCTCTCTCTTTCACACACACAGACACACACTCTCAGGCTCACACACACTCACGCGCTGGCTGGATGTCATATCGCTAGGCTGAACGAGAGGTGCTTAAGCTTCTCATTACAACGCGATCCAGATAGCGGAATGTGTGTGTGCGTGCGCGTGTGAAGTGGGAACACTGAACACACAGAGGCGGCATTGATTGGCTCGTGGCTGAAATGCCTCTCCCTCCTGCTCTGTGTGTCACGCTGGACTTACCTCTGGGATTTTGTCAACGATAACAAACCGCGACCCAGAGAGCGAGAGATGGTGTGGGCTGGGGGTAGGGAGCATGGAGGATGAGCCACGGGCATACTGGCACACACAGTAACTATCCGCTCAAGGGACAGTGGAACAGTGGTGGGGGGGGTGGGAGTGGAGAGATGCCCGGTGGGAGCATCTCTCTCCTCTCCCTCTCTCTCCTCCTGCTCCTGCTGATCTCCCGTGGTTACTGCGGGGGGAGGAGGGTCTGGACTTCCTGCTGTTTGTTTATAGGATTTTGTGTTTAGATACTTTGTCAGAAGTGCATTGTAGTCGGGTTAGCTTTGAAAATGTGTTTCTCTATGTCTGCCATGCTTTCTCTCTGCGTGTGTCCTACGACAGGCATGCTCTGTGTGTCAGATTCTCCTCAGGTGTGTGGCGTGGTGATATCAGGTGGTCTCTCAGGCGCTGACCGCTCCTCTCTGTGTGCAGGTGTGTGTCCTGGGGGCTCCTCGGCGGCAGGGCTGGGGGGGGGCATGATGGATCTGAAGGAGAGCTGTGGCAGTGAGGGGAGCCAGGAGAGCGTGCGCCCCTCCTCCTGGCAGTCCTTCGCCAACACCAGCACGCTCCACGGCCTCCGCTTCATCTTCCCCTACGGCGGGCCCACCCCACGACGCCTGCTCTGGGCCGCCGCCCTGCTGGCCTGCATGGGTCTACTGGCCCTGGAGAGCACCGAGCGCCTGGCCTACTTCCTGTCCTACCCCCACGTGACCAGCCTGGACGCCGTGGTGTCGAGCAGCCTGGTGTTCCCCGCCGTCACCATCTGCAACCTCAACGCTTACCGCTTTAGCCGCCTCACCCGCAACGACCTGTACCACGCGGGGGAGCTGCTGGCCCTGCTGGACGTCCACCTGAGGATCCCCGAGCCCCATCTGGCCGAGCCGGACGTGCTGGCCTTCCTCAGCGACAAGGCCAACTTCAGCGCCTACCGGCCCAAGCCCTTCAGCATGCGCGAGTTCTCCGAGAGGGTGGGCCACGACCTGAAGGAGATGATGCTCTACTGTCGCTACCAAGGCCAGGAGTGCAGCCATCGAGACTTCAAAACCGTGAGTCCAGCTCTAGTTTCTCTCTGCCTTGTAGTCCAGGCGTTTGGGGTCCTGGTTTGAAGCCCTGGGTGCTGCTGCTACCCAGGCCAGTCCTCGGAGGATTGTGGCACCGAGGGTAAAGCCGTGTGAGCCATGTTTTTCCTCCTGTGGTGAGAGTGGAAGCTTCCAGAAATTGCTTTTTTCTTGGGCGGCGAGTTGACTTGATTATTGTTGATAGCTGCTGTTGCTCACCCACTTCTGCTCTATCGTGGCTTTCCCTGCTGTGGAGCCCCACTGAGTGTCTGCCTGTTCTGCTCACAGCTGGTGTGAGTTTGGAAGCTGGTTTGGTTTGAGTAAACAGTATACTTTAAACACAAACAGAATCTGCAGGTGCATTGTTGTGGCAATGTAGTCCTCTCCATTCTGTGTTTAGTGGGAGCTCCACATAATAGTATCAGCAACAGGTCCTTCTCCAACAAGTTCTTTTCTCCCTTCTCCTTGGGTATGCATTCAGTACGAAGGCCTAATTATCTTCTCAGGTGGGCTTTCAGGACGCAAGCTCTAAATCCTAGCTCCCTGGGTTAGCAAATAAAGAAACGAGCCTTCATGTTCAGGCTGTAGCTAATCAGTTTCTGCCTGGCTTGGCGTTCACTTGCAGCTCCACAGCTACGCTAGCACACAGACACAGCTTCAGAAGTTCTCGTGGGTTCTGAAGTGCTTTGATGAGTGTCTGGGTTTGAGGAGAGCACGCTTGTCTTTAAGTGAAAACAACAAAGGCACGCCTGTGTCTAAGGCCACGAGCCGGCAGCTGGGATTCATCTGAGGAACGGCTGTCTGGTCTCCTGTTGTTGTGCGCCCAGGAGGACCCATATCTTCACGTCTCATCTCTCGTTCTCTGCTCTCGTGTTAATTGGAAAAGTACCGTGACAGTGGCATGTTATGTGTTGGCTTTTTATTATCTGGCCTAAAGGAAGGCTTTGGTGTCCTGCTAGGTTGTTTTCTTCTCCCTCTGCGGTGATGTCTAGCCTGGTGTAGCTTTGTATCTGGGGAGTCAGGTGGCTGAGCGGTTAGGGAATGGGGCTAGTAATCAGAAGGTTGCCGGTTCGATTCCTGGACGTGTCAAATGACGTTGTGTCCTTGGGCAGGGCACTTCACCCTACTTGCCTCGGGGAAATGTCCCTGTACTTACTGTAAGTCGCTCTGGATAAGAGCGTCTGCTAAATGACTAAATGTAAATGTATCTGGAAGGAGAGCTATCCTATACTCTCAGTCCATTCATTGGAGAAGTGGAGAACTTGAAGCACTGTGTACTAACTGCCCCCAGTTTCTAGAAGCACTGTGTATACTAACTGCCCCCAGTTTCTAGAAGCACTGTGTACTAACTGCCCCCAGTTTCTAGAAGCACTGTGTACTAACTGCCCCCAGTTTCTAGAAGCACTGTGTACTAACTGCACCCAGTTTCTAGAGGCACTGTGTACTAACTGCCCCCAGTTTCTAGAAGCACTGTGTACTAACTGCCCCCAGTTTCTAGAAGCACTGTGTACTAACTGCCCCCAGTTTCTAGAAGCACTGTGTACTAACTGCCCCCAGTTTCTAGTGGCACTGTGTACTAACTGCCCCCAGTTTCTAGAAGCGCTGTGTACTAACTGCCCCCAGTTTCTAGAAGCACTGTGTACTAACTGCCCCCAGTTTCTAGAAGCACTGTGTACTAACTGCCCCCCAGTTTCTAGAAGCACTGTGTACTAACTGCACCCCAGTTACTAGAGGCACTGTGTACTAACTGCCCCCAGTTTCTAGTGGTCTTTGCTCTGGTTACGTCTCAGCTCCTCCTCGGAGCATCTCTTTAGTAATTCATGTAATGCGACGCCCTTTTGAATGTTGTGCTGGAGGCGAATCATGCTGACAGCCCACTAGAAGTGACTGTCATAATCTCCGCCTATTCACCCCTTTTTCTACTTTCTCTCTTCCAATTGTTTCATATGAGTATTTTTTCTGTTACTAATCTGGAAAAAGGATTATGTATGTGTGTATATATATATATTTCTTCCTTCCGGACAACACACATGCACACACACACCTATATTAGCAGGACACTCCAGGGACCCGAGTCAGCGTTTGAGTGACATTGTGATGAATGGCCACAGGGAGGATTGAGGGAACAGAGGTGCTGTGTGAAGTGAGTGATGGAACAGGGACACAAACCACAGCATATGTGGACCGCTGGATTTAGCGTGAAGGTCAGTTTGCAGAGTGTCGGCCTGTGTGTGTGTGTGTGTGTGTGCTCAATGCTATTAACTCTTCTAACGGCCGTGATGCGAGCTTAGAAGGTTAAACATTCAGATTGATATATATACTTAATTGTATTTAGACAGATGGTAAAGAGAATCAGGAAATGTAAGGGAGAGAGAGAGAGGGGAGGTAATGTAGGAAATGGCTCGGGCTGGATTCGAACCTGTGGCTCTGCAGTAAGACCCTAAACAACATGGTATGCTCCTTTTAGATCGATTTCATATATTGTGTGTGTGTGTGTGACTTCTAGAATGCACCTGAGCCTGATCATGACATCGGCTGTGTTGGTCAAGGTGGGATTCGGACACTGATTAAAAGCTGATTGATCACAATGACAGACTACATCATCAGTGTCTGCCTCCTTCACAACTTGATAGTCCACAGTAGCACTCTCCCCAGGTGATGTCCTGCCAGGCTTGGGCCCAACACACACACACACACACCACACACACACACACACACACACACACAGTACTTTTAATGAGAGGACTGATAGGAACCACACTGTATATCACACAGGCAGGTGATAATTAGCCCTTCATCTGACTAACACCAACACAACAGCACATACAGTGACGTAGCTGTCTGTTCTCATCACTGTAATTAGACAGTAGTACACCCAACCTGTGACCTAAATCACCAGGCTGGATGATTACAGCGTGGATAGATTAGCTGTTATCTCCCCTTAGAGTGACCAAGAGGCTTGTAAATATCTCATCCTCCTCTCGTACACGTTCCGGCTCACTAAGCGCTTTATCAGTTTCAAATTGGTACTTTTCACTTCATTTGAAAGGCCATTGCATCATATTAAGTGCAGACTCGAATGGATGCATTCATCGTTAATGTGTCATTATCGCGCCGTACCAGGAGCGAGGCCTCCACTCGCACCTCCAAAGAGAGGCTAGCGCGCCCTGGAAGACTACCGCGCGAGTCGATAGCGGCAGAGGTGTTTGAAAGACGCCGGTAGTCTTTCGAGAGTAGGAGGGCTTAGCATGATGATGGCTATGGTCTGTTGTTTGTCAGAAGTGTCGTGCAGTAATGGGAGCTGGGCTGAGAGATTACGGGGTGTGGGTAAGGAGACAGGAGAGACTGACAGAGAGAGTCTGGGAGGAGAGATGAGGGATGGATCCCACCTGTCAGTCGGCGAGGAGACGTATCGTCAGCAGGGGGAGAAGCAGGGCTGGTCCCTGAGTCCACGCCGAGAGGGGGAGAGGGGGAGAGGGGGGGAGGGAGGGCGAGAGAGAGAGGGGAGGAGAGAGAGTGAGAGCGAGAGAGACTGAGAGAGAGAGACTGAGAGAGAGACTGAGAGAGAGAGACTGAGAGAGAGAGAGTGAGAGCGAGAGAGACTGAGAGAGAGAGACAGAGCGAGAGCCAGAGAGAGAAGATGAATATGGCCCATTACCTCAGCAGTCTGCCTGGAGACGTGCTACATCATGGCCACTGAATGAGGGGATAGTATGTGTGTGTGTGTGTGTGTGTGTGTTTGTTGTTCAGCATGCCGGAGGGTGTGTACTGTGTGTGCTGCACGGGCGATTGTATGTGTCTGTCACTGTGCTGTACCGTCTCAGTAAATCTTGTTGTTTGTGTGTTCCTGTGGCACACTGCTACTGATGTCTGTGCGTTGTGCCTGCGAGGGCTGTATCTTTGCCTAAGGGTTTGGAGCTGCATCTCTTTGTGAGATAAGCCATCTCCCCACTGCCTCCTTATCTCCAGGCCAGTGTTAGATACTGACTCACTGCTGGATGTCCCGTAATCATCGTCACACTCGGATGAGTTTAAACAGGTCAGCGTCACTGTTATCTCTTGTTTGCAATTGCCTCTGATTCCTTAACCAAGCTCTCTTGTCTCTCTTTCCGATAAGAATTTACGTTTCTCTCTCTTCCCTATTGCTGGTCTCTCTCTCTCCTTCTCATTCCCTGATAATCTGCTCGCAAGTGTTTGAACATCAAAAACTCACATATACTGTACTGAGCTCAGACCAACAGAGTTTGCATTCTGCTTGCACACACACACACACACCGCACACGCACCCCTCTCCCCTCTTTAATTTGTACCCGCGCCAGACACTCTTTTGATCCAGCCCTGTGTTCTGATCGGGCTGCCTGCCTGGAGAGTCACGGGCCGCTTCACCACAGGGAGGGGAAGTTGTCTGTATTGATGACTATTGGCCAGCGCTTAGCTAGCCCAGCCCACCCAAGACTAGCCAGAACTCTGTAAACACACCTTGCTGCTCTGTACCAACATGTGGGCCTCCCACACTGCTGCTGTCTGCATGATTATGAACTTCTTCTTATCACAAGAAAGCACTCTCGTTATTCCCGAAGCTGGACTTGGTTAGCGTGTGTAGTTTTGGCATTAGTCTAGACTGCTACTCTGCTCCGTAATCACATGTCATCCCTATCACTGTCTCATTTAGTCCCTGCCTCTCTCATCTCTCTCTCCCTCTCTTCGGCAGTGTCTCTCTCCCTTCCCTCTCTCCCTGGGGACCAGAGCACCTCGTCGTCTCTCAAAGGGCATGCTCAACAGCGGCGCAAAGCTTGTCGCCATGGGGACACCTGGCCTAAACAACCAAACCCCAGGAAAAAACTAAATCAATAGCACACTGAGTGCTACTTCTTTCCCCGTTGTCAGTGCATTGAAATGGAGGTGTGCCTGTAATGAAGGCCTGAATACATGGATATATTTGAGTATTGCTCCCTGCTGAGGCAGTGGGCTGACCCTCCACTGCTAGCATTCTAGTATTACTGCATCTAGTAGGCTGTAACTTTAATCCTGCTGTTATCTTCAAAAGGAACCAAATGGCTATTCACAGGAGACTGTGATGACGTCTTTCTGCTCAGACAGAACTCCTTCTCTTCACGCACTATATAAAACATATAAATACAATTCTCCTTGAAAGTTGTAGCTTTGTGCTTTTCTCAAAACAAATTGGTTAAGAAGCACTTCCAGGTCCCAAACACATAGTTTAAGACCAGCAGTTCTCCAACGCCAACTACCCCCCAACAGTAAGCTCGACTGTTTTCAAAAGAACGGATTCTCTAAAGAATTGGATAAAAACAATTCTCCAGACATTATCATTCATGAAAAGATGAAGAGATTTGTGCAGGACACAGCCTAGACTGCACGCTGTCGTCTCAGTCTTTAGCATTCCCGCTCATGCTTGTCCTGTTGGCTGTGGCCTCTCTCCCTCTCCATTATTAAAGCATCACTTGCTCGGAGGTACATGGATCTGGATTCCAATTCAGTCCCCAAATACCCCGAGGCGCCGCTGAAGGGATGATGCCAGCCGGGGCTCAGGTCAGGGACGTTCGTCCATGCTACCCAGACTACCTAAACAGATGCCTGTACAGTAGGTGTTCCTCCAGGACTATATGATCTGATATTCAACAACAGGGTGCTTGCGTCAAGCCGGTCCTTTAGCTGTGAGGCAGGCGGGCGGGAGGGAGGGTAGAGTGAGGCAGGCGGGAGGGAGGGAGGGTAGAGTGAGGCAGGCGGGAGGGAGGGGGGAGGGTAGAGTGAGGCAGGCGGGCGGGAGGGAGGGTAGAGTGAGGCAGGCGGGCGGGAGGGAGGGAGGGTAAAGTGAGGCAGGCGGGGCGGGAGGGAGGGTAGAGTGAGGCAGGCGGGAGGGAGGGAGGGTAGAGTGAGGCAGGCGGCAGGAGGGAGGGTAGAGTGAAGCGGGCGGGAGGGAGGGTAGAGTGAGGCAGGCGGGCGGGAGGGAGGGTAGAGTGAGGCAGGAGGGAGGGAGGAGGGTAGAGTGAGGCAGGAGGGAGGGAGGGTAGAGTGCGACATGCTTGTTAATGCTACAGGGTTTGTGTGTTAATGGAACAGCAGGCGCTGCGAGGCGGCACTCACACCCAAGCAGTGCCGGCTCACGCCTGGCTGACTGTACGGTGACGGGGGGAGGAGGGGGGGTGGAGGATATGGAGGGCGAGCGAGTGAGTGAGAGGAAAATGTGTGTGTGAAAGAGAGAGCAAGAGAAGGGGAGAAATCTGTATGTATGTGAAAGGGAGAGACGTAGGTAAGAGAGATGAAACAGATCTAATAGGGGTGAGGGGGTAGGGGGAGGAGAGAGTGTGAGAGAGAACTAATTCACATTCGCACTCGTTATATAACCCTAAAACACTGAGATGAGATGTGACACACACACCAACACACACACCACACCACTTGCCAACATATGTTTATGATATTTTGTCAAAACACATGAGCAGATTTCACACCTCAGTGCGCGTGTCCTACTTCTGTGTTCGGTGGTCATTAGCTTAGCTACAGCGGGAACCATCAGGTACGATGATGACTAAATTCATTTCCTGTCAAACCAGTGCAGAGTCCACCACATGACAAGGAATTATTTCTGGTATCAGATTCCAAAGATCTTTGGAGGATATCTCATATGCGTGTCCTCATGAAGTATCAGTCTGTCAGGCCTGTCTATCCCTGACCCACGCTGCCAGGGCTGAGAGAGGAAGTGGCTGGAGAACACCTCGCATGCTTTATGTGCTTTAGCAGAGTGACGGATGTCTGTTAAGCTGCCTCATCTCTCGAGCTGCCTCATCTCTCCAGCTGCCTCTTCTCTGCAGCTGCCTCATCTCTCCAGCTGCCTCATCTCTCCAGCTGCCTCATCTCTCTAGCTGCCTTATCCCTCTAGCTGCCTCATCTCTCGAGCTGCCTCATCTCTCGAGCTGCCTCATCTCTCTAGCTGCCTCATCCCTCTAGCTCCCTCATCCCTCTAGCTGCCTCATCTCTCGAGCTGCCTCTCTCTTCAAGGTGACCTACACTACGGCCTCTTGCCTGCCTGGATTCAGCTCGGTATTTCCCCTCAGTACCTTACCTCCCGTCACCCACCCCGTCTCTCTCCTCTTAGCTCCTCCTCCAACCCTGGTCTCTCTCCTCTTAGCTCTCCTCCTCCAACCCTGGTCTCTCTCCTCTTAGCTCTTCCTCCAACCCTGGTCTCTCTCCTCTTAGCTCCTCCTCCAACCCTGGTCTCTCTCCTCTTAGCTCTTCCTCCAACCCTGGTCTCTCTCCTCTTAGCTCCTCCTCCAACCCTGGTCTCTCTCCTCTTAGCTCTTCCTCCAACCCTGGTCTCTCTCCTCTTAGCTCCTCCTCCAACCCTGGTCTCTCTCCTCTTAGCTCCTCCTCCAACCCTGGTCTCTCTCCTCTTAGCTCCTCCTCCAACCCTGGTCTCTCTCCTCTTAGCTCCTCCTCCAACCCTGGTCTCTCTCTCCTCTCTAGCTCCTCCTCCAACCCTGGTCTCTCTCCTCTTAGCTCCTCCTCCAACCCTGGTCTCTCTCCTCTTAGCTCCTCCTCCAACCCTGGTCTCTCTCCTCTTAGCTCCTCCTCCAACCCTGGTCTCTCTCCTCTTAGCTCCTCCTCCAACCCTGGTCTCTCTCTCTCAACCATCTCTACTCCCCTTTGACATCTTCACCACCTCCCCTAAGGCACTATATAGAATTGTATTAAATATATATTTATAATAATATGTATATATATATATATATCTCAGTACCGTGTCCAAACTGTAGTGTGGTACTGGTACTGTAGGTCAAAGGTCAAATGAAGTGGGTCATAGAGGTCGTATCGCTCTCCCCAGCCCCAGGGCTCTTGAGTGGAGCGTCTGGGCAGTGTGGAGGACTCATCCCTCCCTCCCTCCCCCCCTCCTCCCCCTGATCCCTGCACTCAACAAGCCGCTGCACCACGAGGAGATGTTTAATACTCTTTAATGCGTCTAATTTATTCAATTACAGAGCTCCAAAACATCCACAGCGTGCGCAAATATAAATAAATGTTTGCCAGCGCTATGCAAACACAACGCTCAGGGCCAGGTGTGGTTAAATCATATTAAGAGAGATCTGTGTTTGCCAACGTGCTCTCCTACCCCATAGTGCTCCTTGAATCACTAGCCGTCATTGGGAGTGAGGATACCATGCATATTGTATACTTTTTGTACTTTTCTCGTTACAAGTTATTCATCTCTGCAGAAGGATGCGGAGCTTTCGGGAGGGACTGTGATTTCTGGATGTGTGTGTTGTCACCCTGTGTTATTCATCAGCCTTCCCTCACTCAGAACAGTCTCCTTGGCTCTGGCTCTCTCTCTCTCTCTCTCTCTCTCTCTCTCTCCCTCCCTCTCTCTCCCTCTCGCTCTCTCGCTCCTCTCGCTCTCTCGCTCTCTCGCTCTCATCGCTCTCGTCTCGCTCTCTCTCGCTTGCTCGCTCGCTCTCTCTCTCTGGCTCCCTCTCCCTCTCTCTCTCTGGCTCCCTCTCCCCTCTCTCTCTCTCCCTCTCTCTCGCTCTCTCTCTCTCTCTCTCTGGCTCCCTCTCCCTCGCTCCCTCTCGCTCTCTCTACTCTCTCTCTCTCGCTCTCCCTCTCCCTCTCTCTCCAGTTAGAGAACCCAGCACACGTACTCCTGCCAGACAGACAGAACTAGCTGTTGCTTCTGAGACGTGAGCTGCCCCGCCAGCAGGCTCCTCTCTCTGCTGATGGCAGAGTACACATTACTCTACAGTCATTATGGCTGCAAACACATGTCCGGCCATCCTGTTGGGGAGGAGAGGAGACGGGGGAGAGAGGAGACGGGGAGAGAGAGCGCGAGAGAGCGAGGAGAGGCGGAGAGACGAGAGGGGGAGGAGAGGGCGGACGCGGGAGAGACGGGGAGGAGAGGAGAGACGGGGAGGAGAGGATAGAGCGCAGAGGGAGGAGAGGGAGACGAGTGAGAGACGACGAGGAGGGAGACACTCGAGGAGCGAGACTGGTGATGATGATAGAGAGTGAGATTATACGTGTGAGAGAGAGAGACCTGTTTATGTCTTTTCAGAGAGGGATTCTCTTTGATCCTTTTCTAGCGAGAAGACGTTGCGTCGAGAGCACCTTTTGACTTCGAGCAGATGAGTCGAGAGGAGACGTATGATCGGTAGACTTTAGGCGTTTATATTGTGACTTTTGAGTCATAGAGCACGCTGAGATTTGCACTTGGACTGAGACTGAGAGCAGAGGGAGCATTCTTTTTATTAGTATAGCCTACTTTTTTCTTTCTCCTTTCTGCTTCTTTTCCTCTCTCCGCTTTTCTTCTTTTTCTCTGTTTTCTCCCTTTACTCGCAGTCTCTGTCGACCAGATCTTAGCAACTTGTGTCTTTAATCCCTTTTTCTTCCCTTTCATCCTTTCTTCCTCTTTCGCCTTGTCTTCTCTTTGATCCTCCTGTTTTGTACAGCCGTTGCTAGTGACTGCGCGCGCGATCCTTCACGACCAGAGGAAACGCTGGGACACCGAGTACTGCCATCACAGAGAAGAAAAAGAGAGACAAAGGCAGACAACCACCCATACCCAGTGCATGTGACCACGCGAGAAATGCTCTTGCGCGCGCGCGCGAGCGCGCGCGCGCGCGCGCGCCTTCTTGCTGTTGTCCACCGCAGAGTGACTCAGAGTCTGAAGCAAAACCCAACTCAGAAACTTCCACTCCATACCCTCATCCTCTCTCCAATTACCACTCCACCCACACCGTACACACATTTCTCTTCTTTTCCTCCTCTCTTTCAGGCAGTCTGATGGCACGCAATTATCTCTTCAGACTCTTCAGCATGCACTCCCTCTGCACTCCCTCTCCACTCCCTCTTTCCACAGCTCTCTGTCATCCATCCATCCAGGGTTCTTTAGAACCACAAAGGTATTAATGACTAAGTACATGCTGCCAATAACTTGACAAGTGTCTGTGTTTTGCATTTGCAGTGTATCCATGCAGTATGTGGTTTGTGTGTGTGTGTGTGTGTATGTGTGTGAGTGCACAGCTGCACAAACTAGTTTGATAGTGGTTTCAGGGTGCTCATTTAACCATCTCTGTAAACCGAAGAGGGGGAAAATGAAGGAGGAGAGGAGAGGGACTGAAGGATGAGGGGATGTGGAGGAGAGGGGAGGGACTGAAGGATGAGGGGATGTGGAGGAGAGGGAGAGGGACTGAAGGATGAGGGGATGGGAGGAGGGGGTGAGGGGAGAGGGACTGAAGGATGAGGGGATGTGGAGGGGAGAGGGACTGAAGGATGAGGGGATGTGGAGGAGGGATGGACAGAGGGATGAAGGATGAGGGGATGTGGAGGAGAGGGACTGAAGGATGAGGGGATGTGGAGGAGGGATGGACAGAGGGACTGAAGGATGAGGGGGATGTGGAGGAGAGGGGAGAGGGACTGAAGGATGAGGGGATGTGGAGGAGAGGGGAGAGGGACTGAAGGATGAGGGGATGTGGAGGAGAGGGAGATGAAGGATGAGGGGATGTGGAGGACGGATGGACGAGAGGGACTGAAGGATGAGGGGATGTGGAGGAGAGGGGAGAGGGACTGAAGGATGAGGGGATGTGGAGAGAGAGAGGGACTGAAGGATGAGGGGATGTGGAGGAGGAGGAGAGAGGGACTGAAGGATGAGGGGATGTGGAGGAGGGGTGGACAGAGGGACTGAAGGATGAGGGGATGTGGAGGAGGGATGGACAGAGGGAGGTCTTTATTAGCTCTTTCACTGGGAGGATAACCTTGCTTTCAGGACAATAAGACGCTGTCATAAAGAGTTCTGTCCTTGAGTGGCCCGGAGATGTGGTGGATCAGAGCGGAGCAGAGCGGACAGTCTGCAGCGCTACCAGCAACACTGGAGTAGGGCACTAGGACGAGGTCAGAGGGGAGGAGAGGAGATGAGAGGGAGAGAGATGGGGGGGCAGCAGAAAGGGAGAGAAAGAGGAAGAGAAGCGAGAGATGGGGGTGGGGGGGCGGCGCAAGAGGAGGAGAGAGGGAGAGAGGGAGAGAGGGAGAGAGGGGAGAGAGGGAGAGAGGGAGAGAGAGGGAGAGAGGGAGAGAGGGAGAGAGGGAGAGTGGGAAGAGCGAGGGAGAGGGAGGGAAAGAGAAATGGGAGAGAGGGGGGGAGAGATGGAGGTGGGGTAGAGAGGTGGAGAGGGGGAGGAGGGGGGGAGAGCGAGAGATGGGCGGGGGGGCTGAGGGTGAGGGACAGGAAGCAGAAGAGGTCCAGGTCATGGAGGGACCAGTCAAGACGTACTGGAGCTTGTGGTGGAAAGAGGTGATAAGGAGGAAGTGTAGGAAGGAGGAATCACTGGATTAAAAAATGAGCAAAAAGCCACAACAACATTGACTCGTCTCAAGGACAACTACACCGGAATGCTTTTAGCGAGAGGCCCTCTGGGAACAGAATGGAAAGTTTATTACATCAAATTAAGTGGTTGGTGGGATGCGCCAAGGCCAGAACCCACCAGGGCCTGAAGAACTCTACATCGTGTGTTTAGTTAGTGTGTCCAACTACATCCAAAATGCCCATTCAACACTCCTAATATAAGCCATCTTTCTGTTTCTTTTGCTGAGGTGGTAGACTACAATGATAAACAGGAATAGCTATTTCATAGGTTCATTGTTAATGTATGGTTCATTGTTTATCTTTGCAGACCACACAACCTTGTATGTACCTTGAACAGGAAATAGGCCATAGTTTTTGAGCAGTCCATCATCAAAAAGTGTTGCATTACCCAATATGGAAGTACTAATATGCATCTGGAAAAAGCTATGCTTATGAGTTTTACACAGTGTAATGTGCCAGATATCTCATGTATTGGCCTGTCTGTCTGTCTCTCTGCCTGCCTGTCTGTCTGCCTGCCTGCCTGCCTGCTGCCTGCCTGTCTGTCTGTCTGCCTGCCTACCTGCCTGTCTCTGTGTCTGTCCATCACGGCTGCATCTCTCCCTCGCAGCCTTCCCCAGGCTCTTCAGTCACACTGCTTCTGTCTCTTCAGACATGGTGTCTGTGTTTCTTTAGAAGCTCAGTGTGTCAGTTAAAGGGGAGGGCATGGGAGAAGAAGGGGTGCGTGTGCTTAAGGCAAGCTGAGTCCATCTCTGTGATGTCACAATATCCCAAGTAAAAGAGACGGAATAGAACTTCCACATAATGAGATTCTGAGCTGTTTCAGACACTCTCCCTTTAACAGATGTGTGTGTGTGTGTGTGTGTGTGTGTGGTTCAGGGATACCCTCTGTGAAGGATGACGCAGACTGAAACAGAATGATCTCTGTGTATTCCAGCCAGACTTCCACAGTGTCATGGTTAATGGGTCCGTACAGCTGGCACAGAGCTGACGCAGTCTGCTGCAGGAGGAGGCGTGTCAGAACGTGAGGAGGCGTGTCAGAACGTGAGGGGGCGTGTCAGAACGTGAGGAGGCGTGTCAGAACGTGAGGAGGCGTGTCAGAACGTGAAGAGGCGTGTCAGAACGTGAGGAGGCGTGTCAGAACGTGAGGAGGCGTGTCAGAACGTGAGGAGGCGTGTCAGAACGTGAGGAGGCGTGTCAGAACGTGAGGAGGCGTGTCAGAACGTGAGGAGGCGTGTCAGAACGTGAAGAGGCGTGTCAGAACGTGGGAGGCGTGTCAGAACGTGAGGAGGCGTTGTCAGAACGTGAGGAGGCGTGTCAGAGCGTGAGGAGGCGTGTCAGAACGTGAGGAGGGCGTGTCAGAACGTGAGGAGGCGTGTCAGAACGTGGGACACACAAACATGCTCCCCAGTGTATGGGAGTCAGATGGCTGAATCGGGCTATTAATCAGAAGGTTGCCAGTTCAATTCCTGGTTATCCAGTTATCTTCCAGTTATCTGATGACGTCCGTCAGACCGGCTGAGGGGAGGCATGGCCCGGTCAGGCCACAAGGGGCCTCACAGCACAACTCACTGCTCTCCTGTCCTCTCATCACACCTCGCCCTTGGGAACAAGAGGAAATGACACGGGCTGGGGGGGGTTGGTGCTGGGCCAATCGAATGATGAGTCGGAGGAAAGGTAGCGTCCCCAGATCAGCCCTGGCGTTCTGATGAACAGCTATCTTTCAGTCCCCCTCTATTTCAGTACTCCTTCCTTCCTCCCGCACTCCATCTACCTGTCTGTGTCTCCAGTCTTTTGTCATAGATGAATAATCTCGTCCGAGTCAGAATTAATCACCCTCCTGTATGGACACCGAGGGCGTGTGCAAGCATTCATCCACGTCTTTTAATCAGCAGAGCCACTCTAATCATTATATTTCTGCTCGGATCGCGAGGTGGGCGCTAGAGACAAGGAGCAGAATGTGGTTTAGCGTGACTGTCAGGTCCCAGAGCAGGAAAACAGCTCCCAGACATGAATTATGAATAGCCTGTGTTAAAATGAGAAACACTGTCTTTTCCGGATGGAATATATGAAAATCACAAATGTAAAAGTCCTCTCGTGGATGCCCGTCACTTGAATGTACGCTTGCTCCCCTCGCGCAAACGTTTCCACTCTCGCACAAAACGTTTGTCCCTCGCCGTGCGTGGTGTCATGTTGTCGTGAACGGTGGCCTCCCACGGCGGCGTTAATGCCAGGCCAGCGGACACAAAGCCCTCCTCCCCTGCTCCTCCCCTGGCTCCTCTCCTGCTCCTCCCCTGGCTCCTCCCCTCCTCTCCTGCTCCTCCCCTGGCTCCTCCCCTCCTCTCCTGCTCCTCCCCTGGCTCCTCCTCTCCTGCTCCTCCCCTGGCTCCTCCCCTGGCTCCTCTCCTGCTCCTCCCCTGGCTCCTCCCCTCCTCTTCTGCTCCTCCCCTGGCTCCTCCTCTCCTGCTCCTCCCTGGCTCCTCCCCTGGCTCCTCTCCTGCTCCTCCCCTGGCTCCTCCCCTCCTCTCCTGCTCCTCCCCTGGCTCCTCCCCTGCTCCTCCCCTGGCTCCTCTCCTGCTCCTCCCTGGCTCCTCCCCTCCTCCTGCTCCTCCCCTGGCTCCTCCCCTCCTCCCCTGGCTCCTCCCCTCCTCCCCTGGCTGAGCTGCTCAGGGGGAACATGGGGGGAACATGTTCTTTGCGTGAAGACGGGGAGTGTCTTCTCTTTAAACGAAAGGAATCTCTGTGAGATTCTCTGGAGAAGAGACTGTGATGGGGAGGATGAGAGAGATAGTATGATGGAGAGAGAGACTGATGGGGGAGAGAGAGAGAGTATGACGGAGAGAGAGACTGATGGTATTATGGAGAGGCAGAAAGAGATGGCATGATGGAGAGAAGGAGCGAGAGACTGATGGAGAGGCGGACAGAGAGGCTTGGATGCAGAGATTGACAGCGTAGAAGCGTGGGGATTATTTGAAACCACGAGGCTGATTTGCAAGGAACTGACACATGAATAGGAAAAAGCTTTTAAGCACGCTGTTTGAGCGGTCGGGGTCGTTTCCCTCCCATGTTCTGCTCTGAGTGTGTTGTGGTGTCGGAGGTCTAGCGTCTGGCTGGTCGTGAGGGAGTCTGAATCAGAGCGCCCGGCATCTCGGCTGGCGAGGCTGGCACGCTGTGGTCTCATCCCATCAGAGTCTGCTCTGGTGGGCGGGGCCTAAAGCTGCGAGGGGGAACACGGGGGAGCGAGTGAGGAGGGACGGGGGAGGGGGAGGAGAAGCGTGAGAGACGGGGGGAAGGAGAGAAGATGAGAAGAGGTTAGACGATGTTAGCGACTCTCTCGTGACCTTCCTTCCCATGGAGCACTGCTCGGCTTAGTGCTCACCAGTGTTGCTCCCTGCCTACCTCTCTGTCTCTCACTGTCTCTCACTGTTTTCTCCCTGCCTACCTCTCTGTCTCTCACTGTTTCTCTCTGGTCTCTCTCTGTCTCTCACTGTTTCTCCCGGCCTGTCTCTCCCTGCCTATCTCTCTCTCTGTCTGTGTCTCTATTTCTTTCCTTTCTCACTTTCACCCCATCTCTCTCTTTCCCCTCTCACAGTCCTCTCTCTCTTTCTCTATGAAGGTCTAGTTTTGTCTCACATCCCTACCACTCTGGCTCCATGCCTCTCCCCCTGCCTCTCCTCCTGCCTCTCCCCCTGACTCTCCCCCTGCCTCTCCTCCTGCCTCTCCTCCTGACTCTCCCCCTGCCTCTCCTCCTGCCTCTCCCCCTGCCTCTCCCCCTGCCTCTCCTCCTGACTCTCCCCCTGCCTCTCCCCCTGACTCTCCCCCTGCCTCTCCTCCTGCCTCTCCCCCTGCCTCTCCCCCTGCCTCTCCTCCTGCCTCTCCTCCTGTCCCAGGGCGTGCAGTCCCAGGGCATGCAGTGAGAATGTTCCACTCCTGTACGTGTGGGAAACCCCAGTGGTGCAGAGCAGGCACAGAGGCACGTTCCTCTCTCTCATTAGGAGGGAGAAGCGACCTCGCTCCTCCGTGCTGCTCAGTGCTTCTTCTAATGAGCACGCAGTCAGAGCGACGCAGTCGGAGCGACGCAGTCGGAGCGACGCAACATGCTCACTGAACAGTCTGAGGACCCGGTGATCTCTGGCTCTCTGGCTGTCATTAGTTATTGATGGTTTTCCTTAATTGAAGACCAGCTTGGGTTGTGGGAGCCCATGGTCTTAGTCTCTCTCACACACACACCACACACACACACACACACACACTTGTGCACACACACACTATGTAGTGAGGGTGGGTGTGAATAATGGCCAGAGAATGAGGGGGAGACGTAGAGAAGTGTTCTATTTAGTTATCCATTTTATGCCTGGCTGTGCACTATGCTAACAGGCGAACATGTAGCAATTTAATGATGATCATGATGAATAGATTGGAGTCTGTGGCCCGAGTTAGTCTTGCTCTCTCTCTCTCTCTCGCTCTCGCTCTCGCTCTCGCTCTCTCCTCTCCTCTCTCGCTCTCGCTCGCTCTCTCTCTCTCTCTCGCTCTCTCTCTCGCGCTCTCTCTTTGTCTATCTCTTAGTCTCTCTCTCTCTTTCTCTCTCTCTCTCTCTCGTCCATCGTGTTCTCCCACAGGTAGCTATCCATCATCGTGTTTCCCAGGTGATATTCCTCAAGGTTGTGAAGGAGATTGTCCGAGCCAGGCTGCCCGCTGTGATCGAATTTTTGTGACCGTACTTTGCCGGAGTGAATAACAGGGACTTGGAAAAGTTAAAGGTCAATGCTGGTCAAAATGTGACTGCCGACAAATGGTATTCAAAGGCTGTGGAAGTGAATTTTCCTCAGTTGTGTGGTTCCTCCCTCTCCCTCTCCCTCTCCCTCTCCCTCTCCCTCTCCCTCTCCCTCTCCCTCTCCCTCTCCCTCTCCCTCTCCCTCTCCCTCTCCCTCTCCCTCTCCCTCTCCCTCTCCCTCTCCCTCTCCCTCTCCCTCTCCCTCTCCCTCTCCCTCTCCCTCTCCCTCTCCCTCTCCCTCTCCCTCTCCTCAGCTCTGCATGGACTATTGATTCAGTCCTGGAGGCTGATTGAAGCTGCAGCCAAGAGGGGCATTCATCAGGCTCCGCCCAGGGTAACACCTTTACCCTGTCCCCCGTGTCTATGACAACCCCCCCCGAATCACTCACTGCTCTGACAGAGTGCAACTCCCAGCCTCACCTTGGGCTGGGGAAGTATTTGTCACCGTGGCGATGTGGCCTGTGCCATCAGCAGACTTGTGTAATGGACCTGTCCTCATCGGAGGGCGTGTCTGTCCCTGCAGGCTGCCTAGACAGCACTGGCACCTCAGGACATGACCCGTGGAGTCCCTCACACACACACACACACACACACACACACACACACACACACACACACACACCACACACACACACACACACAGACACATCACACACACACACACACCACACACACACCACACACACACACACACACACACACATACACACACACACACACACACACATACACACACACACACACACACACACACATACACACCTCTCACCTCTAGTGTGTTCGATACAGTGGATGGACACACACTGACACACTTCCAGATGCTAACACGCTAACACGGCATGGTACCTGTGTGATCTTAAACATCACTGTCATTGTCTTTTGATCTCAGTTATGCCCTCTCTCCCTCTCTTCCTTCTGAATCCATGTCTCCCCCACCCCCCCACTGCATCTGTTATTCATCATCTTTGAGCCTCCACAAGCCCCCCCCCACCTCCACACCCACTGCCCGCCGACAGAGAATATGAATTCATCGCACACTGCCAACACAGGCAAGTCAACACACGCCACTATACAGCAGAAACGAATCAGGCGTGTATGTGCGTTTGTGCGCTGTCAACCTTCCACCGTGAGGTGCCTGTGATGCAGCCCAGCGCCCCCCCCTCCTCACACACAGCTCCACACTTTGGACCTTTCATATTAACATCTTGTCTCGCCCACTCCGCCCCTTACGACACATTCAAACTGCATTCGTTTTATCACAGCTAATATATCAGTTGATGTGATTTCTGCCGGCCGCTCCTGTCTTCACGGCGTGGCAGAGAGAGAGAGAGAGAGAGAGAGAGAGAGTGAGAGAGAGACAGAGAGACAGAGAGAGACCGAGGGAGAGAGAGAGAGAGAGAGAGAGAGCCCGGGATGTTATCACTCTCTCTCTCTCTCTCTCTCTCTCTCTCCTCTCTCTCTCTCTCTCTCTCTCCGGCGTGGCAGAGCCCAGGATGTTATCACTGCTTGTTTATTGTAAAGGCTGATTAAGAGGCCCTGTGTGACTGTGTTTCCCAAAGGGCCCCATTCGGTCATTAGGCCCGACGTAAAAGCCTGGTCGAATATGTGATGGTGTTTCTGCCTCAGCGTGCTGTACGGGTTTTCATTTACACGCGCTCATACGGGAGAATGTGCAGCGCCGGGAGGGAACCCATATACTGAGCACACGCTCGCTCCTGTGAAGAGGCTTCAAACGGGGGTCGGCTGAGTGACCAGGCTCCACGAGGCTGATGTGTCTCGGGCTGTAAACATTATTTTCGGCTCAATTGAAACTGGGGAGAATCTAGACTCGCCGCTTTTCGGTTTGCAGAGCAGCTCGTTTATTTATCTGATGAGATTGTGTGTGATGTTGTGATTCTGCGGGGGCGCGTGTGTGTGTGTGTCGCTGACAAAGATGTCTTCTCAGAATTCAGCATGCTGCTGTGACCCTCCGTGCTGGGCCCAGTAGAGGTAATGAATCTCCAGCAGCAGCTCAGGCCCTGAGTAAACAGGACACATACTCTGTTTGTCCACCTTCACCAAGCTAAAGGAACTGCTTCCATTTCGCTTTGGCTACAGAGCTACAAAAATCCACTGCAAGGCAGTCGCTGCCTCATGTTTCAACAGTCAGAGCTGCAGTCGCTGCCTCATGTTTCAACAGTCAGAGCTGCAGTCGCTGCCTCATGTTTCAACAGTCAGAGCTGCAGTCGCTGCCTCATGTTTCAACAGTCAGAGCTGCAGTCATTACTTGCTTGGAGTGTAGGACACTTTAATGTAGTCTTCCTGTTTTATGTCTTTCATTTCTGCCGTGCAGGTGTATAGAGGGAGTGGAGCGCGTATAAGAGATTAGTCGGTCGGTTCTTTTAGGCTTCGCTGTGTTTGCCCAGGGTTGATATAGTCTGTTTCATCACGGTCTTGCTCTGGTATTCATACGCACGCCTCTCCGCGTAGCGCTGCCCCGGAGAACAAACAAGTGCACCCCTCTCCACGTAGTGCTGCCCCGGAGAACAAACAAGTGCACCCCTCTCCACGTAGTGCCGCCCCGGAGAACAAACAAGCGCACAGGGAGAGACCTGGCGGAGCAGGGAGGGGTCGAGCTGTGAAGCCCGCTGTGTTTACTGAAGGCCTGGGCGGACTGACAGGCAGGGAGATGGAGTAAATAGGCTGACTCGCTGATATTCCAGGCGAGGGGGTGAACAGACATGCAGACAGACAGGTGGAGGGGAGGGGTGTGCGGGGGGTTCACTCGCTCTTAAGGTTTTGCTGTTTCTTCCTCACTGCATCTCATTAATTTTCTCATTTAGTCAGAACAGTGGAGTGTGCAAACAGGAACAGGGGGTCCTGCCTGCTGATGAGCTCAGGGGAGGGGGGGGAGGGAGGGGGGGGGGCGGCCGCTCCCGTTTGGTTCGTGGGTTTGCCCATGCTCTCCGAGACATGCTCGCATGCGTGTGGAGCAGTTTCTGCTCCAGCTTCCCTGTCCAGGGTTACACAAGGCCCACTTCCCTGTCCAGGGTTACACAAGGCCCACTTCCCCGTCCAGGGTTACACAAGGCCCACTTCCCCTGTCGAGGTTACACAAGGCCCACTTCCCCGTCCAGGGTTACACAAGGCCCACTTCCCCGTCCAGGGTTACACAAGGCCCACTTCCCCGTCCAGGGTTACACAAGGCCCACTTCCCCTGTCCAGGGTTACACAAGGCCCTCTTCCCTATCCAGGGTTACACGAGGCCCACTTCCCTGTCCAGGGTTACACAAGGCCCTCTTCCCTGTCCAGGGTTACACAAGGCCCACTTCCCCGTCCAGGGTTACACAAGGCCCACTTCTCTGTCCAGGGTTACACAAGGCCCACTTCCCTGTCCAGGGTTACACAAGGCCCACTTCCCCGTCCAGGGTTACACAAGGCCCACTTCTCTGTCCAGGGTTACACAAGGCCCACTTCCCTGTCCAGGGTTACACAAGGCCCACTTCCCAGTCCAGGGTTACACAAGGCCCACTTCCCCGTCCAGGGTTACACAAGGCCCACTTCCCCTGTCCAGGGTTACACAAGGCCCTCTTCCCTATCCAGGGTTACACGAGGCCCACTTCCCTGTCCAGGGTTACACAAGGCCCTCTTCCCTGTCCAGGGTTACACAAGGCCCTCTTCCCTGTCCAGGGTTACACAAGGCCCACTTCCCCAGTCCAGGGTTACACAAGGCCCTCTTCCCCAGTCCAGGGTTACACAAGGCCCACTTCCCCTGTCCAGGATTACACAAGGCCCACTTCCCTGTCCAGGGTTACACAAGGCCCACTCCCCTGTCCAGGGTTACACAAGGCCGCTCCCCTGTCCAGGGTTACACAAGGCCCACTTCCCTGTCCAGGGTTACACAAGGCCGCTCCCCTGTCCAGGGTTACACAAGGCCCACTTCCCTGTCCAGGGTTACACAAGGCCGCTCCCCTGTCCAGGGTTACACAAGGCCCACTTCCCTGTCCAGGGTTACACAAGGCCCACTTCCCCTGTCCAGGGTTACACGAGGCCCACTTCCCTGTCCAGGGTTACACAAGGCCCTCTTCCCTGTCCAGGGTTACACAAGGCCCACTTCCCCAGTCCAGGGTTACACAAGGCCCTCTTCCCTGTCCAGGGTTACACGAGGCCCACTTCCCCAGTCCAGGGTTACACAAGGCCCTCTTCCCTGTCCAGGGTTACACAAGGCCCACTTCCCTGTCCAGGGTTACACAAGGCCCACTTCCCCAGTCCAGGGTTACACAAGGCCCTCTTCCCTTTCCAGGGTTACACAAGGCCCACTTCCCTGTCCAGGGTTACACAAGGCCCACTTCCCTATCCAGGGTTACACAAGGCCCACTTCCCTGTCCAGGGTTACACAAGGCCCACTTCCCTGTCCAGGGTTACACAAGGCCCTCTTCCCTGTCCAGGGTTACACAAGGCCCACTTCCCTGTCCAGGGTTACACAAGGCCCACTTCCCCAGTCCAGGGTTACACAAGGCCCACTTCCCCAGTCCAGGGTTACACAAGGCCCTCTTCCCTTTCCAGGGTTACACGAGGCCCACTTCCCTATCCAGGGTTACACAAGGCCCACTTCCCTGTCCAGGGTTACACAAGGCCCTCTTCCCTGTCCAGGGTTACACAAGGCCCACTTCCCTATCCAGGGTTACACAAGGCCCACTTCCCCAGTCCAGGGTTACACAAGGCCCACTTCCCTGTCCAGGGTTACACAAGGCCCACTTCCCTGTCCAGGGTTACACAAGGCCCACTTCCCTGTCCAGGGTTACACAAGGCCCCACTTCCCTATCCAGGGTTACACAAGGCCCACTCCCCTGTCCAGGGTTACACAAGGCCCACTTCCCCTGTCCAGGGTTACACAAGGCCCACTTCCCTGTCCAGGGTTACACAAGGCCCACTTCCCCTGTCCAGGGTTACACGAGGCCCACTTCCCTGTCCAGGGTTACACAAGGCCCTCTTCCCTGTCCAGGGTTACACAAGGCCCACTTCCCCAGTCCAGGGTTACACAAGGCCCTCTTCCCTGTCCAGGGTTACACAAGGCCCACTTCCCCAGTCCAGGGTTACACAAGGCCCTCTTCCCTGTCCAGGGTTACACAAGGCCCACTTCCCCGTCCAGGGTTACACAAGGCCCACTTATCAGCCCCGCTCTTGGCACCTTGATGTTTGGCGTTGTGCGTGGATTAGTCCTCTATTTCTGGGCTCACTCCTCCAGCGGTGTTGTGCTGTTGTGTTTGACCACCCCCAGAGGACCCGCAGGTGGCCCTGGCTCCTGCAGCAGGTGCCAGGGCTGTGCCAGCCAGGCCTAGGGGCCTCCGGGGTGGGGTGGGGGGGTGGGGAGATTGGGGGTGGTGGTGGGGGGGGTGGGATGGAGCTTGAGGTGTGCCCACCACTGATTGGAATAACCTCAATCTAGCAGCAGTTGAACCAGGGCCTCTGCTCTGCTCTGAATCCTGATATTAAAATGTGGAGTGTTGGCAGGAGAAGATCTTTATAGAGCCTGGGGAACAGGTGAGACTGAGAAAGCAAAATGATTGAGTGAGTTTTGTGTGTGTGTGTGCGTGCATGCGTAGCAGGTATGCTTATAAGCGGATATGAGATTCCAGTGGCGAAGGCAGAAGCAGGGTCGATTTTCAGAGTTGGATTTTCCCAGTGTGATGGTAAAGTTCTAAAGAAATATTGAAAATAAAATGACTGGTGCCTTCCAAGAGAGCGGTGACTAAACTATTCTTCTCAGTCCTCTGTTACCCTAGGCAACATCCCTGCATTCCTCTGACTCATTATTCTTATTCCTATTATTAAGGTGAAATTAACTCCTCCGCCATGCTGGAAGTCATGTGGCTTCTGTGTATCTGGAACAGACTTCTCCCAGAGGTGAAGCCATTAGGGTCAGGGTGTGTGTGATGTGTGTTTGTGTGACGTGTGTTTGTGTGATGTGTGTATGTGTGATGTGTGTTTGTGTGACGTGTGTTTGTGTGACGTGTGTTTGTGTGATGTGTGTTTGTGTGATGTGGGTGTGTGTGATGTGTGTTTGTGTGATGTGTGTTTGTGTGACGTGTGCTTCTGACTTGTTTCTGTGTTTCTGCTTCTTAGTGTGTCCTTGCTGCTGGTGCTCGTCTCTCCTCTGCTATCAGTGCGCTCCACACCCCGTCCCCCCTCCGCCCCCCTGTCCCCCTGTCCCCCCCTCCACACCCCGTCCCCCGTCCCCCTCCGCCCCCCTGTCCCCCCTCCACACCCCGTCCCCCTCCGCCCCCCTGTCCCCCCTGTCCCCCCTCCACACCCGTCCCCCTCCGCCCCCCTGTCCCCCTGTCCCCCCTCCACACCCCGTCCCCCGTCCCCCTCCGCCCCCCTGTCCCCCCTCCACACACCCCGTCCCCCCCTCCGTCCCCCGTCCCCCTCCGCCCCCTGTCCCCCCTCCACACACCCCGCCCCCCGTCCCCCTCCGCCCCCCTGTCCCCCCTCCACACCCACCCCCGTCCCCCTCCGCCCCCCTGTCCCCCCCTCCACACCCCGCCCCCCGTCCCCCTCCGCCCCCCTGTCCCCCCCCCCTGCCCCCAGCAGGAGTAAGGGAGCGTTGCAGTGTCATGGATATTCTCTTAATCCTGAGAGCATTACTGGCATGACTAAACATGCCTCCAAAAAAGCCGCACATATAATCAGCTTCATGGGGAAAACCCACACCAAGCAAACAGAACAAATAAGTTTCTGCTCATTTATCTAATGATGACTGTATCGCACCTCACAGTCAGATCATCAGATCACATCCAGGGGTGTCATGTGTGGCTGTCCCCTCCTGCTGCTCGTCACCCTCCCCGCCTCCGCGTCCTCGGGTCACACAGCGTGACATCTGTGTTCCAAATCCTCCCAAAACGAATCGGTTTGCTTTTGAGATTGAAAATGGATATGTTGCTGCTGTGCCCCCCCCGAGCGGTGGTGAGTTGTGTCCCGGTAGAGTCGGGGGGCCCGTCGTAAAGCTGATCGATACCCAGGGCCGGCTTCCCCCTGCGTGCACGCTGATTGGCCGCATGGTTTATGGGTCCCCTTGACAGAGTGACTCATGTGAATCATCTGCTTAGGCTCGGGTACTTCAGGAAGACTGTTGGGTTGCCAAATAACAAATTACATACTTTGCTGACTAAGAGCCTGCGTATATTTAATCATGTGTTCGTCTTCGGTAATCCCCCGGTGGACGCATGGTGTACTTATTTATTTTTTATTAATCTGTCTGTTAAGTCTCTCACGGTTACGACGCGCTCTACGCTGCACCTAAACGGATCTGGAAAGAACCGGAATGACATTCCGAGGACTCTGTGTGTTTACAGAGGTGTGCAGAAATGCGCGTGGTTCAGTGTAACGCAGGATGTTTTAGATCGTCACATTAACGTACAGTTGTGGATTTGTCCTTCAGGATGCAGGGTCAGTCCGGATCAAGTTCCATCTGTTGAAATCTCCAGCAGTTATGCACCGGCAGCCCTGATTAGCCTCTCACACACACAGACTCACGTAGAGAGAGAGAGATGGAGAGAGGGAGAGAGGGAGAGAGGGAGAGTGAGGGAGAGTGAGGGGCAGCCTAATAAACAAGCCCACAGCAGGGAAAATCTCACCAGCCCAATACCACATCAATAATTCATCACTAACACTGGTTTAAGGAGCCCACAGAAGAGAGGGTGTGTGTGTGTGTGTTGGGGGCGAGACGGTGTTATGAGAGAGGAGAGAAAGGGCCGGAGAACAACACAAGTGAGGGAATACTGCTAACGTGACAGATTTGCATAGACGTGAGATTGAAGAGAGAGGACAGCCTTGCAGCTGGGACCTTGGGTCTCTCGACCGATGAGGACTCTGTCCCGGCAGGAGAGACTAGCCTTCATTTGTCCACGAGCATCACCTCGTCCATGCAAAACCTGTCAAGCAGGAAGAGCAGTGTGTGTTGGATTCCTGTTCTTTTATGACCCAGATTTTGCCTGTTGTCTTTGGATTCTGTGTTTGGTTTTTGAACTCCTCACTGTCCCTGGGTTTTGAGCCTTGTGTGTTGTTGTTTTTCCACCTGCTCGCTGTGTGGATCAAATAACCTCACCTTTATCCACCGTGTGTTGGTCTCAGTCTCTACTGACACAAAGTCACGAGTCATGCTAGAATTTTTCTCTGAGACTCCTCAGGAACAAAGCGAAGGAGTGCACAGGGCAGGCTAAGTGGTTGGATAAATAGGTACCTACTGAGCTGATGTTGAGTGATTGACATTGAACAGCTAAGGTACCACAATGCAACACCAAGGACAGAGCCAGCAGTGCTTGGGGGGGAAAAACTGTAGAGAGGCGAGAGAGGAAAGAAATAGAAATAAACTGAAGAGTGTAGTGGAGGGGGGGGGGAGGGGGGAGGGGGGGGGTGATGAGAGGGGAGGTGACAAGAGGAGAGAAGATAAGCAGTTTGGGATGATGTTTCCCAGGGACTAGGGATGTTTACACGGTTGCAGGTGGAGCTGGGGGATTGTTGATGGTTTTTTTTTCGGCATCATCAACTTGGCACGACACGAATGGGGAGGGGAGGAGGATGGGAGGGGGGGGGAGGGGGGAGGGCTGCAGAAGCTTGTTTAGAAAAGCAATGGTTTGAGATAGACATCTCTCTCTCCACCTTTGGCACTTTCCTTCCTCCATCTTCTAGACGTTCTCTTCATGGCCCCTCTCCTCCTCTCTCAGGCGAAATGAACTTCCTCCCAGTGACAGAGAGAGGAGATTAAAGGTGACACCCCCAGATTGCCTGGCCTATTGGCAGCGGGCGGCCAAGAAGGAAATAAGATGACACCAAATCTAATATCAACAATGTTCTGAATGCGAGACCCAGAGGCTGTCTGCTGGGTTGTTTGTTTTTACGTTTAATAAGCTGGTGTGTGTGTCACCTCACATGCATGTATCCGTGTGTGCGTGTGGTGATACGGCATCCTAGACTGTGTCATGCTGTAAACTCAGTGTCTGACTGCCTGCTCAGTCCTCTCTCTCCCCAGACCTTGTGGCTTTCTGACTGCCTGCTCGGTCCTCTCTCTCCCCCAGACCTTGTGGCTGTCTGACTGCCTACTTAGTCCTCTCTCTCCCCCAGACCTTGTGGCTGTCTGACTGCCTGCTCAGTCCTCTCTCTCCCCAGACCTTGTGGCTGTCTGACTGCCTGCTTAGTCCTCTCTCTCCCCCAGACCTTGTGGCTGTCTGACTGCCTGCTCGGTCCTCTCTCTCCCCAGACCTTGTGGCTGTCTGACTGCCTGCTTAGTCCTCTCTCTCCCCCAGACCTTGTGGCTGTCTGACTGCCTGCTCGGTCCTCTCTCTCCCCAGACTTGTGGCTGTCTGACTGCCTGATCAGTCCTCTCTCTCCCCAGACCTTGTGGCTCTCTGACTGCCTGATCAGTCCTCTCTCTCCCCCAGACCTTGTGGCTGTCTGACTGCCTGCTCGGTCCTCTCTCTCCCCCAGACCTTGTGGCTGTCTGACTGCCTGCTTAGTCCTCTCTCTCCCCAGACCTTGTGGCTGTCTGACTGCCTGCTCGGTCCTCTCTCTCCCCCAGACCTTGTGGCTGTCTGACTGCCTGCTCGGTCCTCTCTCTCCCCAGACCTTGTGGCTGTCTGACTGCCTGCTTAGTCCTCTCTCTCCCCAGACCTTGTGGCTGTGCGCTCAGTGTCTGACTGCCTGCTTAGTCCTCTCTCTCCCCCAGACCTTGTGGCTGTCTGACTGCCTGCTTAGTCCTCTCTCTCCCCCAGACCTTGTGGCTGTCTGACTGCCTGCTCAGTCCTCTCTCTCCCCAGACCTTGTGGCTGTGCTGCTCAGCTGCTCTGACTGCCTGCTTAGTCCTCTCTCTCCCCAGACCTTGTGGCTGTAAACTCAGTGTCCTCATTTCCATCCGTTTGATTTATACTGATGCTGATGGCCCCGCCCCCTGATAGCCCCCCCCCTGTGGGACGTATGGCTTCCCCTCGTCCGGAACAGACACACCATCCCCTCTCTCTCTGTCCAGGCTCAGTCCAGCTCGCCCTCACATGATTTAACTGTGATGACCTCAGACTCTCTCTCTCTCCCTCCCTCTGGTCTCCTCGTCATCCTTCCGGATCTTTCCGTCCCCGTCTCTCCTCCGCTCCTCCTCCCCCCTCTCCGTTCTGTCTACGGGTTGATTTATAAGAGATCATACCTGTTTGTTAAGCTCATACATCAGGGACTAACGCAACCATCTGGAGCGTTGGCTCGTGTGTGTGTGTGTGTGTGTGTGTGTGTGTGCTGTAGCCCTGTTGTGACTGATGACTGCTGGAAAAGCAGGGACACAAGCATCTATATGCAAACTCATGGGAAATGGAAACACATGCAGGACTGAACTGACTCAAGTGTGTGTGTGTGTCTCTCTCTCTCCTCACTATCTCTCTCTCTCTCTCTCACACCCACTCTGACTCTCTCTCTCTCTCTCTCTCTCTCTCTCACACACACACACTCTCTCTCTCTCTCTCTCTCTCTGACTCTCTCTCTCTCTTTCTCTCTCACACACACACACATGCGCAAGACAGTCTGTCATTCACCGGATTGGTTCATTAAAGCATTAAGAAACATAAACTCTGTATATTCTTCCAGCTATCAATAAGCGATAAGCTGTATCTGAACTTTTGGAGACACGTTATTAGATTTCCCCAGAGCTTAACAGCAGCTGGTTGATGCTGACTCCTCTAGAACTCCGGGGAGCAATCAAGCATCGCCGTGGCAACCTTCTGCTAATCATCATAGAAGCGACTTTAGACTTCACCTGCCAGACTTTCTCAGCTGGGGTTGAGAGAAGCAGCTCGTGATCTCAAGGGGTCAAGGGGTCAACCCTCCAGGCTAGTTTCAGCCGAGCCGGTTTGAGGTGCGTGACCATCGGGTTAGCGGGTGTGAATCCAGGAGACACGCCGCACGTAGCTGTAGAACTGTGATTAGCATGCTGTCACTGCAGATGCTGTCCTTAGGGAGCTCTCTGGAAGGAGCTCTCTTGAGGCGCCTGTGAGGAGCTGAGCTGAGTAGAGCTGCGGAGCTCCAGGGTTTGAAGTGAAGCCGTAGCTAATATTAGCTGTAGACAAAGTTAGAACACATAGGATTTTCCAAGCGTCTCTCTAGAAGGAGGCTTCGGGGGGGGTTCCCCCCTGAGAGGGGGTAAGCCATCAGCGCTTCATCTTCCTCCGTGTGCGTATCCACCGGAGAGGCGCAAATGAAGCCGTCCTCTACCGTTTCATCGTTTCCTGTGAGATCATTTCCTGTGAGATCTCAACTCACTTTTATCTGGGTTCTTTTTGTTTCCCCCCTCCCCCCTCTTTCCCCCCATCAAACTTTCCTTCTCTCGTGCTTTTTCTTTCCTTCCATCTCACTTTCTGACTCTCTGTCCCCGACTCTCCCGCTCTCGTTCGTACTCCCTCGTCCTTGTTCTCTCTGTCTCTCTGTCCCTTTTCTTCTCTGTAACTCTTTCATTCTCTCTCTTCTTCTTCTCCTCCTCCGCCTCTCTCTGCCCGAGGCAGAAGAGGGTGGTGTGTTGAGGTGTGTGTGTGTTGAGAGGTGTGTGTGTGTGTGTTGAGGTGTGTGTGTGTGTCTGTGTGTTGAGGTGTTCTCTTCTCTCCCGGGTGGTGTCCTCTGGGACTCCCGGGTGCTGGTGTTCAGTATGATCCTCTCCACGCCCTCCTCGCTCCCTCTCTCTCTTTCAACAGCCACGTCTACCAGAGGATTTGACTGTACGTCTGGAAAGCTAGGAAAACTCACAAAGACGTCACCTTGATGCAGGGCCTACTTTTCTTTTTCTTCTTTGTCAAAGTCTCTCTCTGCAGTGATTCCTACTGTAAAGTTTCCCTATGAAGGGACAGCTAAAACGCCTGGTCCCCCAAGCCTCCTTCTGTGGCTGTGCCATCCTTCCCCCCTCCCTCCCCCTGTATACTCTCCTTCTGTGGCTGTGCCATCCTTCCCCCCTCCCTCCCCCTGTATACTCTCCTTCTGTGGCTGTGCCATCCTTCCCCCCTCCCTCCCCCTGTATACTCTCCTTCTGTGGCTGTGCCATCCTTCCCCCCTCCCTCCCCTGTATACTCTCCTCCTGTGGCTGTGCCATCCTTCCCCCCTCCCTCCCCCTGTATACTCTCCTCCTGTGGCTGTGCCATCCTTCCCCCCTCCCTCCCCCTGTATACTCTCTTCCTGTGGCTGTGCCATCCTCCCCCCCCCTGTATACTCTCCTCCTGTGGCTGTGCCATCCTTCCCCCCTCCCTCCCCCTGTATACTCTCCTCCTGTGGCTGTGCCATCCTTCCCCCCTCCCTCCCCCTGTATACTCGTCTCTGAGGTATTCCCTCGTAAGGCTGCCTGGCCTTATTTAGCTCAGAGACACAGCGCTGCACAATTACAGTTGCTGCAGTTTTCAAATGCGCCAGGGAGCAACCAAATCTAGGTCTCTTCCATTCAAGGCCAGTTAGTGTGTCATTACTGTAAGATCTGTTCTCATTAGTCATTCTGAGGCTGCAGGCTGTGGATAAATGTCTCGCTTTTCTTCATCGTGGAACCATCGTGAGACGGAAAACAATGAGAAGTTCTATAAGTGGATTTTATAAGATTATAAGGGCTTTCAGAAGAGGTTGTCCATCTCTTTGTCTGGACTGGAACCTCTTAGACAGCACTGATGAGGACTGTTTGGACTGCAGCGCTGCAGCTTCTCACTGTTGTGTTGAAAAATTCTGAATAGACTACACTGATCTATCCTAAATGATAATGGAATTCTTTAAATATATCAATATTATATATTGCAAGTGTTACATCAAATGACCATATATCATCCTAGTTAGGTGTCTTGCACATAGTGAAGTAGGTGCAGTTATATGCCTGTGAAAATAACATTTAAAATGTTCGAAAGTCACCCGATTCTTCTTTAGTCTTCACACCGTCACCGTGGACACAGTTGTCAAGGTCAATGTTGTCAAGGGTTATTGTAATGAGCTGTTTATCCCTGGCCTACAGCTGCAGGTCACTCGGATATGTGACCGTGGAAACGCTCTGTGTTCCGCTCACCAGACCGTCATGAAGACACACACACACACACACACACACACACACAGAGAGACACACACACACAGAGACACACACACACACACACACACAGACACACACACACCTTATATGTAGCCCCTGTCAGACACTATCCTAACGTCAGAGAGATGATGATCGCGCTTTGAGTGTGGAACTCAAAGACCGATGATCATCTCTCTGACTTGTGTGTGTGTGTGTGTCTCTGTGTGTGTGTGTGTGTGTCTGTGTGTGTGTGTGTGTGTGTCTCTCTGTGTGTGTGTGTTTATATCTGTGTGTGTGTGTGTCTTCATGACGGTCTGGTGTTCAGTAGCAATTGAATGCAATACTGAGACGCCATGCCAAATCACCTGTTATCCCAGTGCCAAAAGAGGCTGCTAAATATAAATGGTCATGAAAACATTGTGGTTGGTGGCCCTGTGGGAGAAGCATCAGCCTATCTACAGTATGACATAAGCACCTATGAATAGCTTGCAATTACTCCTAGTGTTTAAGCTTGGCTGTGTTCCCTCCTGCCCAATCACTGCAGCATGCCAGCCAAGACATGGACATGCAGACTTTCACATCAACAAACACTCAGAAACCATAAAGGTATACTTGAAGTGACTTTACGTTTGCAGGAGGAACATTGTGTGACTTAATGAAGGTCTTCTGTAGTGCTGTAGTTTATCAGCCAGTCGGATGGCAGTGGGAAATCACTCTGTGGGGGTGACGTAAGTAAGACATGAATTTTTCATTTCCGTGTTTGGAGATTTCATGCTCAGAGTATCTGACTGTGAAGCCGAGGGGATCTAGTGGGGCCCAGGAAATCGTACAAACAATATCCCTTTTCTTTTCTTACATCCGTGGACTGAATCACCAGATCTTTCTTCTGAAATGAGAGAGAGAGAGAGAGTTAAAGATATAAATGGGAACAGGGGGAAATGGAGAGAGAATGTTACAGAGAGAGAGAGAGAGAGCAGAATTATCGGAGGTAGGACAGTTATAATTCATTTGAGAGAGACTTAACAAATAATGCAAAAGACAGATTACAAGGAAAATGGGGATTGGGGCGGCATTAACAAGCCTGCAGCAGACAGGCTTGTGTAAAACAGACGTGTAGAGGTGGAGAAGATGAGATGCCAGTCCTTAGGGGAGGACGAGACGTAGGGAATGAGTTAGGGAGGGGAGAGAGAACAAGATGGATGTCAAACACGACAAGTTGATCTATGTGACTGGGGTGGTGGACAGGGGATGTTCCCTAACATAAAAAGAGGTCGGTGTCAGCGTTTTCTTAAGCACTTTAATCTTGGAGTGAAGTGCTGTGTTGTCCTAGGATTATTTGACCGAGTGTTGAGTCTTAAGGATTGGACAGGGGCAGGGTAGGCAGAGCTGCAGGGTGAGGGTGAGAGGGTTGGAGAGAGGGAGGGTGAGACGGTGAGACGGTGGACTGGGGGCTTTGGAAGGGCAGTAACACTCACACAGAACGGTGGACGAGCAGAGTGAAGTTGCTAAGCAACCCTATTTTCCCCCTGCTTGCAGGAAGTGAGGTATGTTTATCTGATATTGCAGAGAAAAATAGAGAGGAAGATGTGGGGGGCGGGGGGGGAGGGAGAAGAAGAAATGAGCAGATTATCAAGGGAGAGTGTGAGAAGCAGAGATAAAGCTCTGAGAAAGATTACTTTTTTGTGTTTGCCTGTCTATGCTGCCTTGAGCATTGCAACAAAGTGTGTGTGTGTGTGTGTCTGGAAGCCTGGTGGTCTTGGCTTGCTGGTTTCGAGGCAGCCCGAGACAGCCGTGCTGCTACAAACCCACTCTGGAACACACGTCCCATCCGCAGAGATCAGCTTCAGTAGGGCCGTCCTGTACTATTTATAACTGACCTAGCTAAGGCCCAGGAGCGCACACTCTGCACTAAAACATGATATGGGCATTATCCATGTAAACCAAGACTGGTTACATGGATTACCTGCCATCCTCACCAGCTCCTATTGGCTGTGAATGGTCCTCCTCATCCCTCCATCCCCCTCTTCACGTGCCCTGCAGCTGGGAAGACTGGTCCTCACGTCGCCCCAGCGGGCCCCTCTCCACTTGGAGCCTGTTCCGTCGAGCTGCAGTACGCCCCTCACATCGACGTACGCCCCCAGCTTCCTGGCTATAATCCTCCTCTCTGCTCTTCCTGACATCTTCCCGGACCTTGTCCCCCCCCGTCCCCCGTAACCCCCCCGTCCCCCGTCCCCCACCTCTCTGCAGCAGAGTGGCTGTCCTCTGCTGTGGTCCCCAGCGGGGGACAGCCCTGGGCTACAGGCAGGTCGATACCCAGTCCCGGGTCGAGCATCTAAGCCTGCAGCGGTTCAACTGTACACAGAGTTACTCTCCGCGCTGTTCACAATTCATGTTGACGCTCCCCCATGTGGTGGAAGGTGTTCTCGTATAGGATGACCTGGCAAACATTAGATGACATGCCCGAGACTCGGGTGGGTGGATGTATGGAGAGACCTGCGGGAGAGAGAGCGGAGAGAGAGAGTGGAGAGAGAGAGCGGAGAGAGAGCGGAGAGAGAGAGCGGAGAGAGAGCGTGTTCTGTGAACTCCTGAGCCTGCGGTGAATGTGGAGCCTGAGGTGCTCTGTACCACTGACACATTTCCAGCCACGTCTGCTACTTTTCTTCTTCTTCTGTTATTCTGTTCGACACTCGCATACAGCGACAATGTTCCACCCTGCCTTTTCCCTCTGCTCTCCTGGTCAAAGATCTCACGAGTTCTCATCCAACCGACCTCATTAAATGTGGATTTATGCTGCGTTTGGCCCTTCTGCTTAGCTGTGTACAGCAGCCTTGTTTTGGGGGGGGGCCCTGTGTCGGAGCCTTCTTAACAGCCTGTGGAACTCCTGGCAGATGGAAGGATCCAGAAGGTTTGTGAGGGACTAGGGACAGGGGGAGGCCTGACAGGCTGGGCCTGCGGGGAGGCAGCCCCCGTGATTGGCCCTGTCTGCTACATGATCAAGCCGTATGGTTGGCTGTGCCGGGCAGACACTGCCTGGGCCCAGGCTGTCATGTAGGTTGTCATGGAGTCTTGCACTACTGGTTGTCAGAGCTGCTTGGCAACCAAACACATAATGCTCTCTAGCGCAACAATGTAAAACACAGGAGTTCATCAATTCAAAGTAAAATCTTTTTTCCTGCCAGTTGGGTTGGAAAATAAACACCTTACAATCAATGTAAAAAAACGATCCTCAAAAATCAAGCTTCAGAAATATAAATATAACAATATTCAGGTTGCAAATGATCAAATCGTGAAATTCTGATTAAGAAGAAATTGGAGGCAAAGAGAAATTGGCAAAACAAATCGAGCCAAAGTTTTTTTTTACAAATGTAAAAAAAGATTTGAGACAAAAAAAATCCCTATCAAGTCAGATTTTCATGAAACTAGGAGAATACTCTTACCCACAAAATATATTTAAAAAAGGAAAATAAAAGAAATCTAGACCAAAGGAGGTAAAATGTGTTGGCAGCTAGGCTAACACAAGATTTGACGTTTTTTTTTGTAATGCTGACAAGACCAGACAAGCCCCAGGGCACAGACACATGACAGAAACCAAGGAGGCAATATAATCCCCAGTAGATTGACATCCCAAAATGGAATGTTTCTATTTCACATCTTCCTAGTGTTGTGTTCGACCCATCACCCTCCATCTCCTCCCTCAGTTTCCTCGGACTGTCTCTGCTCTCGAATGCAGTTAGCCATAACTCCTCTGTTTGTTCCAGGGCCATTGTTGATTCAGGATGAGAAGCAGGGCAAAGTGAGGGGTGTGTGTGTGTGTGTGTACGTGTGTATACAGGGCCCTGAGGCCTGTAATAGATGGCTTTAGAGAATAATCCTGGACATTGGTTGTCTGTTGTAACCTCAGCAGGGATCCCACTGTCACTGAGAGGACAGGGACGGGATTAGAGAAGGGGGGGGGGAGAAGAGGAGGAGGGAGGGGGAGAGGAGGGGGAGAGGAGAGGAGGGGAGAGGAGAGGAGGGGAGAGGAGGAGGAGGAGAGGAGGAGGAGAGGAAGAGTGAGAGGAGGAGGAGGAGGAGGAGAGGAGGAGGAGAGGAGGAGGGATATATAAGAAAAAGGGATTGAAGGTGCCGGGTAAATAATATATGATTTAAGTAAAACAGACTAGAGCTATCAGACGACTGCTTGATGTCTCAGTGAGATTGGTGGATAGTTGGAGAATGGTCTAGAATCCTTTTCCCATTTTAGCTCTTGGTAATGTTCAAGGCTCCCCTTACTAAAGCACACCCATTGTGACACATCTTTCTGCGGGTCTTCTTCTGTGGTTTTTGCCTTTGAAATATGTTATACAGAGACTACCCATGCAGTTATTAGTTTCTTTACTCCCACCTTTGGGAGGTGAGGTGATGTTTTAAAGTATGTTGAACCAGAATCAACAATCTGACATTACTCTGTTGCAAAAAAGGTACTAAAAGGAAGAAAAAACGGAAGGACAAAAAAATAGAAAAGGTTTTGTCCAATTGAAACCTGTTGTGTAAGATAATGAGCTCCTCTGAGAGTTGTTTAGCAGCAGAGACAGCTGAGTGCCAGAGGAATGGCAGTTTCAGAGCATGTTACAATAATTGTGTTCCGGCCTTTTGCAAGGTCGAGGCTTCCTCATTGGCTCTGAAACACTGTCAATCAAACTCCAGCTGGGGGAAAGTGGGGACTTTCAGACAGGAATCAGGGGTGCTGTTTCTCATCTGGGATTTTAAAAGGGTATCTTTCGCAGCTTGAAATGGTTTCTGAGGACGAGAAAAGCTGTCATTTCAAATCTTCCTGAAATCTTGTTCTGGTGTCACACAAACTGAAATGATCAACTGTAATTTGCAGCCACAGTTTGACTCCCACGCTTACAAATGACCAGAGCATTTAGTTCATCATTCTCCAGCCCACTCATTCTCACCATCTCTCTTTATTTCTCGTTTGCACTCGACTGATAAGCTCCCTGCCCATAGGGCCTGAGAAGATAAAGAGGCTTGATAAGGAGACCTGAAGGCCTGAGATTATGGTTCGGATCTTCCTTCATGGGATCACACACAAACGAACATGCACACACACACACACACACACTCACTTGATAAACACTTAGTTCTCACATTAGCGTTCTACAGACTCGCGGGCATAAGGGAGATCTTTTATTTACAGCTGCTAAGGTGTAGAGTGGAGCCTCTCTCCGGAGCTGATCTATAATGAAGCAGACAGAGGGTGATAACATCAGAGGAAGTTAGGGAGCGTCTGAATGCGCCTGTAAGAATGGATTTTCCAACCATTCCTCTCGGGTGCACTATGCCTCTGTGCCGTCTCCCGTAAACCGATGGTTTATCGACACACTCCTCAAGGGTTCAGAATAAATAAGTACAACTAGAACGCGTTATCTGCGTTTAATTCCAATTCGAAATTCCTGAGAAAAAGTGTTTGTCATGTAGGTTTCTGTAGAGGGGCCTTACGCAATCTCAGTCACGGTTGAGGTCGATTGTGAATGCTGAGTTATCTGTGTTTTAGCTGAAGACACACAGCGAGGAGGTTTTTGAACCAGGCACATGGGAAGGTGCGATGTAACTTCACACTCCACGAACATCAACAACACCTGCCACAACAAGAGGTGTGAAGGCTCGAACTCTTCATGCTTTCTCTCATCTGCCCTTGAGTTCGATACGGTGCTGGCCTACAGTATACTCAGGTGTGAGGTTCGTGTTGGGATTGTGTTCTGTCGGTGTTACGTCATGCTGTCTGTGTCTGGTGGCCCGGTGATGACAGCACTGTTGACATGGAGGCAGTCGCCCAGGTTACGGCGGATGACTGCATCGTCTGATGTTTTGGCTTGGAGCCGATGTTGATTTCTAAGGCTAGATCCTCGACTTTTGCTCTGCCTTCATTTGTATTCCGTCTCTTCATTTATTCATCACGACCACACTACCCCCGTCTTCCCAAGCTCAGATTCCCATCGTTTTATTGACATGAAATAGTTATACAACATCGTGAAATGTGGATTTCCCATGTGGCCTAGCAGCCTGTTGTTTAAGCCCTACGTTCAGATGTTTGTGGGATAATATCAGATGGATGTTTTTAAAGAGCACGGCAGTCCATGCGGGATGCTCAGGTCCAGGACGACCTGAGAGGTGACGTCTGTGTGGTGAGGCTGGGAGGCCCAGCTGTCTCCTCTGTCCCTGTACCAGCCCGGCTGTCTCCTCAGTCCCTGTACCAGCCCGGCTGTCTCCTCAGTCCCTGTCCCAGCCCGGCTGTCTCCTCAGTCCCTGTACCAGCCCGGCTGTCTTCTCAGTCCCTGTACCAGCCCGGCTGTCTCCCCTGTCCCTGTCCCAGCCCGGCTGTCTCCCCTGTCCCAGCCCGGCTGTCTCCTCTGTCCCTGTCCCAGCCCGGCTGTCTCCCCTGTCCCAGCCCAGCTGTCTCCTCTGTCCCTGTACCAGCCCGGCTGTCTCCTCAGTCCCTGTCCCAGCCCGGCTGTCTCCTCAGTCTCTGTACCAGCCCGGCTGTCTCCCCTGTCCCTGTACCAGCCCGGCTGTCTCCCCTGTCCCAGCCCGGCTGTCTTCTCAGTCCCTGTACCAGCCCGGCTGTCTTCTCAGTCCCTGTCCCAGCCCGGCTGTCTCCCCTGTCCCCTCACCACCCAGGTGATCAGCCTCAATGTCCCATGGTGCCGCTCTGTTGTAGCCCACAGCTCAGGGGCTGGATGAGAGGTGAGACTGGAAGGAACAGTCTCTACCTCAGATGGTCTGACAAGGCGGTTCAGCTGTTAATAACATCTACAGCAGCCACCTGGGGTGTGTTTAAATATGTATGAGAGAGAGAGAGAGGAGGGAGTTTGGGGGGGGGATGTTCATTGATTGTTGAACATGATTACCATCTGACTATGCTCACTCTGTGTGACCTGTGAATTGGTCCGTGTGGGAACTCATTTTACCTCTATTATTTCTGGAAAAGATCCTACTAGCAAAGCAGTTTTGAAGTCCTGAATAAGCCCTCTCTCTGCAAGGCATATTTATTCTGCATTATATGTGATGAACTTCTGAATGTTGACAGAAACCCTGAGGTTTGAGGATCACCTACGTTTTCAAAGAACTGGCTTTCAGGTTTCTTCTCTGAAAACATTCGGTGACAAATCGGCGAAAAAAACTGCTCACTCAGAGTTGTCTTTGACGCCAGCAGGAAACAAAAGACTTTGATTTGCCTGCTTACACACACGCAAACACTTTGCACACACTTTCAATTTCCTCTCTGGCAGCTGGTCTTGGCAGAGGAAAGCGTGACATGGAGAGATAGACGATCAGTGTGAGTTAATGGCACCGAGAGGATCCCTGAATCATGCTCTGCTTTGAAGTGTGTGCCTCTCTCTCTCTATCTCTCTCGCCCAGAGAGAGGAAACTAATGGCAGAAATACAGCTGGATGGATTTAGGCTCTCGGTTGCAACGGTTCCAGAAGTTGTATATGTGCGTTTGTGTTTCTGCATGCTGGCGTGTGCTGATTTGTGCTGTTTTGTTTGTGCCCGCCTGTGTGCTCTTGCGTGTGTGTTCCATGCGTGTGTGTTCCATGCGTGTGTTCTTGTGTGCCGGTGTGTTCCTGCATGTGCTGTGTGTTTACCTGCGTGTGTTCTTGCCAGATGGTTCCAGCCAGTGCTAGTGATGGGAGAGCAGTGAGAGTAGTGAAGCAGAAAGAGTAGTGAAGCAGTGAAGCAGTGAAGCAAAGAGAGTAGTGAAAGTAGTGAAGCAGTGAGAGTAGTGAAGCAGTGAAGCAGTGAAGCAAAGAGAGTAGTGAGAGTAGTGAAGCAGAGAGAGTAGTGAAGCAGTGAGAGTAGTGAAGCAGTGAAGCAAATAGAGTAGTGAAGCAGAGAGAGTAGTGAAGCAGTGAGAGTAGTGAAGCAGTGAAGCAAAGAGAGTAGTGAGAGTAGTGAAGCAGAAAGAGTAGTGAAGCAGAGAGAGTAGTGAAGCAGTGAAGCAGTGAAGCAAAGAGAGTAGTGAGAGTAGTGAGAGTAGTGAAGCAGTGAGAGTAGTGAAGCAGTGAAGCAGTGAAGCAAAGAGAGTAGTGAAGCAGAGAGAGTAGTGAAGCAGAGAGAGTAGTGAAGCAGAGAGAGTAGTGAAGCAGTGAAGCAAAGAGAGTAGTGAGAGTAGTGAAGCAAAGAGAGTAGTGAAGCAGAGAGAGTAGTGAAGCAGTGAGAGTAGTGAAGCAGTGAAGCAAAGAGAGTAGTGAGAGTAGTGAAGCAGTGAGAGTAGTGAAGCAGAGAGAGTATTGAAGCAGTGAGAGTATTGAAGCAGTGAGAGTAGTGAAGCAGTGAAGCAAAGAGAGTAGTGAGAGTAGTGAAGCAGAGAGAGTAGTGAAGCAGTGAGAGTAGTGAAGCAGTGAAGCAAAGAGAGTAGTGAGAGTAGTGAAGCAGAGAGAGTATTGAAGCAGCAGGTGACAGCATCATGGGTCAGTAGTGCAGACCCATGCAGATGGCCATGTGACAGTGACCCATGTGACAGTGACCCATGTGACAGTGACAGTTACCCAAGGTCAGAGGACAGGAGGAAGGAGTGAGGACATCCTAGGTCCACTCTGAGAAAACAGCTTCGACAGGAGAAGCAACGCCACGCTCTCCTGTCGGCACGCGGCGCAGAGGCTAGCGTAGATAAGCGGGAGCCACAGGCCACGCCCATAACAGCCACGCCCATAACAGCCACGCCCATAACAGCTACGCCCATAACAGCTACGCATACAGAACATGTAGATAAGTCGTCCTATTAGTGGGCCACAGCCCGGCACTTCTGTTGCTTTGACTCTCCCTGTAAGTGGTTAGGATGAAAGAGCCAGTCGGTTAGAATATAGTTAGCCGAATGCTAATGTCTTGAAATTGGCGTTGCGTGAAAAAACACAAGGAAGTCTTCAGCGGTAGTTAGGCTCTGAAGTGTCTCTGTGAGAGAGAGAGGGGTTGGAGAAAGTGGGGAGAAAAAAAACATTATAGTTACTTTGTTATTCCCGTGGCTTTTCGAATGCCATTGAACATCCTCTACTTCATCTCGTGAATCTCCATGTATCACAAAGGAGGGTAAATAGGTGTCAAATCTGGGGCATGGATGTGTGGGCTTAAAGGTTCCACTCTCATTAGTGTCACTTCATCGCTTGGGCTCGCGTGACAACCGGGACACCACAGTATGTGGTGTGCGGGTGCATGTGCTTACCTGTTGAGAAGGCAGGTAACTCTGCCTCGCATTCTGCCTCTCTGTCTCCAGCTCCAGGTGGTTCTGGGACTCTACTGAACTGTGAGGAGGCGAGAAGGCGTTTTCCTGCTTTGGACAAGCTGTGTAGAAGGGGCTTGGGTCACGGTGTCTCTCCTTTTCTCACCTCCTCTCTCTCTCTCTCTATCTACGTATGTCTCTCTGTCCTCTGGATCTTTCCATCTATAGAACTGCCCGTGTCACTCGGTGAAATATAACTTGGAGGAGTGCTGGCTGAAATATATCTCTTTGGCCAAACAGGCCATAACTCAGAGAGAAATGTTAGTTCGTATTTCAGCCCGAGAAGGGAGAGAGGAAGGTGGAGATGAAGAGGTTGAGTGGGAATGAGAGAATGACACACACACACACACACACACGTTCCCCTTTACATAGGCAGTTTTGTCACTCAATAAATTGTCAGTCTTGACTTGTGTGAGGAGCCTGTGGTGCTGTGCTTGTGTCTCACTGCTTCTCGAGCACACCTCCAGTCCTGGGTAGAGACGGGCAGCACGTCTCACCCAGGCCCGCTGCTCACATACGGCTGGTGTCTAATTGCCTCTCCCTGGGGCCTGAGGGGGAGATAATTAGCCCATGATTACAGTTTACATTCCTATTTCACCAGCATGCTGTTTGCAGCATCATATGAATGTCAGAGCGGGGTGCCGCAAAGGTCACTGGCTTTGATGAGCGCTTCCCCCAAGCAGAATGTTCCTGTTTGAAGCCAACCAGACAATTTGTCCAGATGCATTTTCAATCCCCAATGAGTTGTCTTACTTATAGTGTGTGTGTGTGTGTGTGTGTGGTGTTTATGGCCACTGAGAGCAGAGAGGACGGTTCCTGATTGCCTGATGACCTTGAGAACAGGTGTTCTCCAGCTCTGGAACTCTAGATGTCGGTAGTGTTCTGTGTCTAATTCAGGGTGAACAGAATCTTGTGAGGGCTCACAGTGTGTCCAGTTGGCTGGTCTGGATGCTTCATAGACTGCTCAGAGCTCACAGTGTGTCCAGTGTGCTGGTCCTGGATGCTTCATAGACTGCTCAGAGCTCGCAGTGTGTCCAGTCTGCTGGTCCTGGATGCTTCATAGACTGCTCAGAGCTCGCAGTGTGTCCAGTCGGCTGGTCCTGGATGCTTCATAGACTGCTCAGAGCTCGCAGTGTGTCCAGTCGGCTGGTCCTGGATGCTTCATAGACTGCTCAGAGCTCACAGTGTGTCCAGTCGGCTGGTCCTGGATGCTTCATAGACTGCTCAGAGCTCACAGTGTGTCCAGTGTGCTGGTCCTGGATGCTTCATAGACTGCTCAGAGCTCGCAGTGTGTCCAGTGTGCTGGTCCTGGGTGCTTCATAGACTGCTCAGAGCTCGCAGTGTGTCCAGTCTGCTGGTCCTGGATGCTTCATAGACTGCTCAGAGCTCGCAGTGTGTCCAGTCGGCTGGTCCTGGATGCTTCATAGACTGCTCAGAGCTCACAGTGTGTCCAGTGTGCTGGTCCTGGATGCTTCATAGACTGCTCAGAGCTCACAGTGTGTCCAGTGTGCTGGTCCTGGATGCTTCATAGACTGCTCAGAGCTCACAGTGTGTCCAGTGTGCTGGTCCTGGATGCTTCATAGACTGCTCAGAGCTCACAGTGTGTCCAGTCTGCTGGTCCTGGATGCTTCATAGACTGCTCAGAGCTCACAGTGTGTCCAGTTCTCTGTCTTCTCCCTTCTTTCCCTCACTCTCTGGAATTGACATGGACAGTTGTTTTTCTCTTTCTCTCTCTGAGAGTGGGAGAAAGGAAGAGAGCGTTATATCAGCATAGCACAGTCTCTCTCTCTCTCTCTCTCTCTCTCTCTCTCTCTCTCTCTCTCTCTCTCCTCTCTCTCTCTCTCCTCTCTCTCTCTCTCTCTCTCTCTCTGTGTGTCTCTCTGCGTCTCTCTGTGTCTCTCTCTCTCTCTTTCGATTAATTATGTAGTAATGAAGGGAAGCATCTTCTGTAATTAGCACACACATCCATGCATATTCAATGCAAACGGTAAAATATTAATGGTGAAATAATCTGTGGGTAATTGCTCTAGCAGCGAGTCATTAGTAGTCCTCAGGCTTCCCTCAGTCTTAGACTGGCTGGCTTAAGATCCTCTCTCTGGCGTGCCCTCTCTCGCTCTCTCTCTTGAGGGGTAAGCTGGATGTGAGGCCCTGGAGGGCCCTCCATGGTGGAGCAGTCCCTCTCCTGTGTGTGCTCCACAGCAGCAGTCTGGACGGGCCTGGCCTTCTTCAGATGGAAGCTCCCCTCAGGCTGTGGAAGACTGGAGGCTCTGTCTTCTTCTCTTGAGGTGTGAGACGTGTGTGATGCAGGTGCTAAAGAGCCCGTGTGTGTGTGTTTTAGTAGTCACATGGCAGCATCTTAGTGGGATGGGGGGGTGTCTGGAGAGCTGTGGGTGTCTGGAGAGCTGTGGGTGTCTGGAGAGCTGTGGGTGTCTGGAGAGCTGTGGGTGTCTGGAGAGCTGTGGGTGTCTCGAGAGCTGTGGGTGTCTGGAGAGCTGTGGGTGTCTGGAGAGCTGTGGGTGTCTGGAGAGCTGTGGGTGTCTGGAGAGCTGTGGTGTGTCTGGAGAGCTGTGGGTGTCTGGAGAGCTGTGGGTGTCTGGAGAGCTGTGGGTGTCTGGAGAGCTGTGGGTGTCTGGAGAGCTGTGGGTGTCTGGAGAGCTGTGGGTGTCTGGAGAGCTGTGGGTGTCTGGAGAGCTGTGGGTGTCTGGAGAGCTGTGGTGTGTCTGGAGAGCTGTGGGTGTCTGGAGAGCTGTGGGTGTCTGGAGAGCTGTGGGTGTCTGGAGAGCTGTGGGTGTCTGGAGAGCTGTGGGTGTCTGGAGAGCTGTGGGTGTCTTGAGAGCTGTGGGTGTCTGGAGAGCTGTGGGTGTCTGGAGAGCTGTGGGTGTCTGGAGAGCTGTGGGTGTCTTGAGAGCTGTGGGTGTCTTGAGAGCTGTGTCTGTCTGTCACACCCAGGGATTAACACCCTGTTTGAAAGGGTGTCTGGCTACAGATCCACTCCCTAACACAGCGCAAATTATATTTTTGGCCCACATACTTTTATTCAGTGTGGGCTCTGAGTGTGACCTGGAAACTCGTGACTGTACTTGTACTGTACTGTTAATTACATTGTGTCCTTGGGCAAGACACTTCACCCTACTTGCCTCAGGGGGGGAATGTCCCTGTACTTACTGTTAGTCTCTCTGGATAAGAGCTTCTGCTAAATGACTACATGTAAACGACTCAGCATTTACGCCTCAGGCTCACGTCGAGTGTTTTTCCCCCCAACGAAAATCATACCGAAAGAGCTGAATCATCCTTCAAGATGAGAGATGATCAAGCTGCATTGTGATGACTGCGGCCAGATCAATAAGTCATCGTCTTGGTGTTCCCGCTGGCGAGTGTGGCGCCCGTGAGGCTGTGTTACACACTCACCAACACTTTCCAGCGTCATTAGCATGTGTTTGGCAGCGAGCCCCTTTGACCGGGCGAGCCGCACGTTCACACTGGAGGTCCCTGATCTTTGGGGGAGGAATTCTGTTCAAATTAACGTTACAGATTTTTGTTTTAATTGACTGGCGAGGTTCATCCCTCATCTGACCCCATCTCCTGAACATACGCCTCCTGCTTAGATAATTGAATATGTCTTTAAGTCTGGAGCCCAGTACAGGTTGTAGCAGTGCCGGGGTTGTGGAAGAAAATGTCAAGAAGTGACCTTTTTACAGTGTAGAAACAAGCCTTTGTCTTTCCCCGTCATGTTTTATCTTTAGAAAGAACAAGAGAAACTGAAGTACTTTCTCTCGCTGATTTTCTGATTCGATCAGAAAATAAGCACTTTGTTATGGAATTGTTATTTTCCATTCTGGGAAACTGCCTTCCTTCTCAGTTCATGTTAGATGTATGATTCATACATCCAGCTTTGACATTGTGGCGTTCCCACAGCAACCAAGCTGACAGATGGTTTCAAACAATCACAACAGAAATACTGTATTTACATACCCGGTCAACAGCTGGCATGCTGGGAGATATTTACAGTATGCCCTTCTCTCCTCTGGCCTGATGGTCTCAGTGGAAATAAACACACACTGCATTGAGAGAAACACCATGCTGGTCTGCCTGCTGCCTGCCTGCCTGCCTGCCTGCCTGCCTGCCTGCCTGCCTGCCTGCCTGCCTGCCTGCCTGCCTGCCTGCCTGCCTGCCTGCCCGCCTGCCTGCCTGCCTGCCTGCCTACCTGCGTCTGTCTGTCTGTTGACAAGTGAAATGCATTGAGATGTGAAATGAATCCCTCCCGCTGGGACAGACAGCAGGTCTTCAGCACGACATGCATCACTTTAAGATAAGAACCTCTCTGCACAGTTTTCCACCCGCCGCTTTTTCAGGAAGGGACATTTCTCTGAGAGGGTTGTGAGGAGCTGTTTGAACCGCTGTGTCTCTCTCTCCCAGCTCAGGCCCACCTTGAGCCGTCTGTCTCTCTCTCCTAGCTCAGACCCACCTTGAGCCGCCCTGTCTCCCTCTCCCAGCTCAGGCCCACCTTGTGTCTCTCTCTCCCAGCTCAGGCCCACCTTGTGTCTCCCTCTCCCAGCTCAGGCCCACCTTGTGTCTCCCTCTCCCAGCTCAGGCCCACCTTGAGCCCCGTGTCTCCTAGCTCAGGCCCACCTTGTGTCTCCCTCTCCCAGCTCAGGCCCACCTTGTGTCTCCCTCTCCCAGCTCAGGCCCACCTTGAGCCTCTGTGTCTCTCTCTCCCAGCTCAGGCCCACCTTGGGCCTCGTGTCTCCCAGCTCAGGCCCACCTTGTGTCTCTCTCTCCTAGCTCAGGCCCACCTTGAGCCTCTGTGTCTCTCTCTCCTAGCTCAGGCCCACCTTGAGCCTCTGTGTCTCTCTCTCCCAGCTCAGGCCCACCTTGGGCCACCGTGTCTCTCTCTCCTAGCTCAGGCCCACCTTGAGCCTCTGTGTCTCTCTCTCCCAGTTCAGGCCCACCTTGAGCCTCTGTGTCTCTCTCTCCCAGTTCAGGCCCACCTTGAGCCTCCCTCTCCCAGCTCAGGCCCACCTTGAGCCTCTGTGTCTCCCTCTTCCAGCTCAGGCCCACCTTGTGTCTCCCTCTCCCAGCTCAGGCCCACCTTGAGCCTCTGTGTCTCTCTCTCCCAGCTCAGGCCCACCTTGTGTCTCCCTCTCCCAGCTCAGGCCCACCTTGAGCCTCTGTGTCTCTCTCTCCCAGCTCAGGCCCACCTTTAGAGGACGACACAGTGTAGCCTCGCTCACCGGGCCTTCCACACAGGAAGGAATCTGAATCACATCGCCCAAAATAGATCCTAATTAACAGAATATCACAGGAGAAGGTTAGGCCAATTAATTCCGGAAACAATATCGCTACTCAGACGTTCAATTAGCAGACAAACAAACGGAGCTAACAGGGTCAGAGTCTCTTGTTTGTTTGCTTACAACCACTTCAAAGACAAAATAACTTTCTGACTTCAAACGATATCCAACAGGCCACGCCAAGGTCAGTGCAGCTGTCATTGCAATTACCTGTATGTTTCAAGATGGTACGGCCCAGCGTGCTGGATGAAGTATCGCTCAGGGACTTTGAGCCACTGTGAGGCTCTCGTTCTGTGTGTGGCGTCTGTTTCTCTCTGTTCGGTATCTCTCTCTCTCTCTCTCTGGTATCTCTCTCTCTCTCTGGTATCTCTCTCTCTGTCTGGTATCTCTCTCTCTGTCTGGTATCTCTCTCTCTCTCTCTCTCTCTCTCTCTCTGGTATCTCTCTCTCTCTCTGGTATCTCTCTCTCTGTTTGGTATCTCTCTCTCTGTCTGGTATCTCTCTCTCTCTCTCTCTCTGGTATCTCTCTCTCTCTCTGGTATCTCTCTCTCTGTTTGGTATCTCTCTCTCTGTCTGGTATCTCTCTCTCTCTCTCTCTCTCTCTCTGGTATCTCTCTCTCTCTCTGGTATCTCTCTCTCTGTTTGGTATCTCTCTCTCCTTGTCTCTTTACGGTCTCTCTCGCTGTGGAACTACATTAGTTACATGAAGCACCAATTGTACAGAAACGCACGAGGACCCACGTTTAGTGGATCCAGACTCTAGGAGTGGCCTGTTCACACATGATGACCTCAGGATGGTACATAGCAGCTCAATTAATTTCAGGAATCAGTTGTGTGCTTCGTGCCTGTTTTTATTGCAGTGAAGTGGCAGAGCTCTCACGATTTTAAAGGAAATGGCGCATTGCGCCGTTAACGTCGACGTGCTAATTGGCCGTAATGGCCCAGGTGACGCTCCACTCCTGACACTTTGTCGGAAGGCAGTTGCGTTCGACTCTTCCAGAGAGAGATGTCGAGTGTGGAAGTCAAAACAGGGGAGAGGATATGTGTTAAACCCCAGGGATGCTTCCGACAGGCTCTGACACAGGCTCTGACACATGCCTGTTAATTGACTGGATTGGAGTGGCTTTTGTAGCCGACGACATCACCTCGGAATAATCCATACTCCCTGCGCTCCCTTAGCAACACAGACAACACAGACACAAGCAAAGAGAAGTCAAGCGTCTGACAGAGAGAGAGAGGCCTATGTAGTGATTCTCACTCAGAAACATGGTATTTTCAGTATGTAAATGAGGTTGGTGTGTGTGTGTGTGTGTGTGGGTGTGTGTGTGGGTGTGTGGGGGTGTGTGGGTGTGTGGTAGGTGTGGGGTATGTGTATGTGGTGTGTGTGTGTGTGTGTGTGGGTGTGTGTAGGTGTGTGGGTGTATGTATGTGTGTGTGTGTAGGTGTGTGTGTGTGTGGGTGTGTGGGTGTGTGTAGGTGTGGGTATGTGTATGTGTGTGGGTGTGTGTGTGTGTGGAGTTTGTTGTTCGTCGGCGCTGTGAGGGCTGCAGGCCGTACTGTAGTTTATACAGACCCCCCCTCGAGGCAGGCGATTGGCTGTCTGCATTCATGACCTCCTCCTCCAGAGAGCCGTGAGAGATAAGCTCACGGTAGAGACACTTAACAGGCACCGCTGCTCTCCCATCGCCACTGGAGAGAAGGGAGAAGTGAAGGTCGTCATTACCGTTTGTGTTCTCAATATGTTCTCAATATGTTCTCAATATGTTCTCAATATGTCCATGATGAGGAGATGATCCAGAATTGAGAGGGCGCATGGTACGTAGTGGAAAGATTCATCGGCGTGTGCGCAGCGTGCCGCAGTGTAGACACAAACTGCGGAGGTGGCACCGATTTCTTTTCTTTCCAATACGATTAAAACATAACGAGAGGAGAAACGCGCTTTCACCAAGGACAGTTAGTGAAATAAAGTGTTGGTGCACGCTCGACGCTTGTGTCCACAGAGGGAAGGCGGTGGGAGTTTGACGGCCCCCTGCGCTGCTTCGTTTGGCAGACAGAGCGTCGGATAAGGCAGATCTCATGCAGTCAGGCCTGTTGACCAGATTACATCCATCGACGGGTGGCTGCACAGTCTCACACACCTCTGGGAACTCTCAAATCCCACAACTCATTACAGAGTGATAGATTTCCCAGGCATCGGCGCAGTCGTAACACACACACACACACACTCACACCTACACACCAGCATGCACACACACACACACACACACACACCTACACACCAGCATGCGCACACACACACACACACACACACGCACACGCACAACACACACACACACACACACACACACTCACACGCACAAACACACACACACACACACACACACACACGCACACAGGGCATCTTGTGTCAACTCTGTATGGAGATGGATGGGCATGCTTGAAATGTTGATGTGTGTTTGTGTTATCCCATTCATTGTAATTATGCCACAAGTATCGCAGCTATTAGTGCTAATCCCCTCTCTTCTTTCCCAGAGAGAGTAAGCCTACCTACTTCTCCATCACCTCCCCAGTATCCCCCCTCCCTCTCCTCTCCCAGAGAGTGTAAGCCTACCTACCTCCATCACCTCCCCAGTATCCCCCCTCCCTCTCCTCTCCCAGAGAGTAAGCCTACCTGCTCCTCCATCACCTCCCCAGTATCCCCCCTCTCCTCCTCCATCCCCTCCCCAGTATCCCCCCTCTCCTCCTCCATCACCTCCCCAGTATCCCCCCTCTCCTCCTCCATCACCTCCCCAGTATCCCCCCTCTCTCTCCTCTCCCAGAGAGAGTAAGCCTACCTGCTCCTCCATCCCCTCCCCAGTATGACAGCAGGGTTAATGACAATAACAGACTTTCTTCTCACTCCATTAACTCTCAGCTGTCGTCTTTTTAAAGGGGATCAAACACATCAGGATTGACCTGCCCTCCCTTTGCCCACAGTGGAGCCCTGTCTGGTCTAGAGGGAATCAGTCAGCACTCAGGACTGGCTCCAGCAGGGTGAGGAAGACAGGGTTAGAGGCTGGTCTCATCCTGTTATTTATTACAGCAGCCATTTTGTTTTTTCGCCCCCTTACTTGGATGAGACAGCTCTGGTAGCAATGGAGTAGGTGACCATGACGATGACAATAACTGGACTTCTCGGTGTGTTTACATGTGCACATGTTTGTGTGTGTGTGTGTGTGTGTTCATACACGTGTGCTTCTGTGTTTGTGTGTGTGTGTGTGTGTTCATACACGTGTGCTTCTGTGTTTGTGTGGTTGTCTTGTGTGTGTGTGTGTGTGTGTGTGTAGCATGTAGGAGCTAAGGTAGTCTTCACACTTGCCAGCATCCTTGTCCCCCTGTGTGTGCTGTCCCTAAGCTCGGCTGGCCTGTCAGCTTGGATGACGGTGACGTTAATCTGATGGAACACAAGCACAACCACAGTGGGGCCGTGAGGATGATGTGATTGGTCAGAAACTCAACGGGAACATTCCAAGAAGGCTGCTAGAGAGAGCCGATTGGTCAAAATAACTCCAAATGACAATGGTGAGGAGGACGGGGGTGTGTGGAGGACGAATCAGAGGTGACGAATGCCTATGACAACAGTGGCCAGACATATGCTAGGTTGCGCAGCACGACCAAATGAATGGAACAGTGCATTCGGAAGTCTCCTTTCTAAAATGATTGATTGCCGCGGTCTCCATGGCAGCATGTGTCGTTCACAGGTGACTAATCAATTAAATGAATGTAAAAGCAATCAGGAGAGTGTTATTATCTAATCATGGTTATGGAACCATCTCTTCTCATCACCCATTGGTTGTTGGGAATGAACAGTGATAATTGGGGGAATGATTCAGGCAGAGGTCTGTTCATACCATTATCTGGTTGATTTGACATGTTGCCATGCAAGGATGTTTACACCCATTCAAGTGTGTTTGTGTGTCAGAGGGCAGTTTCCTGTGTTTGTTGTCTATCCCCGCAGCTCTCTGTGATCATGGAAGAATTCTTAGACAAGGATCAGAGACGCTGCTCTAAGGCCCGGCTGCCTGCCTGTCTGTCTGTCTGTCTGTCTGTCTGTCTGTCTGTCTGTCTGTCTGACTGTCTGTCTGTCTGTCTGTCTGTCTGGCTGTCTGTCTGTTTGTCTGCCTGACTGGCTGCCTGACTGGCTGCCTGACTGTCTGTCTGTCTGTCTGTCTGTCTGCCTGACTGGCTGGCTGCCTGACTGTCTGTCTGACTGTCTGTCTGTCTGTCTGTCTGCCTGACTGTCTGAGATCACAGATTACTGCTTTGCCGCAGTCTGAGGTCTGCCATATACTGTGGACCAGAAGGTTATTCTTTATCATGCCGATGCCTGAGACGTCCCTGGTGATAGCCCGCTGATAGTGGTTATTATGGTGTCATCGATGATGATCATTCATTCGTCAACTCCCATTATAGGTGACATAAAATCCTGCCGTTCCATGTATATGCCTGTTCACGTGGACGATGATGTGTCTTTGTGATCAGCAGATAAGCGCTGACGTGTTTCCTATACCTGCAGAGAACAGTCCTCACATAAATGTTAATGTAATCCGAAAGAGAGAGAGGAGAAAAACCCACCAACATTTTTCATTTCATCACATCCATAAAGGAGCAGTCGGGGGACGGCAGCATTGACAGCTTTCTAACGACTCGCAGTGTGAAGGGCATCTCTGCATTCAGGACGTGCTCCGTCATGTCGAGCTGAAGAAGAGCGGGGGTCACACAGCCTGTGGACGTCAGCTCGTCACGTCTCGGCTGGTGACCGACCACAACTCTGAACAAGCTCTCTGACACGTCACGCTCTCTGACACGTCACGCTCTCTCTGACACGACACACGCTCTCACAAGCTTCACACGGAGGCGGAGCTCGTATACTGACACACCCTACGTAAGGGAACCCAACCATCGAGTGGTGAACATTTGACGTTGTTCAGATCCGTCTGAGCGATGCCTTGATCTGGAGGTTCTGCTGGGAGGGGATCTTCTGTCCTGGATGAGGGAGAGGAGGTGAGGTGTGGGAGGGGATCTTCTGTCCTGGATGAGGGAGAGGTGAGGTGTGGGAGAGGATCCTCTGTCCTCGATGAGGGAGAGGAGGTGAGGTGTGGGAGGGGATCCTCTGTCCTCGATGAGGGAGAGGAGGTGTGGGAGGGGATCCTCTGTCCTGGATGAGGGAGAGGAGGTGAGGTGTGGAAGGGGATCCTCTGTCCTCCATGAGGGAGAGGAGGTGAGGTGTGGGAGGGGATCCTCTGTCCTTGATGAGGGAGAGGAGGTGAGGTGTGGGAGGGGATCCTCTGTCCTCCATGAGGGAGAGGAGGTGAGGTCTGGGAGAGGATCCTCTGTCCTGGATGAGGGAGAGGAGGTGAGGTGTGGGAGGGGATCCTCTGTCCTGGATGATGGAGAGGAGGTGAGGTCTGGGAGGGGATCCTCTGTCCTCCATGAGGGAGAGGAGGTGAGGTCTGGGAGAGGATCCTCTGTCCTGGATGAGGGAGAGGAGGTGAGGTGTGGGAGGGGATCCTCTGTCCTGGATGAGGGAGAGGAGGTGAGGTGTGGAAGGGGATCCTCTGTCCTCGATGAGGGAGAGGAGGTGAGGTGTGGAAGAGGATCCTCTGTCCTCGATGAGGGAGAGGAGGTGAGGTGCGGGAGGGGATCCTCTGTCCTGGATGAGGGAGAGGAGGTGAGGTCTGGGAGAGGATCCTCTGTCCTCGATGAGGGAGAGGAGGTGAGGTGTGGAAGAGGATCCTCTGTCCTCGATGAGGGAGAGGAGGTGAGGTGCGGGAGGGGATCCTCTGTCCTGGATGAGGGAGAGGAGGTGAGGTGTGGAAGGGGATCCTCTGTCCTGGATGAGGGAGAGGAGGTGTGGAAGGGGATCCTTTGTCCTCGATGAGGGAGAGGAGGTGTGGAAGGGGACTTCAGATCAAAGTGACCAGGAGATAAGGGAGTGCCGTGTCCCACAGTGGAGGTCAGACCTTGATTAAATAGCTGGGTTCTGGCCAGTGTTGTCATGTCTCCCATTCCTGTTTCATCTGCCTAGGCTTCAATCACAGTAGATTACACTGCACAACATGTTGTCACTGAGGTAATTGCTTGCTTTTGTAAAAAAAAAGAAAAAGGATTGATTTGATTAAAAACCTTGAACCATATGTCTTAGTTTTGGGTGACCTCCAAAGGCAGACTAGCTCTATCAGAACCCTGGCAGAGAGGGCCACGTTGTAGACGAGAGGAGAGCCGTCACCGTGACGCTTCTGCTCTCCCTCGAGTCATCCCTCCGATGATGCAGCCTTTTCATCCTTGCTTCAGGTACATTTCCTTATTTTAATTGCCTCATGGTGAGCCTTATGAGGAAATCGATCTGTATTCGTGACTACCCACCTCGTGTCCTCAGAAAATCCGCTCGCTGTTCAGAAGGGAATAGTTTAGCATTGACGTGGTCCAAGAAAATGAGTGCTTTGATGGAGAGGGAGAAAAAGAGAAAGGAAGAGAGAAAGTAATGGAGAAACAGAGAAAGAGAAATAGAGAGAGAGAGTGAGAGAGACAAAGAAAGAAAGAAAGAGAAAGAGAAAGAAAAATATGTAATAAGTGTAAGTAGGGCTGAACTAGAAAACGAGGGCAGTAGTTTGGAAGGTGACTCCTGTGATATTTAGTTTCTGTATCTGGTTTGAAATCCCTGTAATCCCATGTGTCTCCTGCCAGACTGTCACTCACGTCCAGCGGGCCAGGCCAGGCTTATCAATACGGGAGCTTCAGCCGAGGCACATTTGACATTCATCACTGACAATCGTCAGACAAGAAGAGAGTAAATCCTAATTGTGATAAAAGAAGTGATCGTGATATCTGTCTTCCCCTTAGTGCTGTTTTCCTTTGAATGGACACATTAGTTTCTTTTCTCTCTGATGGTTTGGTCTCCCACCTTCTATTGAAGCTGCACAATAGACCCGAAGCCTTTTCTTTGGTCGTTTATTAAAGACACTCTCTAAGTCACTGAATCTGGGTTTCCATGGACAAAGGAATGCACAGCCCGTAGCTAGACTCCAGGAGATATTGACCTCAGTATAACGTTTTATAATCCTCTGTGATTCCATCCAGGATAAGGCTGAGTCGGTGACATAGAACTCGATCACCATTTAATACCTCGACATCATCAAAGTGTATGACCATGTGCTCAAATGAGGCCATTACATTCCGGGTCCTTCCGAACTCATTACAGAATGGACTTAAGCTATGTGTCACCTAATGCCCTTCACACAATGTCTGAGATGAACTTAATTAGGAACAATGTTCTGATGGTATGGAGAGATGAAGAGAGAGAGAGAGGGAGAGAGAGAGAGGGAGAGTGATGGGGGTGGGGAGGAAATTAGGCTCACAACCAAAGCAGATGGACCTCCATGGCTCTGGGCTTGTTCTGGCTCCTTGTGTCGTGCGTGTGCTTGTGTGCTTGTGTGCTTGTGTGCTTGTGTGCTTGTGTGCTTGTGTGCTCTGACCACATATGTTACACCCTCCTTGTGATTAGAGAGTACATGCTTCTGTTAACACATACTGTAATACTGTTAGTAGTTTACTGTAAAGTGGTTGTTAATAATTCAGTCGCATAGACATGTACAGGAAGGGGTATTTGACAGCACGTACGAGCACTCAGCTGCTCTGGGGGAGGGAAGGGGTGGGGTGGGGGATTCACAGCCCCTCCAGCACACAAATCGTCAGCAGGATCACAAAGGAGAGTGCTTGCCCTGGCAATGTTAGGACTGAACACCTTGCCTCCCAGTGCCCCTAGGACAGACTCCAACCTCTCACTACTGTTTTATATTCTATGTCTGTTCCATGTCTGTGGTTTCTTCTTACTCCTCCCTGCCCCTCCCTCCTCCCTCCTCCTCCTCCTCGTCCTGCTCCATGGTTGACAGTGCTGTTGGCAGCAGGTGGCTTGGTGCCCAGGTGTCCTTGGTGCCCAGGTGGCTTGGTGCCCTACAGTCTCCAGCAGCATTGTGTATTTTTCCTTGGCTGGCTCTGGTAGACGAATGTGCCACTCTGACTCCTGACTCCTCTCTGAGGCAAGCCAGAGCTAGCAGCTGCTGAGTAATGTTCTCTGATTAGTAGAGAAATAGGCACGGTTAATGTGTACCCAACAGTGTTTACACTGTGTAGCTCATTTAATACTCTTTGTTTCTATTTTTTGTCTGGCTTTGTTGAAAACGTATCGTAGGTGCTCTCCTGGATGAGATCGGTTTCTCTGAAGTGTGCGAGCGTGTGTTAATTTAGTGCCGGGACGCACCAAAAAAAAAGCAATTAATTTGATTCTGATGCAAATGCAATCTTAGTTGTGTTTGTGAGGCTGCTCTTCCAAATCCAAACACATTACGGAATGGAACGCCTGATGAATTCCATTTGTCAACGCTCTTCTCTGCCACAAATCATGGAGCGTACACAAACATCAGCCTCTCATGTAACGGGGGCAAAATGTACGGTCACACCCTGAAGAGGTGCACGTCAGCCGGACCAACAACCCCGTCACACAACAGCCAGGCCGTCTGTTTCCTTTTCAAAACCCATTTTCAAACTGTCTCGAGTGTTATCGGCTCATTACGTGGAACAAGTACAGAGATCGATCTGCATCCGGTCGTCATCTCCTGCCTGGGATCTGTCAGTGACACCTCGCTGTGTGGGTGATGTCGAGCGTGTGTGTGTGTGTGTCCTCATCTGGTCTGGGTGACACTGAGCTTGTTTTCAACCCGTTAATTATCATTGTGTGTGAGTGTGTGTGTGTGTGTGTGTGTGTGAGTGTGTGTGTGTGTGTGTGTCCTGGGAGGCGGTGACGGACAGTACATGACGCACTGACAGCTCTCTCCAGCAGCCCATCTCTGTGACATCCTCAGTCATGTGTCTCCTGCAGCCCATCTCTGTGACATCATCAGTCATGTGTCTCCTGCTGCTGAGAGATGCGGCCAGCAGCATTAGGTTGCTGCTTTCATCTGAGCAACACAAACACAGCAGATCTCTGGCTGTCTGAACCATAGATATATATAAATACTTATTAGTATCTATGGTCTGAACCCTGACTTCCTCTCTGCAACAGGGTCAGGGAGCTCATTGAGAGTCAGGGCCCACACACACACACACACACACTCACACACACACACACACACACACACCCACACACACACACACACACACACACACACACACACACACACACACAGATGATATGGAGGGGCACAGGGGTGTTATGGAGGGGCACAGGGGTGTTATGGAGGGGCACAGGGGTGATATGGAGGGGCACAGGGGTGTTATGGAGGAGCACAGGGGTGTTATGGAGGGGCACAGGGGTGTTATGGAGGGGCACAGGGGTGTTATGGAGGGGCACAGGGGTGTTATGGAGGGGCACAGGGGTGTTATGGAGAGCACAGGGGTGATATGGAGGGGCACAGGGGTGTTATGGAGGGGCACAGGGGTGATATGGAGAGCACAGGGGTGATATGGAGGGGCACAGGCCTTCTAGATCCATGTACTCTGTATTATATTGTATAGTATTATATTGTACGTTCTTAGGAAACTCTTCTTTGTAACAGACTCTGTATATGTGTCGTTTTATTGTATTTTATTGTGTTTTTTAATGTGAAGCGCTTTGTGACCTTGGTCTGCGAGAGGCGCTATATAAATAAACTTTACTTACTTACTTACTTACTTGCACAGGGGTGTTATGGAGGGGCACAGGGGTGTTATGGAGAGCACAGGGGTGTTATGGAGGGGCACAGGGTGTGTTTCTGGCAGCAGGCGGAGAAGGCTGGCCTGACATTGGGATTACGGATGACTCAGATGTCACATAATAGTCCCCATGCCATGCACACAGGTGCTTGGCAAACACACTCTGCAGTTCTCCTAAGATTTCAAAACCAGACGTGCCTGATGCTCCGTAGAAAAGGTTGACCTGGATGAAGTCCTCTCACGTTACACTCTCACTGTCCCCGGCTCACCTCTGCACCTCACTGTCTGACACAACACCACTTTGTGCTGACCTGTTAGTTCCAGGGGCTCGGAGGTGGGCGGGACCTGTCAAAGACCCCTTAACAGCAGCTAGTGCCCTCAGCTGGCCCGCGTACTGCTTGGAGACCAGGCCTCATTAGGGCAGAATACTACTGAGGTTAACGTTCATCGATGCCCCTCTCTCCCTCTCTCCCTCCTCGGACTCGGGACCTCCAGGGGCCACAGCCCACCTCGGAAACGATTGTTGTTGCGTTCCCTGTGATCCTTGATTGGCTTCTCTTCCTTCCTTCTTTCCTCCGCTCCGGGAGTCGGTTCTGAAACGCGTCAGCATGCGAGGGATCAGATGAAGGAAGTCTCCGGATCAGCGCGAGTGGGTGTAATTGAACCTCGGAGTCGTTCTTCACACCTTGAGCCGCCCGTTCTCTCATTGGCATTCAGCCCTGAAGAGAAGACGAGTAGGAGGAGGAGGAAGGTGAAGGAGGAAGGGAGAAAAACACAGCTTCTGAGTTTAATTGAGTTTGCGGGCGGATTGATTTCGAAGATGGGGCGGGCCTGCACCACAACAACTACACTCAAATATAAAGCAGCCGCAGCGGAATGCGAGACATGATTTATAGTTGATCCTTCTGGACGTAACGAGGCCTGTTCTAGAACAACAGGCAGGTGCAGGTCGGCGTCTACAGGGCCAGCGCTGAGCGGCAGCAGTATCACACAGCCACAGTAACAGTAGCAGCTCATTAGACTGCATGAAACCCAGCCTGGAGTTCCCACATGTCTCTCTGCACACAGCACGAGTCCCCGGACAGGGCTTTGGGAAGGACTGTTAATTATCGAGAATCAGAGACTGTGGATAAACAAAGCCAAAGCCAATCTTTATAACGACAGCAGATTAGAGACATGTGGCACTGGGCCCTGAGGACAGGAGGAGATTTCGTTTCCAAATAGTGCCACCTAGTGACCCCACGTCAAGACAGTCCTGGCCACAGGAGCTCAGGGTATGTTTGATTCGGCAGCTATCAGACCTGCCTTACGTGTTGAACCAACCTAGCATTGTCAGTCTGCTGGGAGGGGAGGCTGTCTCGAGCAGGGGTGGGAAATCCTGGTCCTCAGGGGCCACTGCCCTGCATGTTTTAGATGTTTCCCAGCTCCAACACACCTGATTCAAATGAAGGGGTCGTTATCCAGCTCTGCAGAAGCCTGCTTATGAGCAATCATTTGAAACAGGTGTGCTGGAGCAGGGAAACATCTCAAACGTGCCGGACAGTGGCCCCTGAGGACCAGCGTTGCTCACCCCTGGTCTAGAGGACGTGTGGTGTCAGGAGACTGTGTCATCTTCACCAGTGTGCATGGGTGTGGAGACCCACATGTTCAGACACCCGCATGTTCAGACGACCAATCACCATGCAGGGTTTGGAGGTCGGAGAGTTCTTTGTTTATCCACAAACATGTCTGTTCCCTCTGGGAGGGAACTCATGTGAACTGTTCAGTGAAAGCGGACGAGGGATAAGAGAGAGAGAGAGCGGGCGAGAGCGACAGGGGAGGAGATTGCAAGGATGGATAGAGGGAGGGGGGAGGGAGTGGGTGGGGAGAAGCGGGCTTCGCAGAAGGCAGTATCCAAAAACGATAAAACAGCACTTTGACGTTCAAAATGCTTGGAAAATGATTTCAGCCTTTTATGAGCCCGTCTAAAAGTAATGAAACAACAAGCTGCCAGCAAACGCAGCGGCGTCATAGCAACATAAACCACGTAGCCTCGTTCCCCTGTCAGCCCTGTTCTGTCTCCTGTGTCCTCTCACCCTACTTTATCCATGCTAACATCTTTGTCCTGTTGTCTTCCCGCTTCCCTCCTCCCTCCTCCCTCCTCCCTCCTCCCTCCTCCCTCCTCCCTCCTCCCTCCTCCCTCCTCCCTCCTCTCACTCTCTCTGCTTCCCTCCTCCCCCCTCCTCCCTCCTCCCTCCTCCCTCCTCCCTCCTCTCCCTCCTCCCTCCTCTCCCTCTCTCTCCTTTTTCCCTCCTCCCTCCTCCCTCCTCCCTCCTCCCTCCTCCCTCCTCCCTCCTCCCTCCTCCCTCCTCCCTCCTCCCTCCTCCCTCCTCCCCCCTCTCCCTCCTCCCTCCTCCCTCCTCCCTCCTCTCTCTCCTTCTTCCCTCCTCTCCCTCTCTCTGCTTCCCTCCTCCACTCGTCTCCGCTACGTTGACCTTTATAATCAAGTTAGTGTGAGAGGCTGTGAATCCGAGAGACAGGGTGTGGATGAGAGTAAGAGGCAGCCTGGCTGTAGTAGGTGGAGAGGCTTCGAGCGCTAATCCCCTCCTGCTGTGCTGACAGTGTGATGGGGATGGGGGGGTGGAGCGGGGAGTAGGGAGGAGGTGCTGGCTGGAACACACCCAGCTGGAACCAGAAGTGAGGGGAGTCTCTCGTAAGCGGCTCCCCCGCCCTCTGGACTGCAGATAGGGGAGGAGTGACACTAGGGGTGCACGGGGTTACCGTGGTGGCCTGGGTTCGAATCCCGCCCAGGGTCTTTACCTCATGTCATCCCCTCTCTCTTTCCCCCCACATTTCCTGTCCTCTCCAAAACATTTATATCTCTGTCAGAAATACATAATAAAGGCAGAAAAATACCACCCCCCCCAAAAATAAATACTAATAAAATATATATATTCTAAAAAGAAACTAGGAGCACACATAATCCCTCTTTGCTAGAGATTACAACTGAACTCCTACAGCGTTTCTGTGTTTTTTCTGAATTATTCATGGGATGATTTAAAAAGTTTGTACAAGCCGAGCTAAATCGCCCCTGGATGTGTGTATGTGTGTCGCGAAGAGAGAGCATTGTGATAGGACGCCGGTCTCTCTTGAATCCGCGGAAGGGATTGTCTCCCTCATACTGTGAGAGATTAATCTGAGTGCTTCAGATGTAGTCTAGCAGGCCCAGGCTGCCTTCTCGGGCTGTCCCAACCAGCCTGACTGCACCATGTCCAGCATGCATTCACCAGGAGCTGAGCTGGGTGTCTTCTAATGGACCGTGAAGGCTGCAGAGAATGGAGACTCATCCAGGCCCTCAGCTGGCCCGCGTACTGCTTGGAGACCAGGCCTCATTAGGGCAGAATACTACTGAGGTTAACGTTCATCGATGCCCCTCTCTCCCTCTCTCCTCCTCGGACTCGGGACCTCCAGGGGCCACAGCCCACCTCGGATACGATTGTTGTTGCGTTCCCTGTGATCCTTGTTTGGCTTCTCTTCCTTCCTTCTTTCCTCCGCTCCGGGAGTCGGTTCTGAAACGCGTCAGCATGCGAGGGATCAGATGAAGGAAGTCTCCGGATCAACGCGAGTGGGTGTAATTGAACCTCGGAGTCGTTCTTCACACCTTGAGCCGCCCGTTCTCTCATTGGCATTCAGCCCTGAAGAGAAGACGAGTAGGAGGAGGAGGAAGGTGAAGGAGGAAGGAGGAAAAACACAGCTTCTGAGTTTAATTGAGTTTGCGGGCGGATTGATTTCGAAGATGGGGCGGCGGCTGCACCACAACAACTACACTCAAATATAAAGCAGCCGCAGCGGAATGCGAGACATGATTTATAGTTGATCCTTCTGGACGTAACGAGGCCTGTTCTAGAACAACAGGCAGGTGCGGGTCGGCGTCTACAGGGCCAGCGCTGAGCGACAGCAGTATCACACAGCCACAGTAACAGTAGCAGCTCATTAGACTGCATGAAACCCAGCCTGGAGTTCCCACATGTCTGTCTGCACACAGCACGAGTCCCCGGACAGGGCTTTGGGAAGGACTGTTAATTATCGAGAATCAGAGACTGTGGATAAACAAAGCCAAAGCCAATCTTTATAACGACAGCAGATTAGAGACATGTGGCACGGGGCCCTGAGGACAGGAGGAGATTTCGTTTCCAAATAGTGCCACCTAGTGCCCCACCTCAAGACAGTCCTGGCCACAGGAGCTCAGGGTGTGTTTGATTCGGCAGCTCTCAGACCTGCCTTACGTGTTGAACCAACCTAGCATCGTCAGTCTGCTGGGAGGTGAGGCTGTCTCGAGCAAGGGTGGGAAATCCTGGTCCTCAGGGGCCACTGTCCGGCATGTTTTAGATGTTTCCCAGCTCCAACACACCTGATTCAAATGAAGGGGTCGTTATCCAGCTCTGCAGAAGTCTGCTTATGAGCAATCATTTGAAACAGGTGTGCTGGAGCAGGGAAACATCTCAAACATGCAGGACAGTGGCCTCTGAGGACCAGCGTTGCTCACCCCTGGTCTAGAGGACGTGTGGTGTCAGGAGACTGTGTCATCTTCACCAGTGTGCATGGGTGTGGAGACCCACATGTTCAGACACCCGCATGTTCAGACGACCAATCACCATGCAGGGTTTGGAGGTCGGAGAGTTCTTTGTTTATCCACAAACATGTCTGTTCCCTCTGGGAGAGAACTCATGTGAACTGTTCAGTGTAAGCGGACGAGGGATAAGAGAGAGAGAGAGCGGGCGAGAGCGACAGGGGAGGAGATTGCAAGGATGGATAGAGGGAGGGAGGGAGGGAGGGAGGGAGGGAGGGAGTCGATGGGAGGGATGTTTTGAGTGATTGCTGGGAGTGCGTGGATTTCGTTTGGATGTTTGCGTGGTGTTTGTGGGAGAAGCGGGCTTCGCAGAAGGCAGTATCCAAAAACGATAAAACAGCACTTTGACGTTCAAAATGCTCGGAAAATGATTTCAGCCTTTTATGAGCCCGTCTAAAAGTAATGAAACAACAGAGCTCAGCAAACGCAGCGGCGTCATAGCAACACATAAACCACGTAGCCTCGTTCCCCTGTCAGCCCTGTTCGTGTCTGCTGTGTCCCTCTCACCTACTTTATGCAATGCTAACAATGTGTCATGGGGATTAAGAGGGAGTCAAACGAAACGAAAGATACGAAAAGCAGAAAGAAGAAAGAAGAAAAGAAGAGAAGAAGAGGTAAAAGAAGCGAAAAGGGAAAGAAGAGGCAGAAGCAAGGAAGAACATAACAAGACAAGAAGAAAGAGTGAAAGAGAGGGAGAAAGAGAGAAAGGGAAAGAAGAAGCGAGCAGAAGAAGGGAAGACGGAAGAAAGACCTGAGTAAGCAAGAAATGCAAAGACTCAAAAGATAGAAAGGAGAGACAAGAGATGCAAGGAGGAAAGTCCAAACCTACATCCGAACAAGAACGTGACAGCAAAACTACTATCCCGCTCCATATCTAACGACATCCAACGCCTCATCCGAATACAACGACTCCATACATAGCCTCTCCTCCCTCTTCCCTCTCCTCTCCCTACTCTCTGCTTCCCTCCTCCACTCGTCTCCGCTACGTTGACCTTTATAATCAAGTTAGTGTGAGAGGCTGTGAATCCGAGAGACAGGGTGTGGATGAGAGTAAGAGGCAGCCTGGCTGTAGTAGGTGGAGAGGCTTCGAGCGCTAATCCCCTCCTGCTGTGCTGACAGTGTGATGGGGATGGGGGGGGGTGGAGCGGGGAGGAGGGAGGAGGTGCTGGCTGGAACACACCCAGCTGGAACCAGAAGTGAGGGGAGTCTCTCGTAAGCGGCTCCCCCACCCTCTGGACTGCAGATACGGGAGGAGTGACACTAGGGGTGCACGGGGTCACCGTGGTGGCCTGGGTTCGAATCCCGCCCAGGGTCTTTACCTCATGTCATCCCCTCTCTCTTTCCGCCCACATTTCCTTTCCTCTCCAAAACATTTATATCTCTGTCAGAAATACATAATAAAGGCAGAAAAATGACCACCCCCCCAAAAATAAATACAAATACAATATATAGATTCTAAAAAGAAACTAGGAGCACACATAATCCCTCTTTGCTAGAGATTACAACTGAACTCCTACAGCGTTTCTGTGTTTTTTCTGAATTATTCATGGGATGATTTAAAAAGTTTGTACAAGCCGAGCTAAATCGCCCCTGGATGTGTGTATGTGTGTCGCGAAGAGAGAGCATTGTGATAGGACGCCGAGAGAGCATTGGTAGACGCGGTCTCTCTTGAATCCACGGAAAGGATTGTCTCCCTCGTACTGTGAGAGATTAATCTGAGTGCTTCAGATGTAGTCTAGCAGGCCCAGGCTGCCTTCTCGGGCTGTCCCAACCAGCCTGACTGCACCATGTCCAGCATGAATTCACCAGGAGCTGAGCTGGGTGTCTTCTAATGGACCGTGAAGGCTGCAGAGAATGGAGACTCATCCAGGGTTTAGAATAGCGTCTTTGGAGAATGAAAACTTTTTAGATTTTGTCACTCATCTCAGTTTAGAGAGGGTTTGGAGAGGGGGGGGTGGGGGGGGTTTGAACAAGCCGTCCCCAGAGTGAATGAGACTTTTGTCATTCAGACCTCTCGTATGTCGAGAGCGAGATTGAATACGGCGGTGATGAAATAGTCTAAATGGAGAGAGGAAGTCCTTTCTGTGACGGCTCCTAGCTCCGTCTTATTAACGTCTCCAATCTTCTCCGGGCCCCGAAGGCTTCTGCAAACAGTCGCTAGCTGTGATTAGTTTGGTCGAGGCTTCTTGGTGCATAATAAGGAACTCTCACAGCAGTATTTGCCAGTGATATGGAGGGATGGTGAAACAGTTCACACATCAGGTTAAGTTACGGAGAGTTCCACCTGCACTGGAGCTGCTCAGATGAGAACACTTTCTAACCACTAGTATTCAGCACATTTCATCTCAGTCTTTTAAATAATAGTGTACTTTGTTACAGTGAGTTTCACCTCTGAGTGAGTGTGTAGGTGTGCGAGAGACGGTGAGGGACAGGATTTAGGAGTATCAGACAGTTAACTGGTTAGAGGCTGGGCTGTAAATGCCTTTACAAATTAAGTGTTTGTTTTTACTATGTATTTATTTGATACACAGGCTTGTACAGCAAGCTTGCATCTCTTCAACATTATTTAAAAGAGCATTAGCGAGATGTGTGAAAACAATAAAAGATCACTCGAGCAAAATACCTAATACTTGATTGAATAACACGGATGAAAATGTAGTGTTTGAAACCTGTCTGTTTGTGGTTAGTGCACATTCTGAAGCGAGTGTGAAGCTCCTCAGCTTGGATCATTTCACGGCCCCGTCACTGCTTGTCCGTGGGGTGAATGGGAAGAAGCCTCCCTCTCTCTGGTCCCTGATCATCCTGCTTGTCCGTGGGGTGAATGGGATGAAGCCTCCCTCTCTCTGGTCCCTGATCATCCTGCTTAAGGTTTCCCTCTCAGGCGATCCTATTACCAGCTAGCATGGAGGGCTGTGCAGGGCTGTGCAGGGCTGTGCAGGGCTGTGCGGAGCCGGAACATGGGATGCACAGAGGCTTACTCACTGGTAGGATGCGAGCGGGAGTCAGGGAGTCAGATGGCTGAGCGGTTAGGGAATCGGGCTGTTAATCGGAAGGTTGCCGGTTCGATTCCCGGCCGCGCTAAATTAGGTTGTGTCCTTGGGCAAGGCACTTCACCCTACTTGCCTTGGGGAGAATGTCCCTGTAAAGCTGTAAGTCGCTCTGGATAAGAGCGACTGCTAAATTAATAAAATGACAAATGTAATTGAGTGACAGTGGGCTTGGTCTCTGTTGAGGAACTTGAGGGCCGAGACTGAGGTGATCTGAAGAGCTGCTCTCCGTCGCAGTGCTTAGTTTTATGTCAGCTTTCCTTTTCAACAAGGTCTCTTGGAAATGCTCTCCTTTGTCCCTTTAAACCGTCCCTTAGTGATGTGTCTCTGTGAAGGTGGAGAGGAAGGAAGGGCATGAGAGCGGAGATTGCATCATCAAAGTCGATGTTTCACTTGGGGGGTGTAAATCATTTCCTCACTCAAGAAGGAGATGGAGACAACTGCTAGTGTTTTTATTGTAAGTCCTTCATTTTATGAAAGTCTTGTCTCGCTCCTCTTGGTTTATAGTCAGCCCATCAAGTACTGCCATAACCCACTATTTATGTCTCGGAGAGCTTCTGGCTTTTATTCGGGATGTTTTATTCAACCTTATTCAGCAGGTTCCTGTTGCGGATAGTTTTGATACTTTTGCAGTTAAATCCTTTTTTTTAAACTTCTCATCTTTTGTTCTTCTCGATAGGCTTTCAGGGTGTTACGGCTGTTCTTGTGTCCCGGGCGCTACTGTTGTCGAGGCGCCTCGTTAATGGCGTCTGCTAAATGACTAAATGTGATTTGACGCCCTCTGGGCTAGCCGCTCAGACGTAGCAGCAGGTCCGTCCTGGCTCTTCCTGGGTGACGCGTGATCGATAGATCCTGGGGAAGTGCGAGAGGCCGTCGCCGTCATTAATCAGAGACTGTAGAAGTGTCTTCCCTTTCTGCGGTCTCCCCCATCTTCCCTTAACTTCACTGGCTTTCTAGGAAGGCTCTCAGGAACTGCTTATTAGAAATGGTCACAGCACAGTGGTTGGAACAATATGACTTTTAGTTATTTTCAATTGTTGACACAAGCTTTGTTTACTTCAGAATTCCATTTGTTGTTTCTTGAAGTAGAGCGGAACCTTGTCGTATACCGTATGATTATTACCTTGTTTGTCTCTTGCACACGTACTTAGAAACATTATAATCTTAACAGAAATCCTTAAAAGAAAAAGATACTTAAGGACATTAATACATTTGCTATAATTTCTCCTTTGATTCTCTCCGATCTTTAATGAGGTATTGACATCAGTCGTGCTGTGGAACGACGCAACTGTTATGTACAGTTTGTACCATTCATCACTGACTTCTGTGTTTGTACAAAGAGTCATTTATTTGTCATTTATTTTATATTCTACACATGAAGGCTTTCTCTCCCCCTCTCCTTCTCGAGCACCAGAGAGGGAGAAGGACTACGGTGTTGCCTAGGGAACAACAGTTTGTTCATTTCATTAACAGTGTGCCTAAAATATTATATATAGCATGTTTTTGCAAACTCCTGTTCTGAGACATGAGACAGGTTGTACTCACCCCCGCACGTCAACATACTACACCTCACCCCCACACATATACTGTATAAGTAATATACAATAAATGGATCTCTGTATCTCTCTTTTTCTCCGTTTGTCTTTTCTCGCTTTCTTTACACGGACCTGTGGACCCTCTCTGATTGTGCCTGCTTCATCTTCTCTGCACCTCCACCCTGGGGTGGGGGTGGGGTGGGGGTGGAGGTGGGGGTGGGGGTGGGGGTGGGGGTGGAGGTGGGGGTGGAGATGGGGGTGGGGGTGGAGATGTGGGGGTGTGGGGGTGAAGGTGGAGGTGGGGGTGTGGGCGGTGGAGGTGGTGTGTGAGATGGGGTGTGGGGGTGGAGGTGGGGTGGAGATGGGGGTGGGTGGTGGAGGTGTGGGTGTGAGATGGTGGTGTGCAGTGAAGGTGGAGGTGGGTGTGGAGATGGAGGTAGAGGTAGAGGTCAGAGGTGGGGGTGTGGGTAGGGTGAAGGTGGGGGGCTGTGATTGGAGGGGACAGACAGCATCAGGGCCAGGACTCTGCTGGCTGTGTGTCATCTGTTCTGATGTCCAGGCAGAGACGTTTGCTGTTGACACAGTCGTGCTTTGTTGGTGTGTAGAGGATCTGATGACCTGTGAACCACCTGCTTCTTCTTCTATGGTAGACTGTGCAGTACAACCACACATGGGGGGAGAGAAGGGAAACGAGTAGTGCTCTTTCTGCAAACTCATTCCACTTAGACCTCCAGATACTGTGCAGCAGATCGTAACCTTGTGTCCTGCAGGGACATCCCATAATGCGGGGTATCTCCCACTCCTGGCAACAAGGACCCATTTAGAAGCACGTCTGAGAGGGATTTTAATGACTTTCTTCTTTTATTTAAAGTAATTATTTTTTTAACAATAATTTTTCTGTAACTCCAATTTTCCATTTTTGAGTCCATGTAATCTTTCTCAGAAACGTATAAGGTATGCTCAATTAAGTTACGCTCAATTACATTCTTCCAGTTTTCACTCTGAGTGCATGCATGTCTCAGGGGATTGGAAACTCTTACAAAGTGAAAATGGTGCGAACTAGGAATGAACTCATGAATCTTCCAACTAAGCAGCAGAAATGGTTTCAGAGTTCCCCCCTGTCTCTTATACACACATTGTACACATAAACAACCACCCACTCACCCACACTGTATAGGAAACTTATAATATGTAATAATAATGTATTCATCTAGCCAACTCTTTTATTCAGAGCGACATACATGGAGCACTTAAAACGTGGGACCTCTTGATCTGCAATCAATTGCTCTATCACTAAGCTCCACCCCCACAATCAGTATATTTACTGTTTATAAGAGTCTGTTGGTAAACAGACATGATTTCACTCAAAGGGAAATAGGCTTTGTCATTTCCCTGGTGATTTGGTTGTGTACATGTGGTTCCTCGGTAAGACAGAAGACAAATGAACACATTTATTAAGTAGGCTCACATCAGATACTGACAACTGACAACACAACAAAACACATCACATACTGACAACACAACAAAACACATCACATACTGACAACACAACAAGACACATCACATACTGACAACACAACAAAACACATCACATACTGACAACACAACAAAACACATCACATACTGACAACACAACAAGACACATCACATACTGACAACACAACAAAACACATCACATACTGACAACACAACAAGACACATCACATACTGACAACACAACAAAACACATCACATACTGACAACACAACAAGACACATCACATACTGACAACACAACAAAACACATCACATACTGACAACACAACAAGACACATCACATACTGACAACAACAAAACACATCACATACTGACAACACAACAAAACACATCAGATACTGACAACACAACAAAACACATCACATACTGACAACACAACAAGACATGTCACATACTGACAACCCAACAAGACATGTCGGATACTGACAACACAACAAACATGTTGTCGTGCGTTGACAGGAAGCCAAGTCCAGCCTCCAGCCTCTAGCCTCCAGCATCTGGCCTCTAGCCTCTAGCACACCAGAGATCCCAGGACAGCCCGAGTTGTGGGATTTGGCCTCTGGGGAGAGAGAGAGATGAGGGAAGTTGAAAAGCATACAAATGCTCAAAGTGGATTTCACTGTCGAGGCACATGATGGTACCCTTCTACATGTCCGAGCACTTCTGCTCTCTCTCGCTCTCTCTCTCTCTCTCTCCTCTCTCTCTCTCTCTCTCTCCCTCTATCTCTCTCTATCTCTCTCTCTCTCTCTCCTCTCTCCTCTCTCTCTCTCTCTCTCTCTTTCTCTCGCCCCTATCAGTGTTTAACTGAGTTGATCACCACTCCCCCTGGTGGTGTCTGATGATAACGCATGGCGTTCATCCTGACAAGTCTGGGAGCGGGGTTAAGGGGGGGGGGTGAGGAGGACCAACAGGGGTCCTGAAGATGCTCCTCGGGGTTCGAGCGCACGTACAGCAGCCCCGAGGATGACAGGCCAGTGGAGGGTCAGCTCTCCTCTCAGGTGGCGTCTGCAGCGAGGCGGAGAGAGGCCTGCCGCTCCCCCTGCTCCTGTCTGGAACAGAGGGGTGACTGCTGCCTAGCCGGGGTCCAGCCCCTTCTCTGCTGCAGTACCAGTATTCTCCACTAGATGGCGAAACGTGGCCAGGAGTGGAGTTGGAGCTTTTGCCCGCCTCACATTACGAAAGGTCTTCGGTTTCACTAGCCTGCTCTGTCCTTTCGGACAGGTTCCGTGTTTTCTATCCCAAGTTTACCTCATGTCTACCCCACCCTGTAGCCAGCCAACGGGAGGTGGTGGAAGTATGTGTTTAGGAAATGCCGGTTTGTAGATGCGAGAGTGCGTGTGTTTGTGAGAGAGAGAGAGACCTTGATTGACACCACACATCTGTAATCGGTCTTCATCTACTTGTTGTACGAGGCAGCTGCCATGCTGACTGAAGCACATAAATCGTCGAGCCATAACTGTCGGGCACTTAGAGCAGTGACAGCTTTGATTGGGTATGTTCATTAAGTTGGGTGGAATCCATTGTTCCCAGATGACAACTGTCCAAGACCCTGGGATTAGTGTGTGAGCTCAGGAGGAGAGGGAGAATCAATCCCCTCTCCAGAGACTGCTTTATTTTTTAATCGGTTCCACCTGCAGGACTGGAAAGCCTTACGTTCAGGATGTTAGAGAGAGAGAGAGAGGGGAGAGAGGAGAGGAGAGAGAGAGGGAGAGAGAGGTGAGTAAAGAGATAGAGAGAGTGAGCAGTACGAGGTCTCTCTAGCTAGGTTATAGAGAGAGCGTAGGTGCAGAGGATCATTCCTCTTCTCCTCTATCCTCGTTGCTTCTCTCTACTCCTCTCTCTCTCTCGCTCTCGCTCTCTCTTTCTTTCGCTCCTCTATCTCTCTCTCGTCTCTCTCTTCTTTCTCTCTCTCTCCTCTTCCTCTCTGCTCTCTCGCTCTCTCTTCTCTCTCTCTCTCTCTCTCGCTTCTCTCTCTCTTTCTCGCTCTCTCTTCGCTCTCTCTTCTCTTCTTGCTCTCTCTTCTCTCTTCTCTCTCTCTCCCTCTCTCTCTCTCGCTTTGCTCTCGCCTCTCGTCTCTCGCTCGTCTCTCTCCTCTCGACTCTCTCTCTCTCTTCTCTCTCACTCTCTCTCCTCTCCTCTCTGCTCTCGCTCTCGTCTCTCTCGTCTCTCTGTTCTCTCCGGTGCTCGCGCTCCTGCGTTGCTCTGCTCATACTCTCTTCGGCGCAGCGCGTTTCTTTCTCTGCTCTCTCTCTCGCTCTGGCTTCTTCGCTCTCTCTCGCGCTCGCTTTTCTTTCTCTCTCTCGCTCTCTCTCGCTCTGCTTCTCGTCTCGTGCTCTCCGGTTCTCGTATCACTCTCGCTCGCGCGCTCTCTCTCTCGTCTCTCTCGCTCGACTCTCTTCTGCCTCCCTTAGTACTTCACATTCATTTTTCACACCATGCCAGATGTTCAGAAGGGATCCACTGGCCGTTTGCTGGAGGAATGTGAATGGTTTCGCAAGTGAGGTCAAACAGTTTGAACGGCACAGGTCCATCCACTGAGTTTCTGGCTCATTCTGGTTAGTTTACGATGCGTTAAACGCTGGTGTTTAGTGGATCCAGTAAAGAGCCATCCAGACTCTGAGAGAGGGCCATAAAAAACACATCTGCACAGCAGCATATATTGTTATCATTAGGATGTACCTGTGTGTGTGTGTGTCTGTGTGTGTGTGTGTGTGTGTGTCTGTGTGTGTGTGTGTGTGTGGAGGGATTTAATCCACGATACACAGCCTCTGGAGCCTCTCCTATCTCCCTGTTTGCCCGTTAGAGGCTACAGGTTATTTTATGGCGAGCACTAAAATCCAAAATGAGTTTCTCCAAAATAAAAAGGGTATGTTTTTCGATTGTCGTGCCGGTCACGATGAGAATCATAACTGATAATAATCATGGAGGGAACATTCTCTGCATCAAAACAGTCCCGAGTCCACGTGAAGCTTCCACACAGGAGGATTTTAATACTAATAATTCCTGCCTTTATTACCTTGTTTGAGGCTCAGTAGCCTCCTGAGCCAATATCTCTTTGACTTTGAGCAACCCTTGAAATTCACAGCCCTATCAAACCTGTCTGCTTCTCTCTCCTCTGTAGTTCTCTTTGAAATGGCTTTGCGCTCATCTCACCTCTCTCTCTCTCTCTCTCTCTCACCTCTCTCTCTCTCACCTGTCTCTCTCTCCTTCCGCTGTTGGCCTCTTCAACATGGCCATGGGTTCACACTGACTTTAATTACTTTAATAACTTCCTGCTCTAAACACATTGCTTTCTGCACTACATTACTGCATATTGTACATTTGTATTTTTTGTCATATTAGTATTTTTATATTGTAAATTAGGCAACTTATATTTTATTGTATATTTTATTTGAATTCTAATTCCACTTAGTATAGATATATAGTATAGATATTTAGTATAGATAGTCCATATATTTAAATTTAAGGTTACTATATGTTTATTGTATGCACCTTCCTGCCAAAGCAAATTCCTTGTCTGTGCAAACTTTCATGGCCAATAAATCCCTTTCTGATTCTGATTTCTGATTTCTCTCTGTCTCTCTCTCTCTCTTTATCTCTGTTCTTCTATGTTGGATTAGATTTGCTTAGAGGATCTTGTCTGTACAAAGCCTATACCCAGCATGCGGTCTCACCTGTTCCCCAGGTCAGGCTCGTACCTGTTCCCCGGGTCAGGCTTGTACCTGTACCCTGGGTCAGGCTCGTACCTGTTCCCCAGGTCAGGCTCGTACCTGTACCCCAGGTCAGGCTCGTACCTGTTCCCCAGGTCAGGCTCGTACCTGTACCCTGGGTCAGGCTCGTACCTGTACCCTGGGTCAGGCTCATACCTGTTCCCCAGGTCAGGCTCATACCTGTACCCTGGGTCAGGCTTGTACCTGTACCCTGGGTCAGGCTTGTACCTGTACCCTGGGTCAGGCTCATACCTGTTCCCCAGGTCAGGCTCATACCTGTACCCTGGGTCAGGCTCGTACCTGTACCCTGGGGTCAGGCTCATACCTGTTCCCCAGGTCAGGCTCATACCTGTACCTGGGTCAGGCTTGTACCTGTACCCTGGGTCAGGCTGTACTGTACCCCAGGTCAGGCTTGTACCTGTTCCCCGGGTCAGGCTTGTACCTGTTCCCCAGGTCAGGCTCATACCTGTACCCTGGGTCAGGCTTGTACCTGTACCCTGGGTCAGGCTCGTACCTGTACCCTGGGTCAGGCTTGTACCTGTACCCTGGGTCAGGCTCGTACCTGTACCCTGGGTCAGGCTTGTACCTGTACCCTGGGTCAGGCTCGTACCTGTTCCCTGGGTCAGGCTCATACCTGTTCCCTGGGTCAGGCTCGTACCTGTTCCTGGGTCAGGCTCGTACCTGTTCCCCAGGTCAGGCTTGTACCTGTACCCTGGGTCAGGCTTGTACCTGTTCCCCAGGTCAGGCTCGTACCTGTTCCCCAGGTCAGGCTCGTACCTGTTTCCCCAGGTCAGGCTTGTACTGTACCCGGGTCAGGCTCGTACCTGTACCCTGGTCAGGCTGTGTACCTGTACCCTGGGTCAGGCTGTACCTGTTCCCCAGGTCAGGCTCGTACCTGTTCCCCAGGTCAGGCTCGTACCTGTTCCCCAGGTCAGGCTTGTACCTGACCTACCCCGTGTCAGGCTCGTACCTGTTCCCCAGGTCAGGCTCGTACCTGTTCCCTGGGTCAGGCTCGTACCTGTTCCCATCCTCGTACCGTTCCCCAGGTCAGGCTCGTACCTGTTCCCACCTGTCCCCCCCCACCAGGCCGCCTACCTTACCCTGGTCAACTCGTAACTGTACCAGTCTACAACGCAGTATATCTACGATGCAGCCTGACACATTTCCCAACCGT